>REGM01000495.1:98764-117187 GCA_004194415.1 Aurelia aurita
TAGATCACCTTATAAAAGATACATTTGTTTTGTTACATCAGGACAACCCATTTTAAGATGGTAAATAAAGCTACTTTCCTTCATAATTTCAAAATAAAAGTACTCTTCAAAACAGTATCATAAGAAATATTGTGAGATTGAAGGTTAGAGGTCACCAAACAAAGTATCGGAGTGCCGAGTCTGTCCGAACGAACTATCAAATTGATGTGGAAAATTGTGCTGCTTGGGCCAAGAAATCTCTTACCTGAAGGTTCAAGATAAGTTTGCTTAATTTTATCAATAACAAAACAAATCGAAATGCCGATATCTGTACGAAGAGAAATAAATAGTAAAGGCCTACCTTCAACATTATCTGCTTGAATTGAAACACATTGTCACCGGTGTCTCCATCCTTCGTTGCTGCGATAGTTGGGAAAGCCCCTACACCGTATCCATCTGTAATCAAACGACGAATTGTTTTAGGGATAAATATCCTTCTTTCGTAACTGTCCAGCGTTATAACATGTGTGCAGGAATGCTGAGTTGGTTCCCTTCCCAAGTTTGTGTGTTTCAACTTCAGTTCATCCAAGTTTTCCTTCTTCTCTTTGCCTCCGACACTGCATCATTATAAAAAGGAATGGGATGAAGTGTTATTCCCCTTTCCTTGTCAGGGAAGTTACTGCAGCTCGCCGCCAGCCACCTTGCAGGCATTTTCTTGCGATTTTCTTTCACCATAAACCAAGAATCCAAGTGAGTTTATAGCGTGTTTACGTTCATGCTTATTGTGTGTGATATTGCATCATTCCCGGGATGACGTCAAAGGCGCCTCGCCCGAGATCTCGTAACAATAGTGGATGACGCGGTCGTTGACCAAAATTGATTGCAAAAAATGCTCAAAATACGAACTTTAAAAAGCCATAGAAAAAAAACTACTGATCGGATCCGAAAAATACTTTTTGTTTTGAAAGCAGCTCGTCAAGTTCTATTAAATAAGCCAAACTCCCCAAAAGGTTTAGTGGCACTTTAAGATTGAATACTTCCAAAAAGCATCTTTGTTCAATTTACCGCATTTACTCTATTTATACTTTCATAAATGCCTCATTTATTCCATGCAAGTACCAAGGGCTCTTCTACTATAAAAACCATTTGAAAATGAAGGAATTTGCCCAATTTTATTGGCATTTTGCTTCACAAAATATGACAAAGTTCAAGTCAGTGATGAGAAAAGTACGGCTTTGTGCACAAGGATTTTAAGAACTTTGAGTATGAGTAGTTTGCCATGTGGTGGTAATAATTTGTAATAGAGAGGTTGATGACGGTATCTCACTATATTAATTGATTCTTGATAATAGAAACCCTTTTAAATTCAGCCATATTTGAGGTAGAGTTATAAATGAGTGGGACCCATCTTCTGACAAATGCTATGTTGTCAGCCAAACATTTTTACGCTAAAACTTCAGCAACCCTTTTTAGATCCGTTTAATAAAACATATGCACAGTGCAACACTATGCACAGTGCAGCACTATGAATGATTTGTCGAAGAAGAGCTGCTTGTTATAAGACCAGTGTGTATTTCCTGGTGTGCTGCTTCTAAACGAAATGTTTCGAGGTAAGATATTGTCAAACATGACAAACAAGTACATGAAGTTAGGATGCAACAATCCTTGTAAAGTCTTTTAGGTTGTTTTCTTTCCAGAATGTTTCGATTATGTTGGAGAAAGCAGAGAGCAAACAATAGAGTTAGCAGAGCCAATAGATGGGCCAACAATTTCCACTTTGAAAAGTCTTGCAAATGAGCACAATGTGTGGCTGTCAATGGGTGGTTTCCATGAAAAGGTAGTTAAATCCTTGACATTTTCATTGCGTAGTTAATTTCTCTTTTGCTGTATGAAGCATTGGGTATTGTAAGTAGACTTTTAACCTCACTTGTTGCTTTCGCTCCAAACTTCATTGAATTGAATTTTCCTATTTGTTCAAACTACTCCTCATAACCTTACTGTTCTAATGCCTGGAAAAACTGCCCCTTCAAATCAGGCCTTCAAAATAGGACTCGCTAATCTTAAATGTTACTTTTCAAAGAAAAAGATTGTTCTGAGGCGTTTTACTGAAGGGGGAGGCTTTGTCTTGGCCTTTTGAAGATATGTACAGTAAAAGGTAAGGTACAGAAAAAATGCTTGATTTGCAGGATACAACAGCACGTTGTAGGTGGCATTGCAGTCCTGGTTTCATGAGCTCTCTAATGACATATTTTCCTGTCAACATTTGAGTTGCAAAGAGACACAATAATCCAAAACTTCTTTATTCAATAAAAGCTGCCTTGATGATTGAATACAAAGTTAGGGCTCCGTAATATTGCTATCAGAATAGAAAAATCGTAGACTGTGTTGACCTACTATGGGGCACCATTCCCGTCAAAATTGCCTTTCGATTTCCCTGGTCTATGAATTCATTTATATGGTCTATGAATTCATTTATATGGTCTATGAATTCATTTATATGGTCTATGAATTCATTTATATGGTCTATGAATTCATTTATATGGTCTATGAATTCATTTATATGGTCTATCATTAGGCGCTATTCCCGTCAAAATTGCCTGTCAATTTCGGCTAACTGTAAAACATGGAGTGTGGAATGATGGAATGGAATGATGGAATGGAATCGAATGATGGAATGGAATCGAATGATGGAATGGAATAGCCGAGATGGAATAGCCAAACCACTTGTCGCTTTTGAAAAAAATTACACCCTTGTGTTGCTACAGATTGCTTTGATTTATTTTGCGCATATTTTTTTAGAAAATATCATGGGATTCCTTCGGATTTCAACTGAAACAAAATTGTATTTATGTACCGTTTATGTTGGAAACGCTTCGTGGCAGGGAGGTGCCTTAGCCTTGCTACCTAAATATAGTGAAACTCTAGGGAACAGACCTAGAGGGGACCAGCAGAGGGATCTGACCTCTAAACCGCTCTGGAGGAGCAGGATTCCTAACTTAACTAACCGAACCGATGGCCTAACAGGGATCAGACCTATAGGCAACCCACCAGCGTGCACAGCCAGCAGGGATTCCTAAGGTGGACCTCGAAAATGCGGAGGAGCAGACCCCGACTTGAGAAAATGCGGAGGAGCAGACTCCGACTATAAAATAGGCCCCACGAGCAAAACTAGTGATGAAGAACTACAAATNTCTTGAGGGTCCCTGGGTGAAAAAGCTTAGATCTTCCTCTAGCTGGCTGGAGCTGGCAGTGAAAATTCTCAGCCATAACTGTTGGTCTAATATTCCCCAGTTTACAGCTTTGTTGTTAGCCGCCTTGGCACGAAACTTCCTGTCGTATAAAAGCCACCCAAGATTTCTGTGATAGGCTGCTGCATATCGTATCGTCTCCAAATAACTAATGAGCTCTGATGACCTGACAGGAAACTTCTGAATGAGAATCTTCATATAAAGTATAAAGGCATCTGTCCACTCAGAAATGGTTGTAAAATAGGCCCCACGAAAAACTAGTGATGAAGAACTACAAATTTTGGTTTTTTGAGTTTGTGTTTTGAAGTGATTTTTGCTATGTTTGTTACGGAAAAGGCACTTCACCCCCCCCCCCACCAGCGAAAGGCGCGTTTCAGTACATAAGAACGTGTAGTGTTACAAAGGTAAATGCTCCTTAATACGTGAATACTGGTAAGATGCTACAACGAACAATGGAGGAATACAGTAACGAATACGAAGAATAATAACTAAAACCGATCTAAATCTAATGATAATCTAATGATTCTATTCAAGGGAGGGTGGGATGGGAAATTCTGTTTTACGTGATCTATGCTTTGCAAATACCGAAAAGAGTGCACGAAAATGCACATGCACAAATAGTGCATGCACAAATAGTGATGTGAAGTTAGAATTTGCATAGGGGGATCGGTTTGGCCATTGCATGTCATATATTGCACGATGGTCAGTTTTTTGCTCCTATACAGTCTTAATAAAATTTGACAGAAAAAACCTCGACTAGGGTCTATTCCGGAGCCCGCAGTTTCAAAAGAAACAACTCTTGCGCTATTCTACTTATAGATTCCAAATCAGAAGACATTACGGTTTCACAAAATGCCAAATTTTGTTCGCAAAATCGAAAAACGAAAAACTTCACATCATTCCCAAGAGTGTGAAACCCCCTTGAGTCACCAAAATTTCATAACCTTTGCAAGATTCAAGTTCCACTCACTAAGCTCTCTTGAATGATACCAAATTTGCAGTATTTGCAATAAAATTGCACTTCGAAGGGCCAAACACCATCCATTTTGGCCTACAAAATTTTGCAATAAAATGGCAGTTCGAAGGAAAGGGCCAAACACCATTTTGGCCTACGAAATTTTTGGGAGTACTTTAGGTTCCATATTCCTTCAGAGCGGTGGTGATCATGGTTTTCCGCATAACCTTGGGAAGCATATTCTTGGGAAGCAAACTGGAGTGGTTTCCTAGTGCCTTTTCCAGGGTGTTTTTATTGAGACACCATCTCAAGCTGGCTGGTCGTTGGCTCAGAAGAGCTCATCCGCCCTTTGCTAGGTTTGTTTGGGTTGCTAGCCACCCTCCTCGTCCACATAGATATGGGACGGAGGAGCCGGTTCAGTTTTTATTGATACATTCTCATAAAAACACAGCGTTGACAAATTACAATTACGACACCACAGGGAGCATGGTAGTACATATCAACCTTGCGGCCGTTACACAAAACTACAAGTAAAAAAAATAAATAAACTAAATGAAATAATTACAGGAACGAATTCGTCGAGGAAAAGTAGGTGCTAATGTATGGGAGCTTGCAGCAATGGAACATTTAGAAGCGTTCTGTGGCATGAATGAACTTAAGGGTTGCCTCGAGTAGTTTCTTATTGGTGTCAAGGGTTAACCTTTCGTCGCCATACAAAATGAATTTGAGCAGAACTTCAGTTAAAAGACAGGAAAATCCACTAGGTAGCAATATTGCATTTACACTATTGAGAAGATCAGATCTAGGCCCGTTATACGAATGACAAAGCAGCAGGTCATGTTCCGTGTCGTCTACCCTATCATTTGCAGGACATAAAGGGTCTACTGCATCGCTAAAGTTATGCCTAAATTTATGAAAATTTAATTTACTGAGTCCTACTCTTAACGGAATGAGAATAGCTAGACCTTTGGATCATGAATATCGTGCACTAGTTTGGGAGCTGGTCGAATAAATTTTGACAATTTTATTTTTAAAATGCTATGTGATGGTGATAATCTAATATTTGGGTCCAGCGTGTTCCATTCCGCCTCACCTTACCCTGTGTTGTCTTCAAAGTCGAAGGTAAGTGGCTCAGAGAACACCAGAAATGTGCGAAATGATGACAAGGTGGCTTGATAATCTAGAGAAAACACTTACCATGCAAAACAAGTATCGTGTAACTCTTGAAAGGTGTAAATGAATCGGAAATAACTCAAGTTTGCACAGAGATGCGATCAAGCTGTACAGTTGTCACTGTAAACGAGAGGATTCCCCAGATTTTGTTCTCGTTGCCAAGGCTGGCAGAAGTGGCCGCACTCTCCTCGATCCCTTTTATCAAATTACGAAGTGGTCTATTGGCAAGCGTGTGGCGGTCTTTTTACTCACCCTGTGTAGATTTATCCACACACTTCGAGTTCATGTTTTAATTAAAAGAACTCTCTTTGAATGATCATAATTTTTCTATCTCAGGGCCCAGTAGAAGAACCAAAGAAGGTCCGTAACGCTCATTTGCTAATTGACAGTAGTGGAGAGATTCAAGCCATTTACCGAAAAACACACCTATTTGATGTTGATATAAAAGGTGGCGCTATACTCAAGGAAAGTGAATATGTCATAGCTGGGCAAGAAATGGTTAAACCCGTCCAGACTCCAGTTGGAAAAATTAGTTTGCAGATTGTATCTTTTCATTGTTTATTGCACTCATTAGCAAAAGTTAAAATGCAAAATACTATCTTTGGTAAAGTCATAGTGATCCAAAATGGGTGAACTATGGAAGAAATGGCAGACAAAAATTTTGACTACCAAATTCATCAAGTACCCGCTCTATCATCATCACCTCGGGTATCGATATACCAAAACATAGTTCAAATCGGAAAAGTCACCAATAAAACTTTTCATTTTGTTGGTGTTAGCGCAGTGCTGTAATCCTCTGACTTTGCAGCCAGAACTGTCAGGCGGACAGTATTCGAGCCCAGCTCGAGCGCCGTCACTTGAGCGTCGTGACAAGAGGTCGCGGTCTCCATTAGGTCTTCTCTACTTGTGCGATCCCAGCGCTTGGCGCTAAAAACTGCAACTTGCCCTTCACTTTACTTCATTTGCCAGAAACGAGGTATGGATCGACCGTCCAGATCTGGTAACTTTTATGAAGGAAAGCAAACTTGTTTCTCGTTATTTTCATTCAATGTTAGCTGATTTTGTTGTGCATTGATAGAATGTTTTGACAAAAATTATGCAAGAAAAGTTCTACTAAGAGAAGATGGTTGTGAAAATATTCTTGGTTTGATCTGATTTCTTAACCAGTGCGAATGAAATGTCGTTCAGCCTGAGCGTGACGATACAGTAAAAACCCGCATGTAATAACCTACCTTCTTCAAGCCAAGCTTTTTGGTTCTTATGTAAAGGATAAAATTCATGAAATCAGGCTGTAGGCTTTTAGATTAGGTTCTGAATTTTTTCAAGCGTTTTTTACAATGTTTCTTTGTTTGCAGTCTTTAAAATGTCTCTGTTTAAATCAACATACTGCGGTAGAGGATGGAACATTAGCAATGTGCTGGAATCAGACTTGTTTAGACCTTTTAGATGATTGAGGAGCAATATTAATTTTTGTTTACACAATAATCAAATTAATGTTTCGGATTGTCACAGCTGAAAATTATATCAATGCATTTTTTCTTGAAAATAAGAACATATACAAAAACCAGGGTGAAAAGGTTCTTACATAAAAGAAGAGTAGATATTGAAGATTTCAGGTTGTAGGTTCTTATACGATGAAGGTTCTTATATGCGCGTTTATACTGTATTGTGACGAAACTATGCGAGCTTTAATTAGTAAGATAGGTTTTGAAATGAAATTAAAAGTGAGAATTCAAATATGAATTTTTGTTGCACTTTTGCCTTCCTTGTTATTTGTATCATTTTGGCCTTTTCATTTGCCATTAATTTTCTTAACCATTTTAAAGTGTTACGATCTACGCTTTTCAGAGCTCTCGATTTGTCAGACACAAATGGGTGCAGAGATATTGACATTTCCGTCAGCGTTTACAGTTGTTACAGGAATGGCTCATTGGGAGGTAAGTGAATGCTTATCTGTTAATGAGTGGTGGGTTCAGGGACAAGCATAGGCTAGTGTCCCATCTATTCATGATTACACATGAACCCGCTATTTCGAACAATGGCTACCTAAAAATAACTCGATCTTGAACTACTATCTTGAACAAATTTTCAGTCCCCCTCGTTTTCCTATAAGGATTTATGTAGAAAGATGACCGGTTATTTCGAGCATGCTATCGCAAACAGCTCGTTTTGCTTGCAGTAATTCAAATGGTGCAAGCTTTTCGAACATTGGAACAGCTCGAACAGTAAATCTTCAAAAAGGTCTTCGGAGGATCACATGAAGCTCATCAAAGGTATTATTCTTTTTTCCTTCGCCATTTTTTCTACTCCTAGACTCCTAGGCCTATAATGACAATAGGCTCAAAATAACACAACTTAGCTCATCTCGAAATCTCGCTATCTCGCGCAAATTTTCATTTCCCGCGAGAGTTCCAGATGTGCACCTTATTGGATCATGAAATTCGAAAGGCAATCCAAAGAGTTTCCCTCTCCATACACGCACTTTCCTGTTAAATGGGCAACCCTTCCCCCTTTCATCCTATCTTGTTTCGACTTTAAAATAACGTTTTTTCTGAAATCGAAAGATCTGTTATGAAGAAGGAAAGAGTACACCAATTGCCATGAAATTAGAAGACTCGCTTCCTCAGTTAACTTGCAATTTGCGCTTGTGCAACAATTGTGTTGCCTGCTCAATATTAAGGAGCAACCTTCATCCTTGAAACTGAGAAGTCGAGTTTTTGGAGATTTTGGTTTGCTTTTTTTACTGTATAGCAATGTTTTTCGTTCTTTCTAATCGTAGGTATTGTTGAGAGCAAGGGCAATAGACAACCAGTGCTACGTTGTAGCTGCAGCACAAACAGGACAGCATAGTGACAAACGAAAGTCTTATGGCCACTCTATGGTGAGTTATGTGACCATCTAGGAGGGGGCATTTAGGGGTAGCGAAATCCGATAATCTGACAAAATGCTCAAAGAAATCCACTAAAACGTTTCAGTAGAATCCGAAATCCGTTCATGTTTCTTTGTATCCAAAATTCGATCTGGAATGCGATGCAATGGCAATTTCCGAAAATCGGGGCAAAATATTGCAAAATCCGAAATACGTTTGGAAATATTGCTTTAAAGCTTACTAACCCGAAAACTACTAAAAGGATAATTTTTATTGATAAATGCCATATTTGCAGTCCTCGGTGAATTGTGCATTTCAATTTTTTTTAAATTAAGAAACTCTGCAAAAAATTGTTACTATAAGATTGGTCATCAAGTTAAGAAACCGTACTACAAAGTTCAGAGCCAAGTTTTCTAAAATCTTTGCTAATTTCTCGCTTTTGATATAAGTGGGGGCTTAATAGAGACAGGGAGCTTATTCACAATTTTGGCTTAGAAGGAAAAGGGCATATTGGGGAGGGAGCTTACTAGCTTTTAAAGCTTTTAAATAAAGCTTTTACGGGGAATGGAATTCCACGCCATTCCTCATTATGCAAATTATTTGCGAATTATTGAGATTTTCTCTTCTCGGTCAAAGACTTCACCAAAATGCTTTAAAAAGGTATAAGAGATCCAGTGGATGACATAAGTTATGTATTTTGCCATTTCAAATTCGGTAACGTAACAACAGCGTCACCATATTTGGAAAGTAGTTGGCTGGGTTGAGAAAATGTCAATTGAACTTTTGTAACTGTTGTATTTCAAATCTAATATAGTTCCAACTTATGCCAGTAAACTGATAATGAGCAAATTTTGTGTACAAACTTCTACTCCCTGTTCCATTCCCCGTTCTATTCCGCGTTCCATTCCCAATTTGTTCCATATTCCATTTCCTGTTCTATTTCCCATTTCCATTGCCCCATTTCATTCCCCTTTTTGACTCACGTGTACAAAGTACAAGTAGAGTCTATGGGGTGGGTGGGAAATTTCGTGTCTCCTGTATCCTGTGATAATTGGGTATTGTTTTTAAACAGACAGCGATTGTCTGGTCGATTGTTTTTCAACAAACAAAGCTTGTGATCATGCTTTGCGATATTACTTGTCTCCGGTGCAATAATTGTTCGAAAGCTCTGCTTGATTGGGAGAAAGGACAGGCTAAACAAATAGGATTTTATGTCTGTGTCATGGCTGACTGACTTCAATTCAAATTCAAAGGTAATTACGTAAATATGCAAATGATCAAAACAAATTCTTTCTTTTAATACCACAATGGGCTGTTCAGTTTCTTGGGTGCACAATATTAGTAACCAGACCCGATTTCAAAGGAAACTATTTCCTTTGAAATCGGGTCTGGTTATCAGGCTAGCCTTGCATTCAAGTAAGGATTGACTCATTGTTGCTGAAAACAGTAATGACGTCAATGTTAACATTGAAGGGCTTTCTCGGAATCTGATTGCAAGAACATACAGAGTTGAGGGCAATAGGACATCTTGTACGCCTAAGAAGTAACCCTATAGATTTTCCGTCGCAGCTCAGGAACAATGGAACAGAGTTTGAATGCTGCCTTTTCAGATATGTACTTTGATATTAGCTAGAAACTAGCTTCCCCATACTTTTTCATTGACATTTTTTACAGCTTTTGAAGGTTTAAATAACGTCCTCAAAGAACATTTTCAAGGCTTGTCAAGTCAGCTTATGAACTTTTTCTTGAAGGTTTCATTTTTTATAAAAGTTGTTCTTGTTTTTAGAAGCAATTGAAGTTTTTGAAGCTGAAAAACATTGTTATGTAATGGGATTTTCTAAAAATGATATATCTCCTACGACCTTCTCAATAATAAATTTAACGTGAGTCCCCCCAAGGGTCCTTTGATTACAGCTAGCCGTGATGGAGGTATTATCCTGGCTATCTTTAAAACATGGAATGGAACACTGGAATGGAAAGCTGGAATAGAACACTGGAATTAACCACTGGAATGGAATGAAATGTAATGGAATGGAATGCTGAAATTGAACGTGAAAACGAAAGTAACGCACAGCATAGGTAGAAAATAACTGTGATTAATTATAGGGCGAAATCGAAGACTAATTATTACTTTGTGGGAAAGTGTGGCATGGCAAAGCCACATGCAGATTTGATAAGATTTGACTTAACGTACGCACACATTTTTATTAGAAATCCAGGTCTGTGGTTGGTAGCCAGTTTCTTGCATTTTAGGCGGTTTTCCTCCCAAAAGCTTCTCATAAGTTTCCTAAATTTTTAATGCTCTAAAGGTAAAATTAATTCAGTTTTGTTAAAACCGCTTCAAAACTACATATTTATATCTCAAAACAAGTATTGACACAAATCACACTCAAAACAGTTTCAAAACACTTGGAAAATTGAAGTTGCAAGTTACAAAAAGTTGTTAGCTGTATAGATTCAGGTAGCCCGGTTTCTTAATTTAAAACAACTTGAGCTTACAAGTTCTTATATAAAGATTACAGTTTCTTAAAAAAAGATACCTGTAAATCATATCCATGATTTGTGTCTGTCGAATCCTTCCTACTGACCCGCAAACACGGACGAAAATTTGCAAAAACCCGAAAACCCGGACAAAAAATTTAGAAAAACCCGAAAACCCGCAAGCAAAACTTCAAAAATCCCGAAAAGTGCACTTTGTAACCAAATTTTGCAATTGCCAAAGGTTGTTATCGTCATTCTTTGTTATTTTTACTTCACTGACTTCCTCCCTTTACCAACAAAAAATGCAATACCTAATGATGAACATAGATCTTGAGACTTGTGAAGGGGCCCCTCGATCAGAAGGTAGCTAATTCACCTTTCAAAACAATAGTCTGTTATTAAATCCAGTAGCGGACTGGCTCAGAATTTTTCACCGGCCATGGAGGACTTAAAGGGGCTCTAGTGGGTGTGGCCTGAAAAATGAGGGTGTGGTGAAGATAATATTTGGTTGCAATCAGCGGCGTGACCAGGGCAAATAACGTGGGGGTATGAAAATGAGGGGGTCTGGTGGCAAAGCCCCCAGGAAAATCTTGGAGGACACGCCTTCTATTTTAGCTTAGTACACTTCTACAAATCCTATGTTTGCCAGTGCTAAAATAGAATGTTGACCATTTTGTAACAGTTTTTTATAAGAATATTGCTACAGTTTTTCTCTCAACGTTGAACTAACTCTCGTGCAGCAAATTATAAATAATCGATTTCTAAATCCCCAAATCACCACGAAAAAGTTTTCTCTTTGTCCATTCATGTCAAGTCTTTAGAAAATTTGATCGACGTTTTTTTTATCGTTTCAGTGTTTTCGAGACCGAAAATTTTAAGAAACTCCATTATAGCTCAAGAAATAGAAGACTAAACAATTTACACAAAATCCTTGAATCTAATTATGGATTTTAGCTAAAATTAAGTAATAAATCTTCAAAATCAGTCCAGTGTACGATTTATCGTGGCCTGTCAAAAGTGGATAGTTTCTATTTCGACGCACGCGGTATTTCGTAAACGAGGTTTTAAATCTTTAACTTTGAGAAGGATCTTTCGCAGTTGACTTGAGTGACCGACAATGTGCATACGACTTTGTGCGCCAAGTATAGGTTGTCGTAGGTCCTCTCGTGGAGTCGATAGTGTGCTAGAAGCCTTGAATCACAAATTTCATTGACCTTTACTAACAATGAAGGATTTTAATGTATACTGAGATGTCCTTTGTGTCCATTATTCGAAAAGGGACGGCTAAGAAAAAAATTCTTTTTTTGCAAAAGGGGCCCTTTCTCAGCGAAAAGGGAGCCCTTTTGCCAAAATCTTATGTCCCGTCCAAATCTCGATCTCGCACCAACTCCAAATCGACATCGCGATGTCATAAAATATTAAGAGAATTTCAATAATCTTTCTTCAGGAGCTTTTAACACATTATCCAGTCAATTGATCGATTCAATAGCCAGTTTTATTGTACAGACGTTTACCATACCTTTTTGCAGCGTTTACGAACGTCATAACCGCACCAGCTTGTAATGTAATGTAATCCATATTTAAAGTTGGTATTTACAGTAGTAATAGATATACTAATTCAAACCAACTATTTACAAACAAAAAATATATATATATACTTTATACAAAAATCAGCGGCATATTTTGCAGGTGCATTTATCTCCAGCCCAGTGTTTGATCCTCTTTTTGAAAGCCGAAAGTGTTGGCTCATTTTTGACACTGTCATCGAGGGTGTTCCAAAGGAAACTCCCTCTAAAAGACAGTGATTCTTGTCCAAAGCCCTGTGTCTTAGTTTGTGGCAGTTTACATAGATTTTGTATCCTTAGATTATAAGTTACATGTTTCTTTTCATGAAATTCCCATACAAGCGATGGATTAAGATGATTCATTGACTTGTAGATTTCCGTCATTAATTTCTGTAAGTTTCTAACATGTATACTAAAGCTGTCACTTCGAGCGAGCAATGCTTCAAGAAATTGATAAACCCGTGTGACGTCTGAAACCCGAAAACCCGCACGTTTTGAATAGAATACCCGAATCCCGAGCTCAAAAAATGGCTAAACCCGTACCCCGTCAAGCATCCAAAACCCGAAACCCCGCACGTTTTTCAGAGAAATCCCGAAACCCGGGGGCCAAAATTGGCTAAACCCGCAACCCGCGAAATCTCAAAGCCTACTGAACCTGATGCTTTGTCCAGACAATTCTTATTGGACCTTTAAAGTATTTCGTAAGCATTGAAATGGATGGATTTTCGAGCTTGTGCATTATTCCATTCAAATGTATGGTTTGCCTTGAATTCGGTATCAATTTAATTTTTAAAGTCAGTTGACAGTTGCTCAGAGTTTATCTTTATTATATAAATCCGCATCTAGTATCCTCACTCTCGAGATACAGCAATTTTAATAGCAGCTGCCTTTGTGTGCCCAGCGAATTCCTTCCACTACTCTCCAGAGAGCATCTTGAAAGACTTTATGCGCAATTCGGATGGAAGCCTTTCATATGAAGAATTTGATTATGACATCTAAATTTGAAACATTGTGGTCAACCAGGAGTCAGAAAAATAACATGGGACATTGAAAAACTTTATGCGGAATTCAGATGGATGCCTTTCATATGAAGAATTTGATCATGACATATGACATCTAAATTTGAAACATGTGGTCAACCTGGAGTCGGAAAACTGACATGGTACATAACCATTTTTGTAGTCTATATCGCACACACCGTTAGTAAAAAATACAATTTGCGCAAACTTTGCAATCAGTTTGCATTGAGTATGCTCTTTTGTTCTTTTGGATTTTGCAAGTTTGTATGGAGTTTGTACAAATTTGCACGCTTTCAGGAAGCTTCAAGCAAACTTTTGCAAACTGGTTTGGTGCAAAATTCAAACTCTTTACAAACAATGTACAAACTCCTAAATCTGAAACAAACTCACAACAAACTTTGCACAACTTTGCTGCAAACTAAATGCAAACTAAATGCAAACCCAATTTTTTACTGTGGGCAGCTATATTTATTTCGAAGTTTGAAAATGTTCACAACCTTAAAGGCAGGACCTTTATTTTATTAACTAAACTCAATATAATTTGATTAGTGAATATGGCTGTGTAGCTGCACTTACTAGGCGAGACCAAGACGATACAATTAACATTAGGTTTACGCCACCTTCTAGCTGTTCTTAACCCTAATCCTACTGGGCTTTTTTTGACTTAACACAGCTGGGTGGGGGTGCTTTCCACCCCCCTAATAGCCTTATACTAATGGGAAATCATCCAAACTTGGCAAGGGCGTAGTACTAACTATCCTTAGCTGATTGGCAGTTTTGGGTGTGGCCACCTCATTAGATGACGTCACTATGACGTCATAATGTTGAAAAATGTCAAAATATATGGTTCTCCAGCTAATTTGTTGTAAAAACGGAATAAATATCATATAATTCGCTATCTTTCATCTTATTTGTCGTATTATTCATTCCCAATTGAAAAATAATACATAAAGATGTTTTTAGACAGTTATTTTTGAAGAAAATGATAAATATTGATGACGTCACAACCACGAACTGGGTTTTTCGACCAAAAATCGATAATAACTTGCTAAAAATACCTTAAAAGTATTGCATAATGCAATCCTATGCATTTTCTATAACTTCCGCTCGAAAAAGCTTCAAATTTTGCAAAATTGATACAAAATGGCGGCACTTGTGACGTAATCATTTAAAGGGGCAGTCAGACGCAAAACGCGGGTAACAGATTCTGCGTGGCACTATCCCATAAGTATAGGCCTAAATGCCAAAGCATGTTTACATTACCTTTCTCTTCGTTGTAATTCCGACGAAATTAATTGAGCAGCTTATCCAGTATTGTTCGAGAAGGTTCCATTTACATTTAGGTTTTTCCAAGCATTATAAATCTGACCCACAAACCAGGGACCGCGGAGCCGGGGGGGCTGGGGGGCTTCAGCCCCCCCAATAATTTTCAAGTCGTACTTTTTAATTTTTTAAGAAATTATGTTTATATCAGCAAATATCACCTAGGGTTCATAACTTAAGCACTATCGAAGTTGCAACTATTGTTATTAATAGAAATGAGAGCAAGATAAGAAATTTTGGGAATTTTGATTGAAAGTTGGATCTATTGCCGATACAAACTTATTCTTAAGAAATAATGTTCACGTTATTAGGTTCTGTTAAGTTTAAAATCTTTATTTCTGAAAGTAGAGAGGCTTTATGTTTCCGTACAGCCAAACTCGCATAAATCGGATCGCTTCTGACCAAGCAAAACAATCCGACTTGCACGAACTCCGACTTATGCGAACTAATTTGAAAATGAAAATGCGGATGGGACTTTCAAGTCTCTTCGTTTTTTTCCGACTTATGCAAATATCCGAATTATGAGAGTCCGCCTTACGCGAGTATGACTGTGTTTACTACATTAAATGTAATAATTCCGCGAGATTACGAAATTCTTAACTTTATAACATAAAAGATTAAAGCGGGGCATTTCTTTCATCCAAAAGACGCTCCGTGGCACATGAACCTTTCGCCATCAGATGAAAGATTGCAATACTGTACACTTTATTCACCGATGATTTTATGGAGATTTAGTTGTTGAATATGCTACTAATGAAGATCTTTTCTTAGACGTTTCTAGCTATGAAAAGGGCGTTGGTCGCATTTATAGCCAAAGTAGAGGGCGTGGACGAGAACATTTTTCTGGGGGCTTCGCCCCCAGACCCCCTCAAAGTTGCCCACTGCTTTCTAGCCCCCCCAATCCAAAATATGCTCCGCGGTCCCTGCCACAAACCATATTCTTCGGTGGGTTTTCTGCCACCTTCGAATTGTAGACCTTCTCTTCGCAGCTTCAATGTTGCTTCGACAAGATCGCCGTTTATCTTTTTCAGGCATTTCCGATCAACAAAATACCTTAGTAAATACATGAAATTAACATAGACGAACAATATCTTTCAATTCAATTTGCAAGGTTGCTAAGAACAGCTTCGATGCAAACAGATGAAAACATGCGATTATCATTGTCAAAATCTCCATTGACGAGTCGATGCTTAGCCGAAGCATTTTCAGTTGAAATGTACCGCGCAGCCTCACGTCCAACTGCCCCTTTAAAAATGCTGATAGCAAATTCCATTGTTCTTGATAAAATTCGAAAGCTCTTTGTTTGCTGATTCTTTTAAGATATAATAATCAACATTTGAAACTAATTCTGGTTGTAAAAATATCAAAAACATTGAATTTTTCAATACCATCTTCCAAATAGCGTCATCTATCACGTGGTTCCCATTGTTCAAAAATTTTATTGTCAAATTGTAGCTAATAGATAATTAGTAATTGTCAGAAACTTGGAGAGTCATAGCTCATGCCGTTAATAAATGCTCTAGTGGAAATTCCCTTTCCTCTAATGTGTAAGTTATGACCGTAGATGTAACCATGATTGGTAGCCACTGTCAAATGCCAAGCGCCACAGATTATACAAAAACGTAACTGGCATCTTTTGACGGCTAACCATGGGAACCCAACGGGGAGAGCCGGTGTCTTGGAAGACGCTTCCCCCCAATTGCATATCTACAACTTGTCCCCAAAAATTGTTACATCCTCCATAAATGATAAACCACGAACATACTGATTAACTTTAGCCGAGATTCTGTCTGCTTCAAGATCTAGGCTATCAGGATTGAGATAAATAGCAGGCTGAAGGATGAATTCTAAACTGTTCGTTCCCCAAGAAACCAAACTAAATTTGTAATCTAGAACTATTCCGATTATGCATTTCCCTTCCAATACGTTGGACTTGATATACCCACGTAAAGAAACGGAGAGAATAAAAGAACCAAAGACCTCGTTAATATTAGCTGCTGATGAAGCATACTGATGGCTGCTGATGGCGCACTGTTTTTTTCTCATAAAAAAATCGATCTATGATGGTATCTTTATAGTCTTATAGATGCTAGTAGTATGAAAGTATATTAGTTCATTGCATTTATCACAAGAAGAAACTCAACAGTTTCTGTTTGTCTTAATCTGACTGTCTTTTAACAAGTCATACTCTTGTGTTAGAGTACCTTGGAGGGAACTCGCAAAGTATCATGACAGGTATGTGCGGAGTTGCTCAATTTAAAAGAACCCTAAAAGTAAAATGCTGAATTTTTAAGCCCCAAAATATATTACCATTATATCTCGTAATCTAGATCATTAATGAATCTTTACCCAAAAACAGGTGCAAATCTTAGCGACCGAGAAATATTCTATTCTTCCCTACCCAAACAATTGACCGTCGTACCATACCCAAAATACAGAAACTTGAAATTGTGCCCCAGAAAATACTCCGAGCCTACCTGTCTGTATATTTAGAAGTTCTCCCTTGGGTTAATGGGACCTGTAACCAAGCATAGTTGGTGAGAAAATGTAATGTTTGTGCAAGCCGATCCCTAAACCAGTAGTTTCAGTTAAACCGGGAATTTAAAGTTTTCTCTGAAAGTTAGTACCGTCTGAAGAATAGTGACGTCTCCAATTTTCATCCCTAATAAGTGTGTAAATCACAAAGGGCATCTCAGCCACAAAATTATCCCCACTGTTGAATTTTCCTTGACTCACAATTCTCACAACTAAATGAACAAAAAAGGAAACAACCATCTGAGCAAAATGTTAGAGTTACATATGACGGTACTACGATCAAGAAGTTTAATGGCGTTTGCACAACAGAAATATGTAATTCTTTGCATTTTCTCCAAAATTTTCAACCAATACTGTGCGCTACTTGTTTCACTCCAGTGTTCCATTCCAGCGTTCAATTCGAATGTTCTATGCCAGTGTTCTATTCCAGCGTTCTATTCCAGTGTTCCATTCCGTGTTTTAAAGATAGCCTATTATCTTGCAATCTTTCCAGATCAAGGGTGTCCAGCTATTTTTTGCAATTATCATCATAGACATATAGAACGGGTGTCTGCAAACCACGAAACCACGAAACAGCGAAACCACGAAACAACGAAACGAAACAGGGAAATAGCGAAACAGCGAAATGAACTATATAGATTTTATACAAGAAATAGAAATAGAGAACAATTATATTTCTCAAATAATTTTGAAAGAGTCATGTGAATATTATAGATACTGAAATTTTTGCTGTGCATGGATAAATGGAAATTCCCGGTGGGGAGGGGGGCACTCCTATACGTTCTTATAGTATCATGCTCGTACAAAAGGTGCAAAATATGCACCCCAAAGGCTGACTTGTTTCGATAAAATTCATACCCTAATCGCGGAAGTTTTTCTTCAGAACATACCCTGTCCCGTGTCACATTGAATTTCTCAAGGATATACCCTTGCCCGAATCGCTGACAACTAATCGAGAGTTTTCGTTTCTGCGGAGGAGAGAGCAACTTCACTTGTTGGAATGGAGGGAACTACTCCCGAACTCCAACCCCTCTTGTAATCAATCTTTTGCTAGTCTGCTAAGTTTGTTGAGTCGTCATAATTATAGTTTTTAATGCTTGATTAAAAATATCGCTACAGAAGAATTTTTGCCTTATCAAATGCAAGAATGGGGAACCCTTTTTTGAAATTATAGTTGAATTGGCACCCCTAAACGTGGGCACGCGCGGGCCCTTGCCTACCTTGCAGAAAGGCACCCGTTCCCGCGTGTTTTTGTACGAGCATGATAACATATCAC
>REGM01000495.1:118851-131057 GCA_004194415.1 Aurelia aurita
GTGATCAATCAGTTGCATCAAATTTCCTAGGTGTCTACCCCCTTAATCTTCGACTTCATTGATCGACTCGATCGTTAGACAGTGGACAAAATGCAATTCAACTTGAATGTCGTCGCCGAAATGAAAATGCAATTCAATTGACTGGTAAACTTTAGACCGAGTGCAAAATAACGCCATGGGTTTATAATGTTGTGTCTCAAGTTTTGGATCGAAATGCAAATTACGACATGAATTTAAATTATCGACTCGTAGGTTTTCTATCGAATTACAATTATTGACACGGATTGAAAACATCGACTTGTTGGTTTCCAATCGGGTTTCAAGTTACGACACGGGTTTAAAAGATCGACTTTTGTCCACTATCTAACTCCATAGATGTGATCTTGATTTGATGTTGTGAACTTTTGTGAAGCGGGTTAGACCTCAACCAAATTACCAAAGTAAGAGTGTAAAGTTCCTAGCAGCAATGTCTCAGATCAAAACTACTTTTTTTGGCGATGAAGAGACTGACAAATTAAAGAAATTGTACACTTCTGTCCGGAATCGTGGTTTACGTTACCTCAGAACAGCGCCTGGAAATACTGTCCTGCCTGTATCATATGAGAAGTTTAAAGGCCATTTCAAAAACTGGCAGGTCCGCTCTGATGATGTCTATGTGATGGCCTTTCCAAAAACAGGGACAACATGGACACAAGAACTCGTTTGGTGTGTGCAAAATGATTGCAATGTTGACAAGGCTAAAGCTATTACACTCGTGCAGAGGGTCCCTTACTTGGAAATGCCTCTCCTTGTGGGCCATTTACCAAAGGATGATTCAAGGTCAATTCCAACTGCTGATATTATCACGATGATGGAAAACATGCCGTCTCCGCGAATGTTCAAATCGCATATGCCGCTTCACTTGCTCCCTGATGACATGCTCGACAAATGCAAAGTTGTGCTCTGTATCAGAAATCCCAAGGATACTGTCGTTTCATACTTCCATATGGAACAAGTAATCAAGGACCATGCTTATGAGGGTGACTTTAAAACATATTTCAACCTCTTTATGGATGATATGCTCCTATACAGCCCGTACTTCGATTATGTCGTTGAGGCATGGAAGAAAAGGGACCATCCAAATCTATGCCTTTTGTCTTACGAAGGTATGAAAAAAGACCAAGCAAGCTCTGTGAGAAAAGTTGCAAAGTTCCTGGGGAAAGACCTCAGCGATGGCCAAGTA
Source organism: Aurelia aurita (assembly GCA_004194415.1). Lineage (NCBI taxonomy): Eukaryota > Metazoa > Cnidaria > Scyphozoa > Semaeostomeae > Ulmaridae > Aurelia > Aurelia aurita. The sequence goes on from REGM01000495.1 coordinate 120,074, forward strand.
GAAAGCTTAGTTGAGCACCTTAGTTTCAAAAAGATGAAAGAAAATTCAGCCGTCAATGGAGTAGAATTGCGAAATGCTGTTTTTACTGAAAAAGGAAGCTATATGCGGAAAGGTCAGGTCGGCGACTGGAAGAACTATTTTACAGAAGAAATGAATGCGAGGATGAATGCAGCTATTAAGAAGTACTTCAAACCAATTGGCTTAGAATTCATATATGAAAATTAGTTGTTTGGACGCCTGATTTTCAATTTGTGTAGAAAGATTCAAAAACTGAGAAATGATAAAATCTTTGTAATATTCGAAAACCAACTGTCTTGAAGTCACAGAAATCGTTGTTCTCGTATTTTGTGTTTTTCTCTGTTGTCTTGTCTGTAGCTGTAGGTTGCTTCCTGGTAGTAAATGCTAGTATGACTGCTACTATACTGCATCCCTTGCTTGTCCCTGTTGCAGGTGAGATGTAATTTTATCGCGAGTTCTTCTGTGCTTGTGCCACCCCCACAGTAGAGAGTGTGCAATGGGCAGGTTTCTGTGAACCCCGACTTGACGTCATAGGGGCACAAAATTATAAAGAGAAAGAGAAGGGCCTATGCTTTCCGAGCGTCAGAGTCTGGAGGCTGTGATGGAACATATTTTGTTCGTCCGTCGCAACATAACAAAAGATTCTGGGAACGGAGTATGACTGCTATAGTGCCAGCTGAGTTTCCCCACCATCTACTCCCTCTAACTTGTGGGAATTGCATTTTCATTCATTTTATTTATATTTCAAATTTCCATTTTGTTTTGTCTGCCGTTTGGCTTAGGCACTGCTTAGACAGACTTGTAGAGACCCTGAAATTCGGCATTTCTAGGTCAGTCACCGACCGCTTGCTTGTTGCTCGCTCTTGTTGCATGGGCTATTGATCCATAAGCAAAGTCAACCATAAGTCTAGCACAAAGGGCATGTGAATTGGTTCGTTTGGTTTTCAAGGTCCACTGCCGTCGTGCTGATTGGGTAAATAAGACAATCCAAAAGAATAGAATTAGGCAAGAATAGAATTAGGTAAGTTTCGGTAATATCGATGTGCATCGAAATTCAAGATGATAATAGTGATCTGACTCCCTTTAGTCGTGAGAGAAAGCATGATCCTAAAAGCTTGGTGAATAGTCAATTACTAGATCTTTAGTTATTAATCATTTCTAACGATCTAGCCAGTAATAGCTACGAGAATTGCCCCACCAGGCCCTACGACCTCCCCCACCACTGAAGAGCAAAATGCCACATTTACCCCTAACTGTCTAAGCAACTGTTGGGCCCTTTCAAATATAAATGTGCCCTAAATGCTGGTAAAAAGTTTGAACAGCTGCAGCATTTTATCCATTCGTTGAAATACCATTATATATACCGTATACAAAAAAACTACCGGGTGTCCCAAAATGACGTATCGGCGTTTGTAAAAATGTACTATCATGAATGATGCACCGATTTTAATGAATACCAATCAGTTTGTAGAAGACAGATTAACTTAGATGTAAAAAATTATTGCACTATAATCAGTCATACCATTCTAGAGTTACGGGTTATTTTGCTTCGGAACTATTTTTGAACATAATTAAAAGAGAAATTCAAATTTTAACGACGTTTTTCAGAAGTTTCATCTTCAAAAAACCAAAGTGGGCATGCTCATCCTTCAAGGAGCAAACCTAGTGAGAAATATGTATCTGTTGCATGTAAATACATATAGGTTGCTTATTTAAGTTCCTAAGAAGATAATTTGTGCAACTGCAATCTCATCAAAGCTGAAAACAAGACGAAATTTGATTGTAATTTTGAGCTTTTCTCAAGATTTTTAAAAGAAAGGTTTCTAGTAATTTGTCCATACCATAACCGTAGAGCGATATGCTCGACTTTAGTGGAAAAAATTCTCTTTCTAAGTTAGCCTTTTTTCTTTAAAATGCTTGGTGTTTGAGTCAAATCGGTGCATAATTCATGATTGTACGGTTCGCCATACGCAGATACATCATTTTGCGACACCCGGTATTTCCGGAAAGTTAACTTAGCTCGTGGTAACTCGCTTTGGTTAATAAGCAATTGTCAAAACCCTTTTTTAGAAACATCACAATTGTGTAAAATCTTGAAGCCTAAGGCCTCAATCCTAAAATTGTTTGGATCTAAACGGCATGATTGATGATGCCATGAAAATTTTGCTGAATGTAATAAATTGAAAACCAACGGAAATATTTCGATTCCTCGTCCCAAGTTAAAGTTCTAACTTCTCTTAGGTAATGTCCTAAATAACAACACCTCTTAATTGCTGCGACGCAGCATAGTATTCTTGGTCAATGACTTTTCGCAATCGATTCTGTTTGTATGTTTGTTTGTTTTCAACAATTTTTTCCAGGCCTAGTTGTGGCTGTCAAATGATATCACTCCGGTCGCCTTAGCGGTATTAGCGCATGCGTACTATACGTTTTCATGGTCAACAATTTTTGCTTGGGCGTAGACTTATGATGTTCATCCTAGTTATGGCCACTACTACCTTAACTATTACCCAGGTAGAAGTATGACAACTGGGATGAAAATCTAAACGATGATCGTACGATTATGGCATGAGGTCGGAGGGGGGTCGGAGTAAGTTGCTCAGCAATGGGACCAAATAGGGTACTTTCAGGTGCCAAATAGAAGGAGTGGGCGAGCCTATGCGATTGATATGGTTCCATTGCTCAATAGCTTACAAATAACAGCAATATGGTCTTACTAATTGGGGGGTGGGAAACTATTTCAAAACTTACTAAGCGGGGGATCTTAATTTGTGGTGGGGTAGATATTTCAAGATGAAAGTATTATTTCAGAAGCTTTTCATCGATTTTCCATCATCATGCTATTTCTAGGGTAATAAATTCGAAATTCTTGATGCGCCTTCTACCGAAACAGATTTCTAAGAGAGCCCCCCAGGGCGAACAACCAGTACGCAGCACTCACTAATGATAATTATTGCTAGTNCATCTCTGGAAATTATGCGTCCTAAAAACTTTACCTCATTCTTGAAAAAGTCACACTTTCTTCCTTTTAGCTTCACACCATACTGACGTAATCGTTGTAATACTGTCTGAACATGCTGGACGTGTTCTTCGAAGGTTTTTGAGAATATTATAACATCATCCAAATAGGGTATGCATATCTCATCTCTCAGGTCACCGAGGCATGACTCCATGAAGCGTTGGAAACTAGCAGGTGCATTCATTAGGCCAAAAGGGATACGCAACCACTCAAACAATCCCCACGGTGTGGTAAAGGCTGTGTACTTCCTGCTCTCTTCATTGACAAAACCTTGGTGGTATGCTTTCCCCTGGTCCAAAACTGTGAACCAAGAGTTCCCACCTAGACTATCTAGAGTGTCTTGTACGCGCGGAATTGGATGCCTGTCTGGGATCGTCTTGCTATTCAATGATCGATAGTCTATGCACATCCTCAACGAACCATCTTTTTTTCTGACACAAACAATACTTGAGCTGTACGGGGAACTTGATTTTCTGATGAAACTGTGCTTCACGAGATCCTGTATGTAGGCTTTAACTTCCGGAAATAAGGGTCTCGGAAATGATGAATAGTTCTTCTGTACCGGCGTTTCATCATTAACCTTTATTTCCAGTTCTAACTCTTTTATACAGCCTATTTCATCGTCTGACTTGGCAAATGATTCCTGTTCTTGAAGTATCATCGACAGTACCGTTTCTTTTTGTTCCTCAGTTAGACCCTCTAAATTAATCCCATTTGGAAATCCTGGTACTTGCGTCTGTTTCACTGAACTAGTATTAACTGCCGCTGTTACAACTGTATCCAAATCTCCCTCTGTCTCTGCGTCTGGAGTTAAATATGGGATTACCGAGCGTACTGGCTCTAGATGGCCAATAAAAGTTCTTCCAGGGAGCCTGATTTCATGATTTGAAGTGTTTGTGACTGTTAGGTTAAAAGTAACTGTCTTTCCTGGCTTAACAGCAATCAGACAATCTTGCACTTGCAAACCTTCAGGTATGCGTTGAGTGTCCGCTAGAAACAACATCGGGATTTTCCTGTCAGTAAAGCCTATATTTGCACGACAAGAGACTACAAGAGTTTTCGATGCCTCGATAACTTTGTAGTATTTCCAAGTTTTCACTGGTGTTAGAGACTCTTCTTGGTAAATTTTCTGTATCAGGCTGACTAGCTGATCAACCTTTTGTGGCTCTGCTAGCACAAAACAGCCTTTTAATGAATCAGTTATTGAACTTTCACCTTGCCAAATATTCACTATTTCACTAATCACATTAAACCCAACAATTGGATGTTCAAGAGTAGCATCTGTGACTAAAAATGGTACAGTGACTGACCCTTGAGCTACAGCCTTATCACAATCTAAACTGAAAATCAATTCTGTCCAACCCAGATATGGGACTGAAGTACCATTTGCTGCTCTCAAATCAATTTCTTGACCATCCAATAATTCTTTTATTTCCCTTATATCAACTTTCCCAAACCTGTCCCTCAAAGTCTGCAAGGAAATTATGGAAACTTGTGCCCCACTATCCCACAGTACTTCAAAATTCTTCTCACTTAATTTGCATTTCATCAAACATTTTTCTCCAACTAGCTTTGCAACTTGATTTCTTTGTTTTGGTGACAGATGAGATACATAAACCATGTCTTTTTGAGAACTGTTGTTTTCAACCTTTTCCTTATGTGACAGGAAAAACAAAGAATCACAAATGATTTTATGTCTTGAAAAATCAGCTTTTTGACAGTTCTTATCACAGTACATCACTGATCGGCACTTTGAACAATGAAATAAATTTGAAATTGGGCTTACCAATTGACAAAAATTACAGTTATGGGACAACTCTGATTCTAAGGCAGTCACACCCTGTCCCTTGGGGGCTGCCTCACCTGGTTTCCCTGTGTCTTAGCTTTCTTTGGGCATTGAAACTGGAAGTGGTCTTGTGCTCCGCAATAGAAACAATGATGGCAAAAAGCACCATTTCCAGCAGCGCTGCATGCTTGACAGCCTCTTCTTGCTGATGTTTCACCTGAGAACTGGGCCTGGGCAGACATCTGCTGCTTTTGAACTGGTGGTTGTTGCTGTATTCTCTGCTTTGCTACCTCTTCTCTCAATGAAGACACTTCCGCCTGTAATTTTTCTACAACAGCTAATAGCTTTGCTTCTCCTGCCTCTTTGCCTTTGCTTTCTTTTCTAAATTCTTTTCCCTGATTTTCCTCTACATTTGTGACTGAGTTTACCCTTTTTGCCTCCTTAGACTTTCCTTGGGATGAAAATCTCATCTGTCTTTCATTTTCCAAGGATACTTCATCTGAAAAATAGCCCATAAGATCTTCATCCTTGATATCTTTCCCAGCAAGGAATCCTCTCACACTAGCAGCAATGTTGTCATCCCTTAAGCCAGTCTTGAGTGCATTTATAAATGTTTTCTGCACAATCTCCCTGTTATACTTTATCCTGGCATCTTGTTCTTGACAAGAAAACAGCACTTTTTGTCTCAGATCAAGTGCTCTCATCAGAAAAGCCATTGGTGTTTCATTCCCTTTTTGATGGCAAACAGCTAGCTCTTGATACAAAGATGTTGCATCCTTCTCCCTATAATGACTTCTCAGTGTTTTCCTCACAAAAGCAAGTGTCAAACTTGGAGAAGCTTCCAGAAAACTCCTCAAATGCAAGCCTGGGGTAATTGCCTGAATCACACCATCCACAATTTCATCCTCATCATACCCCTTCCTCAAACCAGAATCTATTTGGTTTGCTAGTGACACAAAATTCAACTTTTCAGACTGTCCTGGTTCCCCTATGGAACCCCTAATACGGAACTCCCTCCTAAACAAAGAACTTCTCATGTTCACACCTGATTCATGAGCACTCAAGTTACTTTCTAGACTCATTATGCCTTTCCTACTCTTAACCTCTCCACCATCTATCCTATCTTGACCCATACCTGCAGCTGACCTAATGTCCCCTGTATCACTATCAAGCAACCCTCTGTGCCTTGTATGAACTGGCCTAGACCTTTCATCTTCTTCTCCCTCCAAAGATGGGAGATCTCTCTCTGCACCCAGACAAACCAGAATTTCTTTCATAAAATTCACTCTCTCCCCCCTAGTTTTCTTCTCCAATACATCCCCAACATGATCTAAGATAACCACTTTCAATTTAAATTCTGGAACTTCTAATTTTTCATCTGGAATCTTTAGTTTATCTGCTAATAACAAGAGATCTTCTTTACTTGCTTTGCAAACATATAAATCAACCGCTAATCGTACTTCTTTCTCGTCGACATCCCCTTCTTGACTCGCCATACCTTCGTACTTTGCTCCTGTAGCCTCCTGGACCTTGGCCTACTTCAAATCCACAACAAAACAACCAGCAAAACAAGCATAATCTTCATCCGGGTGGTGCCTCCAAATTTGTTGCCTGCCGGCGCATACAAGCAACTTTAAATCGCCACTCTTGGCAGAAACGACACAAAGCACAACTCTGTTATCCACTGCGAACATTCAGATAAAATAAAACAACGATTACACATAATATTCTGTCCGTTTTCTTGACTCACAAGCACACGTTTTTCTAGCAAAATTAGCGTCTCTCTCTAGCTCTCTTGGAATAGCCTCTTTTTCGTTCTATCCAACTCAATGACATTTTAGCAGTCTCGTTTCCGTTCCATTCAACTCAATTCAATGAAATGTTTATTTTGTGGGGCCTACATGTGCGTTATGACCTAAGTCGTGCGTCATCATCTGATCTGCTCTGTTGTGCACGTGCGTTATGACCTAAGTCGTAGGGGTGACAGGCGGGCTGGCCCGTTTATTGCGTTTATATGAGAAAATTCAGCTCGTTTGAGGCGGAATCCCGGTACTCAATAAACGGGATCTCGGCACAACGGGCCAGCCCTGGGGGGTCTACCTTGGAAAAAACAACGGGGATGTGCCAGCCAGAAAAAAATTTAGGACCATGTCCTGGAATAAAATGCTGAAAACATAATACCTGCCCTGGAATAAGATAGGAGAAACTGATGGTTACCATGAAAAAATAATTTCGCTGAGAACACTTTTTGTGTGAATTATTTATATATAAAGAGATATGAAGTTAACCTCTTCTTTACTTATTTGGTTATACTCACATCTATTGGCATTTTGCAAAATTTTCTCTTTCATAATCGAAAGATAAAGAGAATAACTCTATAAAAAGGACAACATTGGGGCCAACTGATTGCATGAAACTTTAGGCAAGTGTCAAATTTCCATTGAAATCAATTGAAATCAACTGCTGGGAAGCATACAAATCAAATCTTTCAATAGGGCGCAGGGAAACCCCAAAATCATCCAATTTCACGCTTATTAGCCAATGACATCGCCGTGTTTCCATCACATGACCGAAAATCGGCTTTTTGAGACAACTTTTCGAGTACCTTCACGGAAATACAAATGGACATTCGGCTAATAAAGATACAGAGCTGGTTTCACCACGAATCGATTCTACAGTCCCCACTCCATATTCGTTATTTTGCATTTGGTTAATATCTCATCAGGGATCGGCGTTACATCGAATTTCACCACTTCGAATATTGGCCTACGTTCAAATATTTTTCGGGAATGCTACAAAAAAGATATAGCTTCCAGAATTTCACATGTTACGTGAATTATATCACGTAATAACCTAAAAATGTTTGTTTTGGTAAGATTTTAAAATCCTTGGCAAATTAAAGCTGTTTGCTACATAGAAAGCTAATGGGCCTACCTTTATCCACTGAAGAATGCCATTATTCGGTTCTAAATCAGCTTCTTTTGCTGCAGCAAGGTAGCACAACTATTCACCAACAACATCGCGCCAATTTTCACCCTTTTCCGCCGTTTTATCGGCAATAATGTTGACTAAACACGACGAAGTTTCAAAAACTCTTCACCACAAATTCCATTCCAAGTTTTGAATGTTGTCGCAGGACAGTGTGCACACGTGCAGCAACTTCTGTTGTTGATCAAGCGCTCTTCATGTCATGGCTAAGAGGTAGGTTTCGTGTCATCCTCTGCAGGGTCTTCATTCAAGTTTGATAGAGTAGAATGGTAGAAGGGGTTGGGGGAGGGCGAGGGAATTTATCTCATTTTCTTAAATCGGATGCGGGGGGTTCCAGGAAACTTTGCAAGCTCCCCTAAAGATGTAGACTATAAGTGATAAATACCAGCATAATACCCTACATCCTTAGTAAAAACAAACTCTTGTTATTCATTTTGTTCCATTCTATTTTAGTACGATAGTTCTAGCTGTAAACAAACACCTGTAGAACCCCTTTATTAATTAATAATGTGGGGTTTTTATATAACAATAAGCGTGCAATTCTTTTAAAGTTACATTCGAACAATAACGTGTTGCCCGACAATTATCAATATCTAAAATGGCTCTTGATTTTCGAAATGATTGAGATATTAGCTAGAGAAACCGTTTTCACTATGGATTTAGGGTATTATGCTGGTATTTGTCACTTATAGTATACATCTTTGGAGCAGCTTGCAAAGTTTTAAGAAAATGAGATAAATTCCCTCACCCTCCCCCAACCCCTTCTACCATTCTACTCTATCAAACTTGAATGAAGACCCTGCAGAGGATGACACGAAACCTACCTCTTAGCCATGACATGAAGAGCGCTTGATCAACAACAGAAGTTGCTGCACGTGTGCACACTGTCCTGCGACAACATTCAAAACTTGGAATGAAATTTGTGGTGAAGAGTTTTTGAAACTTCGTCGTGTTTAGTCAACATTATTGCCGATAAAACGGCGGAAAAGGGTGAAAATTGGCGCGATGTTGTTGGTGAATAGTTGTGCTACCTTGCTGCAGCAACAGAAGCTGATTTCGAACCGAATAATGGCATTCTTCAGTGGATAAAGGTAGGCCCATTAGCTTTCTATGTAGCAAACAGCTTTAACTTGCCAAGGATTTTAAAATCTTACCAAAACAAACATTTTTTGGTTATTACGTGATATAATTCACGTAACATGTGAAATTCTGGAAGCTATATCTTTTTTGTAGCATTCCCGAAAAATATTTGAACGTAGGCCAATATTCGAAGTGGTGAAATTCGATGTAACGCCGATCCCTGATGAGATATTAACCAAATGCAAAATAACAAATATGGAGTGGGGCCTGTAGAATCGATTCGTGGTGAAACCAGCTCTGTATCTTTATTAGCCGAATGTCCATTTTTATTTCTGTGAAGGTACTCGAAAAGTTGTCTCAAAAAGCCGATTTTCGGTCATGTGATGGAAATACGGCGATGTCATTGGCTAATAAGCGTGAAATTGGATGATTTTGGGGTTTCCCTGTGCCCTATTGAAAGATTTGATTTGTATGCTCTGCTGGGAGGGAGATAGATACCCCCACTCAGGTGGGGTATCTAATGAGGTGGGGTTCATGCTAATATAATTTGTTGAATGCTAATTTAAATGTTTGTTTAATGCTAGTTTGCAAGTTTTTTTAGTTTTTCATGACTGATCTGACCCGTCCTAAAAAAATAGCCTTAATGGACATACCTGTCCCGGAATGAAGACACAACAGGTATAATCCTGTCCTGGAATTTTTAGCCTAAAATGATACCCTATTGGCAGAACAAGGGCAAATAATCTTTCAATAGAGACGAACCGGATGTTTACATTTGCGCGTTAGCCAATCAAATTTGACCATGACGTCACATAAACAAAAGAAACGGCGGGGGAAAGTACCCCTCACGTTTGGCTCGTCGTGCCAGCGACTATATGGTAAATTCATTAAAAATTCATATTTTTCAACTCAGCACTAATATCTTTAAATTTTCCTCGCGGATTTTTTTAAAAGAGCGCGTAAATCTGGGGAAAACGGCTTTTGAAGTAGGTCCATCATTTGGGGTCTTGATCCTTACCAAATAAGCCCTCCAAAAATGAAGTAAAATCGAATCAGTGTCTTTCTATTTTGGAACTATCATTGCAAATACACTAACAAAGCCACAGCTGGCTCTTACACAGTACCGAACTTTTAATACCGAGGCAGTGGCAACGCAAACCTTCGCATCTTTGACACGAGAACAACAGTAGTGGATCTCCTATTCGGGTAAAATCGTGCAAAAAAGGCAAAACGCGATCGATTTTTCGTTTCGGTCTTAAAAATTTTCCATCTGAAGTATTTACAAAACTTTGATCTTTACTTTTACTGTTCCCAACTCTCAGAAGTATCCGGTGTACTTCATGTCTTCAAAACTATGTATTTGGGTAGACGTAACGTAAATGCTTTTACCTGTTTATTTCCTTTACATTTGAATTCCTGCCCGTTATCGATCTCTCAAATTGTATTTGAGCGTAACGAAAATACATTGCCATTAGTGCGAGAAAAGCTTTATGTATCTCCTTTCCACTGAAAATTCATGTTTCAATATTCAAGAACAAACACAAGGTTTAGCTCGTTACCCCAAATAAGTAAAGTTAATTTTTTCCATATTCCTAGAATAGGAGCGGGTATGCTGGAAAAAGATCTTCGATACTTTGTACTCAGATGCAAGGCAAAGATAAAACATGTTTAAAACATTAGATGATAAAACATTAGATGCACTCTACAAGTTGTATGTTCGCCCACATCTTGATTATGGAGATGTTATTTACCATATTCCATCCACTAAATGTGACCTCAGTCACAGCTTTGTACTTAATAACTATATGGAAAAGCTGGAATCTGTACAATACTCTGCTGCTCGCGCGATAACTGGTGCATGGAAAGGTACTTCTCGAAAGAAACTACTCGAGGAACTTGGATGGGAGACTTTAGATCGTCAGCGATGGAGCAGACGTCTGGTCTTGTTTTATAAAATTGTAAATAATATTACACCTGCCTATACTAGAGACCCTATTCCACAACTCCAAGAATCTGCTTACTCTTTTCGGACAAGAGCAGTGATTGGGCAAATATGTGCAAGAACTGACAAATATCAATCAAGTTTTTACCTA
>REGM01000496.1:15767-28035 GCA_004194415.1 Aurelia aurita
ATAGAGCACCGTCTAGCGTATATCTTCGTTACGGTAGCCAGAAAGAATTTTAAACATGAATTTAAAAGAGCGCCGTCTGGCACATATCTTGGTTACGGTGGCCAAATTCTGATTGGCTTATGCAAGCTTATGTCAAAATAGTACATGCAAAATGCAATCTTATCTGACGATTTGCTGTGACTAGTGTACGACGAAACATTTTTGCAGGTAATTCCTATTCTCTTAAATCTCGGTGCAACCCCCTCCATAGCTGTTGTTGTTCATGATTCTTACCTTTACTTTCCTAAATTTAATTGTCGCTACTCCTGGCCACTTGGGGGTTTTTCTAAGAACCTTATATCCGGTCTGTGGCTGGGTTCCTTGTGGCTGGGCTGCGTGACCTCCCTATTGCTAAGTTAGTAAGCAAACTTTTTTGCAAAATAAGTACTACAAGTAGATGATTGTAAATTTTATCAGCGTTCCATCCCATTTCTTAATAAGTAAGCGGTAGGGGGCACTCAGCCCGGACTCAAGGAACATTAACAGTTATACAAAATAAAAAAAAGAGAAAAAGATAATAATAAATATCAGACATTTTTGTTAGTCTACTTTCCCTGCTTGCCTTCTAGCGTTACAGTAGCCAAATTCTGATTTGATAATTTTCAAATTAGTACATTATATCTCTTTCGGATCTTATCTGACGATTTGCTGTGACCAGTGTCAGATGAAAATATTTAAAAAATTTCGTTACTAATAAAGACATCCCAGTGCATCCCCTCTCATAGCTGTATTTGCCCATGTTAGGTAACCTTTTTTGACTAAGAATTACAGGTCTCCATTACGTTGTCAATCCCTGACTTTTTCTGGACTCTGAACACTAATCTGAATTGTGAGATGCTTTAACATGATAACATACTGTTGTATTTTTCATTTTTTGGTCACCCTGTGACGAGATACGCCCACAACAAATTTGAAACATTGACATTGATTCTCTCAGTCATGCAACGATGCAACATTACTGAATGAATCAGTGAGTGGACGAGATAGACTTACGCACAATGAACTACAAATGTGGTGGAAGGCGCAGCAAAAAGTAAACGTAACACACACATCACAATGGGTAACAAATGTTTTCAAACAAGAAATTTTACATATTTGTACACAATCAAGACTTATTGAAGACTTCATTTGTTGAATCGAATTATTATTGCCATCGGACACTATATAACGCTCGTTCGTATAGCACTCAGAAGATATAAACTGGACTAAACTCACTTTTGTGTAGTACAAAGGAAGAATACATTTATAATTATTTTCATGTTTGATAAATATCATGAGGTAAAAACGCTAACTCGCGATTATTTTATGCTATCTTATTCTCAACCGTTTTTAATTCAATTCAGATTAGGCCTAACTTTGCACCACACAAAAGCAGGACTGTGTCTTGGATTTTGGGTTAATAACTTTACAAAATTCCAAGTTCAATATACAACACATACCTTACAAGCCATGGAAATTAGGACTCACATTTTTGGGCTTACCTTAGAACAGTTTGTTTTCGGACTATTTTTAAAATTATGGTACATATCCTGACCGATTTTTATGCTTAGCACCTGGTAATTTGCTTTATTCCTTGTGTGAACTCAATGACGTGAATAAGTCAGCCATATGATGAAGTTACTGGCTTTTATCAACAAGCTTCCGATCAAAAATTGACTTATGACCATCTTATACTTCAGCCTAATCTCCTAATCATGAATTATTTTGCCGCCACAAACTATATATGTAAATGGTTCGGAGCTACAAAACCAAGGCATTGATGTAGAGAAATCGAACTATTTTCTTATATTCCCTGGAAGCTATGCCCATAACATAACTACAGCATAAAGATGAATTTTTTGGGGGAAAGAAGAAAATGCACGAATTACCCTGGCCAACATATTGCAGACAGCAGTTTTAAAAAGATTTGGTTTTTCCTATGGGTTTTCTGAGTAATGGAGGGAATCCTATTGGTGTTCTTATCATACCTTCTTTTGATACTACAGTTGTCAGTTTTCATTGATATATTTGCATAAATGTGATACACAAAATTGTGACCCTCCGGAGCACTCGGGTATCTTAGTTGATTTGAGAGGGAGAGCGACCAATTGGATGGGAATAGGTTACTATTCTCACCCAAGGGGACGCTCTGAAATCTCAAAATAACGCATTAAGATCTTACTCAAGACCCCCAAGGGATCATGCGAGCCCTGGTTGTAGCCCCTCGAGACCTAAACAAGATATTTAAAGCCTAGAACCGGTTGATTCCGCTCTTTTCTAAGCAACGAGCAGATGACACGTGCAAAGCGGCCCACCTCTCCTCCCTCAGCGACGGTTCTTTTCATCAACAATTGGCCATTTTTTCCTTCTCTTTTCCCCTGCGGCCCCTATGGTTCAGTAAAATATTTTACAAAATGTCATCCTCATGACAGTATATGGTGTAGGCTTAAAGGCAATAAATAGAAACATCTATAGAAACATGATATCTCTGTCTTTTCACTTTCACTCTAATATTTATGGATTTACGCGTATTAATTAGTTGGGTGAAAATACCAAATGCCTTTAAGCCTGGAAAAGTGAAGTGAAAACTGTCCATTTGTTGCTCTTCCTCTCAAAAAGCGACCTCTCCTTCGCACTCGGGTATCTTAGTTGATTTGAGAGGGAGAGCGACCAATTGGATGGGAATAGGTTACTATCTGTGGCGAAGTTCAGAACAAATAATCAATTGAAACAAATAGGAAAATTGTGTAATTCTTTAATCAAACTTCAAATTTGAATCAAAACTTTACTTTTTCTGCTTTGGAAAGGTTTCCTTTCGAACCATGCTGCATTTGGTCGATTCGAATCCAAGTTGGCTAGTCGAAACGGCAGACCAAAACAATGATGTCGTTAGGTGGTCGTCAGGGAACTTTTTTTACCAAAATTCTTTGCAGCAAAAGACAACACAGCAGCAAAAGAGTCCTTTGAGCCGCTATCTTTATCTTTATTGTCTATTGCACTGTCAAATTATATGATTGTTCAGTGCCATCCTCTTTATTGCTCTCATTACAATCCTAAAGCTGAATTCACACTTGATGCAACTTTCTTTGTGCAATGCGGCACGTGCAGCTAAGTTGAGTTAATCCAACTTCATCGCATTGCAGCGCTCCATTGTTATTTGGAATGCGTCCAGAACGACGCTTCTCAAGTGTGAATTCAACTTAAGGCTGATTTCCACTAGGTGCAAAATGTTGCGTGCGCTACATCTCAAACAAGATCCAATCTATTGAGAAAGTGCAGAGAAGAGCAGTGCGCTTTGCGTCAAATTTTAAAGAACGTGAAACTGGCTGTATGACTTCCCAGCTGAAAAAACTAGACATGCCAACACTCCAGGAGAGAAGGAAACAAGCTCGTCTAACGCTATCAAAGAAGATCGTAAACAACTAATCTGCTGTAGACGTCGCAAGATACCTCCTGAAGAACACAGCAAGAAAAAGACAATGCAATTGCAATGGCCAATCATTTATTCCACTTCTTTATAAAACAGGAGTTATATAAGAACAGTTTCTTTTCGAGAACTATAAAGGACTGGTCCACACTTTCAGACAATGAGATTTTAGATCTGTCAATATTTTAACTTGTTTTTTAGCTTTTATAAATTTGTAATCTGACTGTTGCAAAAATTTTATTTTAATTTCTTTCTGGGTTTTCCGCTCTAATGAGCACGGAAAGCCGGCTTTCGGAAATCGTCCTCTCCAGAAACTTATCAATTACTCTGGAACTAATCGATCAATCGAAATTCTGTACAAATTATGATATTAACAATATTTTTGGCCATCGAAGATGTATTAAGCACAATTCTTTGATTTCCAAGATTTGGAGAAAGGTCATTTTAAGATACTTTATAGGTTTCAGAAGATTTAACCTGTCATAACTCATGTCATGATCTAATGTGACAAAATAGTAAAATTTCTGAATCTACTCAGTAAGTTCTTTCTCATCAGTGCACCCGGTTTTTTTAACAAAATTTCGAAATTTTACATTTTTTAGTTCCTCTACTTTTTACTTACACAAATAGGCAAACGCATCGTTTCAGGTATTTGTCTAACTCGCCCTGTGCAAACTTTGAAATTAAGGTAAAATTTTTCGTCGGTAAATTATATTTGTTTTCTCAACGTTGTGATGCACATAGAAGAGAGTTTACAAAAGCAGGATGGCAACGCCAGCAAGAACGTAATCTTGTATCTTGCAAAACCTGCACTATTTCCTGTACGTAAGCATTACATTTTTATTCAAAAGACCAAGACGAAACCTCCTCCTTCAGTCAACTAGCATTTAAATTGTGTGAATTTTTTCTTCGGAGATCTCGATCAAAAGTTCAGAAAGACAGAAATGGGATATTCAAGTAATGCAGTTGAAAAGGACCGAATAGGACAACTTCTTAGACTCTCAAGGGCAGTAGATGCACTCGAAAAACAAGGAATCTATTGAAGCAGATGTTCTCAAATAAAAGCAAAATTGCCTTCCAGTTGTAGTTGCCGCCCGAGTTGCAGTCATGGTTTCGTAAATTCTCTAGATATGTTCAACAAACACGGCTAAAGGAAGTCGAGCGGTCGAACATCTTGAAATGTCTTGTCAACTTTTGATAGGTTATGGGTCAAGTGAACACGATGCCAAAGTAATAGACAACATTTAGGCATGGTAATGGTGTTTGACTTATTTTTTTCTAAGTTTGCTAGACCATTTCCATCGTATCCTCTTTGTTTCCATTATCTGCAGCATTTTGTTGTATGAATCAAATGTGTGAAATATGAATCCAAAATATGCTGTAGATCAAATTCTAATTCTAATTCTAATTAGTGAGTTTGCATGAAATCCTGTGAAATTACTATCGCAACTATTAAACGTAAAGTAATAATGAAAAAAAAAAAACTGGTTTAAAAGGACTTCTTTTGAACAAAAAGAAGAAAATGAGCGGAATGCATGCAAAGTGACTGGTAATGCGTCATACTTGGAAATATCAAATCAATAGATGGATTCCAACTTCCGTCTCAGAAGCAGAATATTGTCAGAACAAGTTAGACTAGGGTCATGAGATAAATGCAGTTCAACAAGCAAATTGCTGCAGTGAGACTGGTCGAACATAATCTATTGTCAGACAAGTTTGGCTAGGGTTAGCAGATTATGACTCGAAAGATGAAATAATTGCTGCCAGAACTTATCCTTGATCGGGAATAAATTCATGTTCAATGTATCATTTCATCAAAATGTTGTAGATTCCCTTGCAACAAAATCTTTTACAAAGTCACATTTCCGACTTGTAACTCACCAGAAATCCGTCATATGGATCAAAAATTTTAACAAATAGCCCCCTGTAGGCCATTGCGCTTCCTGCCCCCCCCATTAGCTTCGGCCCTGAAAACTCTTGCTTGCCTTATTTCCAGGGTATTTTGTTTACATTATCTGCAGCCTGTGGTTTTTTGTTTACATTATCAAAATAATTGGCAAAGATTGTAAAATGATATTTTCCAGGCATCATTATTGCTTGAGAGAGTATCCTCCTTCAAAAGCTATTTTGCACCCTTGCGTTTAACATAACAAAATCTAACTTATATCAACAGAAAGCGCACATCTTAAGCTACCAAAATGTGTATCGGATTCTTTAACCCTATCCAGATTAGGGGGGGAGGGGGCACAAAGTGCCCCACCTAGTGAATTTTTCCACACAGCTCTTTGAGTTCTTCTACGATAACTAAGTTTTTTGTGACTTTTAGTTTCTATTTAGGAGACATCCTTTCATGTCAATTTCAAAAATTTTGACACTGGTTCAGGGGGTCAACACATAACTTTAAATTGAGTGCTCGGCAAAATAAATACCTTTTCAGCCATAACGTTTGAACCACTTGTTCTATAATAATGCAACAAAAATCGCTGATCTCCTCTTGAGAAGGGCTTTCATTTGATATAATGTTTATTGATTTATGATGACGTCATCAATAATTTGTTGTTGCGCATGCGTACTTGCGAAAAACCATGTTAAGCTTCACTTTTGGAAAATAACAATATCATACAATGCAGCAGGTTTTTTTGTACATCTAGCATTTTTTTCGATTTTTTAGACCAATTTGTAACCGATTTTAGGCAAAAAGTTCTTTTTTTCGTGAACAAAATAAATAAATGCTGACATCAGCAAAAATATTAATGATACGAAGCAAAAATTTTGCAATAAGAATATTAAAGATATAATCTTTGTATTTTTCAAATGTCATATCAATATATTTAATTAATTTCGAGATACCACATGTCAAAGTCCGGGTGGTTTTACACCTAATTTAGCAATATTTGCTGACGTCAGCACTTAACCACGTAAGATAAACAGACAAAAATAACGTCATCTTGTTTGCCATATTATTTTTGCTAATTGAGCCAAGTTTCAAGTCTCTAGCACTTATTGTTTTGAGAACAAAGAAGGGGGCACGATGTGCCCCCCTTAGTCTCCCCAGAGTTTCAAAAAACCTAGTCTGGATAGGGTTAAATTCCTCCTTCCCTTAAAAATACACGCTGTCATAATTCTTCAAATAACTTCTCTGCCCTCTCACAGTTACATTGGGCTCCCAGGGGGGGTACTCGTATATATTTAGGATAGGCGTGCTCAGGCTGGTGTACAAACCATCAACCCAAAAAAAACCCAACATAAAATTGACCCAAAGAAATAATTTTTCTTACCCTACACACCCAAAAAAGTAACATATGGCATGTATATCATGCTTTTCTGCATTTTTTAAACTGTTCTCATATTTGAGACCCAAAACAATAATCCAGAATTTCATGAAACCAAAAAATAACTTTACAATCGACTGACCCAAAAAATAACTTTCGCCGCAATTTTAGACCCAAAAAAGTAACCTGAGCATCCCTATCCTAAATATATATGAGTACCGCCCTGGGATTGGGCTATAAAAGGTGGACCAGAGGACATACCAAGATTCTGAGACTCTCTTTGCTTGCCTTAAGCCTGCCCTAGTAATATGCAAAATGTGGAGCCATTCGATTTGTTCAATGGGTACACAATAGTTTTTCGTACCTGTACCTAGTGGATTTGTAAGACCTGAAAAAAGGGAATTTTACTGATGCCACTTCAAATGTAAACATCAAGGTCAAATAAGCCACAATGTAATCCGGGTCAAGCAATTAGGGCTTAAAAAGCAATAGACCATTTCAACAATCAAAAATCGGAGACTGGGGAGAGCGGTTTGTTCTGGTAAATGGCGGATGCAGTTCTGGTAAATGGCTGCCACGGAGCTTTTATAAATGATAAATTTCCTTCTACAGAACTTTTAGTTTTAAATTCACAGTTAAAATAGAGAAATTATGACTTAAAGAACAACCGAAAAGGTGCCCCATCACCACTAAGCCTCGTAACTAAAGGGAGACTGAATCTCCAATCGAGACCTCAAATCAAATTGCTGTGGCGGGAAAATATTCGTGATTCGTCATCTCCGTTTATCGAAGCGAGATACAACAAATGTTTTGATAAGTTTTGAGAAGAAAACTTGGAATTACTTTACTCTCTATGAGTTGTGCAAACTGGAAGTGATACAATAATTCAGAATTGTAGCGAAAGATTGCTTTGGTTGCAGTCATTTGGTTCAGCGAAGTCAATGAAGTTCTTTTTCGTTAAAAATGGTGCCTTGCTTGGTGGAAAGAGCTTTGATTTTAGACTTTAACTGACTTTAAAGGATAAGGTGAGGAATTTAAAGCAATAAGAGTTGGCGAAGAGCATACTGCAAACCCAAAAGAAACTACTGTCCAGAGCATGTAAGTCGCATCGTATCTTCTTCATTAGCAGAGAGATCATTTTAACATTAAAAGACAAACGCCATCAAAATCTAGAATTGATTGGTTTGTTGCACTTTATTGTTTTCTTTTGAGTATCCATCAACGACAATGACTTTTCCAGAAAACATTGCAAGACAGGAGGTTTATTTACCATAAATGAACTCTTCTAACTTACTTGCGATGAGTTTATGAGATTGCTAGATTTGTCCAAAATCCTCCACTCTCCATGAGACGTCCTCTTTGTTTGATGAAAAGTAAACTTTCGTAATAAAACAGCTGATACTTAGCCAAAAAACAATCGTTCGCTACAATTCTGAATTATTGTATCACTTCCAGTTTGCACAACTCATAGAGAGTAAAGTAATTCGAAGTTTTCTTCTCGAAACATATCAAAACATTTGCTGTATCTCGCTTCGATAAACGGAGATGACGAATCACGAATATTTTCCCGCCACAGCAATTTGATATGAGGTCTCGATTGGAGATTTAGTCTTCCTTTAGTTACGAGGCTTATTGGTGATGGGGCACCTATTCGGTTATTCTTTAGGTCATAATTTCTCTATTTTAACTGTGAATTTAAATCTAACAGTTCTGTAGAGGGAAATTTATCATTTATAAAAGCTCCGTGGCAGACATTTACCAGAACTGCATCCGCCATTTACCAGAACAAACCGCTCTCCCCAGTCTCCGATTTTGAATGTCGATATGGTCTATTGGTGCATTTAAACAAAGGAATCGATACATATGATGTGGTGTCATCTTTGTTTTCTAGCACACGACCGGCTTAATAGGTCAAACAACTAGGATTAGAATTTAAACCACACAGAAAAACTTTGCGTGAGAAGTCGTAGCATCCTTCCTTTGATCAAGAATTATGCTTTTTCAGCATTTCTGTTACTTCCAAAGATAGCATCTTTGTGTTTCTTAAAATTTGGGCTTCTCAGATTTGGAGAAATCCGAAAATTGGCCTTTTCGGCCTACAAACGTTTACCGTAACCTAAACAGGAGTTTTGTGTTTATATCGAAAGGAGAAGAGTAGATCTAAATACGATATTTGCTTCACAGATTTGAATTGTCTAATTCAGAAGCTTTTGAAACCGAAAACAAATATGGGAAAATAAAGAAAAACCTTTCTTCTTTCGTTCCTAGGTTCTGGCACCATAGGTACCATTTGTAAGGCCATTCGTTGTAGAAATTCCGGGTGTTCCGAAATGATGTACTGGCGTTTGCTAAAATGTACCACATTGAATTAAGCACTAATTTTATTGAAATACCAATTATTTTGTAGCAGAAAGCATAAGTTAGATGACAAATTTATTTCACAAAAATCGGTCAGACTATTCTAGAGTTACTGGTTATTGTGCTAGAGAGTTATTTTTGAAGCACTTCAAAATGGAACTAAAAATTTCGATAAAGTTTTTCCTAGTTTCAGCTTCCTGAAATGAAAGCTAGCACAGTCACCTACAACAAGAAAAACCAAATGACAAATATGTGCCTCTTTCATCCAAACGTATATGGGTTGCTTCTTTAAGTCCTTAACCCTATTCGTACTGGGCGATTTTTTGGTTAGTTTGTACTGGGGGGGGGCGTTTTTCGCCCCCCTCTTTTATTCCAAAACTACAAGAGTTATAACAATGAGTCTTACCCATATTGTTCTTTGGACAATTAGCTTTTCAGATATAACAATGTTAATTAATTAGTCACGTGATTCGTTGCTAGGCAACTAAAAAACAAGGGAAATTTGACAAATTTATAGCTTCTTGATAAGAAAAATTCTATTTAATTAATTACTCTACCGATTTTCTCCAAAATTGTTGCAAGTAGTAGGAAACATATCATAGATTCAAAATACATACTTTGTAGCAATTTTCAGTATCTATTTTTAGCATAATTAGCGTTAACTTATTCTTTTGTTTCATGTGCTGATTATCTTCGCAGTTTTTGTCCCTTTTTCTAGTAAATATGGACTCAAATTGACTTAAATAATGAAGATGAACCAAATTAGATGCAATTTATTTATATTTTACTCTTCTTAATTAGAACAATGACGTCATAAAGGTGCATGACGTCATAGATATTAAATTTTGCTGATGTCAGCAAATTTAAAAAAAAGTATATATCAAATGAAAGTTCTCATCAAAAGCAATCGAATGGTGCATGTTTGAGATCAATCGGACAAGCGAGGCAAAAACTATGGACGTTCTAAGCTTTTTTTNCCTCCACTCTCCATGAGACGTCCTCTTTGTTTGATGAAAAGTAAACTTTCGTAATAAAACAGCTGATACTTAGCCAAAAAACAATCGTTCGCTACAATTCTGAATTATTGTATCACTTCCAGTTTGCACAACTCATAGAGAGTAAAGTAATTCCAAGTTTTCTTCTCGAAACATATCAAAACATTTGTTGTATCTCGCTTCGATAAACGGAGATGACGAATCACGAATATTTTCCCGCCACAGCAATTTGATTTGAGGTCTCGATTGGAGATTCAGTCTCCCTTTAGTTACGAGGCTTATTGGTGATGGGGCACCTATTCGGTTATTCTTTAAGTCATAATTTCTCTATTTTAACTGTGAATTTAAAACTAACAGTTCTGTAGAGGGAAATTTATCATTTATAAAAGCACCGTGGCAGCCATTTACCAGAACTGCATCCGCCATTTACCAGAACAAACCGCTCTCCCCAGTCTCCGATTTTGAATGTCGACATGGTCTATTGGTGCATTTAAACAAAGGAATCGATACATATGATGTGGTGTCATCTTTTTTTTCTAGCACAAGACCGGCTTAATAGGTCAAAAAACTAGGATTAGAATTTAAACCACACAGAAAAACTTTGCGTGAGAAGTTGTAGCATCCTTCCTTTGATCAAGAATTATGCTTTTTCAGCATTTCTGTTACTTCCAAAGATGGCATCTTTGTGTTTCTTAAAATTTGGGCTTCTGAGATTTGAAGAAATCCGAAAATTGGCCTTTTCGGCCTACAAACGTTTACCGTAACCTAAACAGGAGTTTTGTGTTTATATCGAAAGGAGAAGAGTAGATCTAAATACTATATTTGCTTCACAGATTTGAATTGTCTTATTCAGAAGCTTTTGAAACCGAAAACAAATATGGGAAAATAAAGAAAACCTTTCTTCTTTCGTTCCTAGGTTCTGGCACCATAGGTACCATTTGTAAGGCCATTCGTTGTAGAAATTCCGGGTGTTCCAAAATGATGTACTGGCGTTTGCTAAAATGTACCACATTGAATTATGCAAAAATTTTATTGAAATACCAATTACTTTGTAGCAGAAAGCATAAGTTAGATGACAAATTTATTTCACAAAAATCGGTCATACTATTCTAGAGTTACTGGTTATTGTGCTAGAGAGTTATTTTTGAAGCACTTCAAAATGGAACTAAAAATTTCGATAAAGTTTTTCCTAGTTTCAGCTTCCTGAAATGAAAGCGAGCACAGTCACCTCCAACAAGAAAAACCAAATGACAAATATGTGCCTCTTTCATCCAAATGTATATGGGTTGCTTCTTTAAGTCCTTCAGTAATAAACCATGTAAACACTTAAATTGTTTTTATTCAACTTTGACGCACTTGACGCATCGCACAAAGAAAGTCGCATCAAGTGCCAGGTAATTAACAGCAAGTGCCGTTAAATAGCTACCACAATCTTGGCCAAAAAAAGGTGGGACATACGCAAATTTCAGTGTGGTCGCGATGTTTCCTAAATTATCGTGAAGAAGTCGAACATTTTGGACCTTGTGATCCCCCCTCCCCTAATTAAATGTTGGCTAGGTCGAATGGCGTTTGATTCAAGCAACATTGAAACGGGGGGAGCGGGGGGCCTGTAATCAAACGCCGAAGTAGTGCAATTTTCTCATTTGTCCCATGTATTTTGGCCAAGATTGCAGATAGACTAGAACCCAATCTTAATTAAATAATAATAATAATAATAATAATAATACCGGGTGCGCCAAAAAAAACTATCCACGTTTGAAAAATCGTGGTACCTAGAGTACTAGATGGATTTGAATGAATTGAATTTTGGCTGATAGCTGAAATACTGAAGTATTTTTGTGATTTTTCTCGTGTTTTTATCAGCAGAGAAAACATAGATAAATTCAGCTTTACGAAAATTCGTTTGTTGCGAAATGGCTGAAAACAGGCCTAAAACACTCGATCAAATCGTACGAAATCTCCCGCATAGAACAAGATGCAAGAGCATTTAATCTCTCTCCCGCGTTATAGGAAATGAATTCTTAAAGAAATACTAAAGATTTTCAATCCCATGGCAATACAAGTGCAGACGACATCCGATACCCGTGAAAAACTGTAATTTTGCATTGTTCGGTGTGAGAAATTTCTGTAAGATTTGATCAAGTGTTTTAGGCCCTTTTTCAGGCATTTTGCAAACACAGAATTTTCTTAAATTCGAA
>REGM01000496.1:30573-86569 GCA_004194415.1 Aurelia aurita
GGAAAGGGAAAAGGAAGGGAAAGGGGGAATTAAACTTTGAAAGGATTTCTATTTTTCGGAACGGGTTCCCAATATTTTATTGTCTTATAAATCCTTGGAGGGTCATCGAGTTAATGTTTTTCTCAGTAGGCTTATTGTATGATGTTGTTTCCTTTGGTTTAATTTTGTTGTATCCACTGTTATTTTAAGTAAATTTTTGTAAACAGTATTGTAATGTAGATTAGGTGTTTTTTCGTATTTATACTCGCTCGGCTGTCCCAGTTTTTGTTAAACTGACGAAGATTTTATCGAAACGTTTTTACTCAAGCTGTTGTGTTTTTCTATTTTATTTTCTGTTTGTTTTTGATGGTGGTTTTTGTTCAAATAATAATAATAATAATAATAATAATAATAATAATAATAATAATAATAATAATAATAATAATAATAATAATAATAATAATAATAATAATAATAATAATAATAATAATAATAATATATTATTATTATTATTATTATTACTATAATAATTATTATTATTAGCATTATTATTATTATTATTTGTATTTGACGGAAATTTTTTGGATAAAAACAATAGATTGATTGTTCCAAAAACAACAGTGATGTTCCTTAACCTAATTGTTGACTCTGCTTTTTATAAAGTAAAAGTCTGAAGCTAGAGTCGTGATTATTAGTAACACAAGTAAGAGTAAGTACTCTATACGGTATAATACTGTTTAGAAGTATGGTAGGATTGGGTGAATTTTCTCTCAATGAGATCATTGTATGGTCAATCAATGGTCAATCAATGATAAGCTAATAACAATCTGTTATAGCCAGTTTGTGTTACAAAATCTTCCTAACAATAGTTCAATTGCTCAAACTTTGTTAACTCTCAATGAGTTAATTTGATCAATTTTCCTAACCCTAAGCGGTAGTAAATTATACCTAATAAATTATATCTTTCATTAAATCAATAAATTTAAGTACATATAATATTTAGCCTGGTTGCTGACAGTGATGATCAGTAAACAACTTGGACCAAACTATAAAGAGCATATCCCTTGAAAATTCATTGTACTTTAAATGCCACATAACTGGTAGCATATCATGATGATTTTATTTTTATCATTGTCCATTTTTTGATTCCTTGATCTTTCATCACTCTGAACTCCACTCTCCTTCACAGAGGCTGTATCATCCGTCCCCCAGTAATACATCCTCTGCGAAGGAGAGTGTTGAACTCCTCTGAATTACAATTACAAGTATCAATCTGATGTTTCCTAGACGATTCCACATGCAATACCATTCCAGGTTTTGATGGTTTTGAGGACTTCTGATCACAGCAACAACACTAATAAAAGTAAAATTCTGCCACATTTGAAAATCACTAGCAGAGGATATATTTTCGTCGTTTTTAACGCAATGTACAGGGTATGGGTTTGGATGGATTTGCGTTGCAAATTCATTATAATCAGTGACTTGGGTAAACAGCCTTGTGTTTATATTTTGTAGCAAAACTCAGGCTTTTGTGTTTGCTGGCAGGTACTCTTAGGTTTCACTATTTAAGTAAAAAACATCTTATTGCAACTGCCAAGTCCCTTGATGCCTCCCGAAGTGATGACAAAAATCATGAATCTGATAATGTCTGCATAGTTCTCTTTCTTGACAAACTAAAACTAAATTGATATCTGTAAAAAGCGTTTTATTTTCCGTTAAAAAAATAGTTCTATTAATCTCTAGGGCTTTACCGTAGATTTACACGTTTCACGAGCATTCCAACGTTTTTTAAATAATGCCACTCTGAATTCCCACTAGCAAACCCACCACAATGACAGGAGATACCGAAGTATTCCTTGTTGTTTATTTCTACTTTGTGTTGTTTATCAATGTGATGTACGTTCTGTTCTGTTTTGTTCCCTTAGTGTACTTTTCTTTGTGGTATTTTTGTTTAGGTTATTTCCCGTCATTTTCATTTCCCTTATTTTCCGATGGTGGTTGCTTCGTGACTGTTTGCCCCTTAGGAACAGCGAGAAGATTTCCATACTATGATGCCGGTTGAAATCAATCAATGGAGAGCAACAATAGGGTGTTCCTGTGTCATGCAAAAATCATCCCCACTGAGGAAAAATGTTAAGCCATTTTCATTTCTTTTTCAAATCCTCAAATTATATTGGTTTTGTTATTGTTTCATCGCAATCTCAATCCTTGCTCTGCCTATTACACTAGCAATACAGTTTCTTACAGTGCACTCTGTGACAACACAGTCATGTTTTTTGCCTTTGTTCGCCCGCATGCATCACCTTGCGAAGACAGTACTTTACGCGACTATANAGCCAAAGTATTTTCCAAATAAATGAAAAAATATAGCCCTTCAGATTTATCAATACTGCACTATTTTCCAACAAGGCGTCTTCGGTGCTGATCATATCCTCTCATCATCATAAGGGCTGACTGGGCAACTTGGGTGTTAGGCCCAATTATCCTTTGCCCCGGACACCCCGAAGGAGGGGACCAGACAAAAGCCAAGCAAAATTAGGCCTTGGTTTTTAACACCCTTTGTATCTTGATTCCAATGAGTATCTTACTTTATTAAAGATTATCCCAAATTGCGGAGGATGGGTGGGAGATTTTTGCTTAGAGCTTTCTTTCAGACGTCAGAGTCGAATGTGAATAATAATCGACTAGGCCCTTTACTGTTACCCAATACTTTATGCTTCCGTTAGCCACCAGGGGCAACTACACCCCGTGAAAACTGATTAACAATTAAGCCAATAGAAAGAAGCTTGAACTTAGAATCCCTTGGGGATGTGACATGCGAGAAATAAAATTTCTGATCTAAAAGTACCTGCACAAAAGGCACTCCAACAGCATGGGTTATTGATCACCCTTATTGGAATGCCCTCTTTTCTCCCGTATTAAAATTGATTGTAATTGCATTAAATCAACCCTTTTCCTCCTCTCGGTGATTCTTCGTTGAATTATTGAAATGGTTGCTTCAGGAAAAACTTAAATAATAGCCAGGGACCATCTAGTTTCTTTCAAGCCATGAAATCAAATGAAAGATGCATTAACCATTCGTGCAATCCCTTCTAAAGATTTGATGCCTATGCTGGTTTTAGATGGTTTTATGGCATCATTTGCGGCTTTTTTTTTATTTGTTGCTTGAGAGGATTCCCCTTGTCTGCGATCGCTAATCATTTTGAAATGGTGTGCCAATAAAAGGCAACGGATGCTATTGTCACAAAATTTGCACTTGTTTACTTACTGCTATCAA
Source organism: Aurelia aurita (assembly GCA_004194415.1). NCBI lineage: Eukaryota > Metazoa > Cnidaria > Scyphozoa > Semaeostomeae > Ulmaridae > Aurelia > Aurelia aurita. Next base: position 33,830 of record REGM01000496.1, read on the forward strand.
TATAATCAAATAAAAGACCCTAGCACCCTTCCAATTCTTAAAAAGCAAATAAGGTGCTGGAATGGTGATAAATGCAACTGTAGGCTTTACGAAGTACATATACCACAGGTTGGGTTCATAACAGGATAAACTTTTATGTTTATATCCAGTAATTAGCATTGATATTTATTTAGATAAAATTGTAGAGTATGTAAGATAGTATTCCTTAATTAGCTGTAATATTAGCTATTGTTTTGTTGTCACCTACTGTAAATAGACAAATGATAATGACGCTATAACAGAATAGGGATGATACTTTCTCGAAGTGCTATTGCCCAGCTCCTTAAATTTTTGAAAAACGTCCTGCCGATAAAGGGGTTGGGCACAAGAGTAGAGGACCTTACAAATAGATTAGTGCCTGAACTATTACAAGGACAGATTTTGTATCAATAGCATCAATTGCTATTGATTCACACCCTAATTCATGAGCCATTAGTTATCACAGACAAAAGGAATTTTTTCAAGAAATGGATAAAAACAAGAGAGGCCGCAAGGGATTCCCTGAAACCAGTATGGCTAAATGTCGCATTGTGCACATGAAAATGCATTTTGAAGAGAGGTCGTGAGTACATATCGAAAGAAGAAAGAAATAACTAAACATCAGTCTCACAGATTTTATCTATTTGATTCAGAAGCCTCGCGCGGATTATATTTATTTGATTCAGAAGCTGAGTAGAAGAAGACATTACAATTCTCGAATATTTTGTGTGTAAATAAAACACGCAATGCTAAGCTTCTGAATCAAATAAATAAAATACGCGCAGCTGATGTTTAGTTATATCCTTCTTCTTTTGATATGTACTCATGAATTCTCTTAAAAATGCCTTTTCACGTACACAACGCGACATGTAGCCATACTGGTTTCAGGGCATCTCTTGCGACTTAGCTCGTTTTGATCCGGTGCTTGAGAGAATTCCTGTGAATGAAAATAAACTGATGCTATTGTTACAGAATCCGCCCTTGTTGTTTATCTATCCAAGTGATGACTATGGTCTCCCTATCGGACTCCGGGTCTAAGAAATGTGCAGATAAGAGCGTGCGTAAATAAGGGCAGATAGCTGCTAAGTAGAATTTTTCATAATTCTAAAACGATGTGACTGATTTTAGTGAAAGGCATTTCTACAGCCAAGTTAGTCTTTCTACTTCATAATGGTAGGTAATTTATTCAAATCGGTGCATAATTCATGATTGCACAGTTTGGCAAAAGCCGATACATCATTTTGGGACACCCTATAGATCACTATAGTATTTACCTATAATTGTTCCCATAAACGAGACGACTGAGATTGCTTGAATGAAAGTCTTGCTTGCTGTCTTCCAAAATCCACTGCGTCTTTTCTTCTCTGCGCACAGGAAGAAGAAAAGTAATCCTTGACCGATACTGCTTGCAATTATTAGCACTGCGCACAAAACTATTGCAGGAGTAGTGACAATAGTTGGCCTTAAAACCTTAGATAATGTTGTGTCGTTTGATGACAAAACTAATGTGAGAGGAGTTGACCGTAAAACCATAGCAGATGTTGCGTTGTTCGTTGATGAATTACTGTACTCCATGGTAAAATCTTGTTTAATGACCGCTTTGAATAAAAAATTGCTTTTGTAGTGAGATTTTATGGAGAAGGTGGCGAAACATAGGGTGGAATTCACGAAGTTCCCGCTTTAATCATGAAGGAAGCGCAGATGGATTGTCGGTAAACCATTCAGCAGCTGTCTCAAAATTTCCCTGATTATCCCTAATTGCTAATAGGAAGATGATTGAAGAGGCGATCTTCAAAAAGAGAATTGCGTTTTGAGTTCAGTTACATAGTCATGTGAATCATTATCTAAAGTAATTAGAGTGTCCGCTCTGCATTTTTAGAAGAAACTGTACTTTTGAAGAGAATAATTGCATGTGAAAGATGGATGTTTCTGCCCTAATAATAAAGGAAGCTTATGCGACGTAAAGCTAGGAGCACACTAGAGCATCAACTACTGTTCTCCATGGTGAATTCTTTGCAAATGGAAGTTTTGAAGAAGGAATTGCTTTTCGATCCTTTGTCTTTGAGATCTTGAATAGCAAGGAGTCGATGGTTGGGTAAAGGCTTCGTATGATTAGAAGGTTTTAGGTTTCAAAGAATGCTGGAACGATCTTGGGACAGGGGCGGATCCAGCATTAAAGTTTGGGGGGCCATTTGAAGAAAAATAGAGGTCTGGGGGCGAAGCCCCAAGGAAAATTTGTAGTGACCACGCCCTTTAAACCCTCGGAAAACGTGGGCAACGCCCTTGCTGCTTTATTTTAGATCGTTTTACTTATCACTCAATACTTACTTTTCCAGATATACAAACTTGCATGTTTTGTGCAAATCTAAAGGGCAATCAATTGGGAAAATGAGGGACCATTTATCATCACATTATTATCACAAGCATCAGTTAGAGAATTGTTATGGCTGACTAAAGCTCCACCACCTTAGAAGTAAAAAATTTTCCACAAAAACGAGTTATACAGAGTGTCCCAATAACGTTGTTCCACGTTTCATTAAAAATTAAAAAATGACGATAAAACGAGATTGCTCCTTGGTGACATAAGCCTGTCCCTAAGACCTACGTACTTTTAAAGATCATGTTTGTGCGACAGCTGAAACCAGATACCCCTAAATGACTTGATATGCAAAAAGCTCAAAATGGACGTAAAAGAAGGTTATCCAATGTCTTACCTCTTGTTGATATCAGAGCGAAGCAAATAAGAATTCGAAAGTAATTTTCCTGTAACAATTGTCAAAATTCGCTGATAAATGCAAGGATTCAAAATACATCTAATCAAAACTTAACTGACGAGAGACAGTCATTTTTAAACTTTCCTCAACAGAATTCCTCAAAGCATTGACTTTAGAAAACGTTACGCTATCAACAATCCTTTCCAAATCCCAGTTGGTTTGCGTGGAAATAAACTAGAAACGAAGCAAATAATTGCACCATACTACTTTCATTATAAATGCTATCGAGAAGCCTCTAGCTACAGATTTCGCACAAACTTGAACTTCAAAAACTCATTTAGCGGATTTGTAAGATTGTAGTATCTAAAATTAATGTAAGGTTCTTAGGGACAGGGTTTGAAGCCCGTTCATTATATGGTTATTTTTTTTTATTTAATCAAATGTAGAGCAATGTTTTGAAAAACCTTGTATGTCAAATCCAAAGGCATTCGAAAGTTATATGACGTTTCTAACAGTAAGGTCCCTGGTTCCCAAACTGGAGCCACCATTAATTTATTAAAGCTCTCATGACTCAGTAGTGACTTTTGACAAGTTTCATTAGTATTCTAAACCGTGTTCCCCTAGGTTAAAATACTTTGACTGACACTTTATAACTGTCACAACAGAAAACATAAGTTTTTACCATCATTAACAGAGCGAAATCTGCTTAAATTATCTTCAAGAGCTAAATTCGCTATCATTCGGATACTCTGATAGTAAGTGATGTTCAATCTCGATCTCTGCGCATTGAGATTTTCATTCCGTTTCGTATCTCTTTCAGACGTTTTGGTCAATTGTACATTAGTGTGTAAGCTTGTTAGACTTGTAATTGTGTCATGGCCACATTTGGAAGTCGATGTTTGAAACGTATCCATTTATTCGTCAAAAAGGGAAATTGTTTTGAAGAGAACTCGTAGCCTTTGGGGGGGGCATGGTCCCCCGGCCCCCCCTCTGGATCCGCGCCTGACTCAGGTCTCCCATATGACACAGAGAATTGATACTTTTGAGAGTAGATTGCACACACATGAGGGCATTCTATCAGAGCAAACTAAACAGAAAACAAAGCCTTTCACAAAACTAGCAAATCTCTTTGTCATATCGGAAAACTGTACCTTTTGTGTTAGGAAACCTCCCCTACAATATATTCGCAGAAGTGTGCAAACTATTCTCAAAGGTGAATCGCTGCGTCATATGGGGGACCTGAGCTTGAACTGGAGAGTTCGCTGCAGAAGCTGTGAAAGTTGATCACATTTTGTCAAAATTAACAATGTGATAGAACGATGGAAAGAAGTGGGATTTGTCTTGATCAAATTGGTAAATAGATCCACTGCCTTAGTATGATATGATATGATATGATATAATTATTTATACACGATACAACTCTTCAGCTACAATATAATAAATACAAATAGAATAAATACATTGGTTAATATAAAGTAAAAAATAAATAACGTAAGCTGCTGTTCTTCCAGGGGGTCGTGTTTTTAAATTGACGTTTTCAGTCAGCTCTTCAAGTACTCCTTTAGTTCTTTTTTAAAGCGACTAATAGGGGGGAGTTCTCTAATATTAACTGGAATATCGTTCCAAACTTTCACAGCAGAATAGTAATAACCCTTTTTCGCATGTTCCGTATTTAGTCTAGGAATTAGAAGATCTCTACAGTGCCTTGTTGCATAGTTTGACTGCGAGGATCTTTGCTGAAACTTATCCCAGAGGCTTTCAGGGCTTAATTTGTTCATAATCTTATATGTCATGACCGATCTATCAAAATGAATAAGATTTTCAACGCTCAGCCAGTCACATGACCAGTTATCCTTGAATCTGGCGCTTTCTATTATTGACCGAGCCCTGTCCTGTAGACGTTGGAGGTTATCAAGTTTTGTTTTAGGAAGGCTGCCCCAAATAACATTAGCGTAACGTAGATGGCTTTCGACAATGGCGTAATAGACACTACATAGCTTTGTTTGGGGAATTATATTTTTTAATTTCTTTAGTGACGCGAGCCCTCCACAGATTTTACCCTTCACAATTTTGTATTGCTCGTCCCACTTTAGATTTTCGTCGACAGTTACACCTAGCGATTTCGTCTTCGTGACACGCTTGATATCAGAGCCATTTAACGTGAGCGTACTCGAGATATTCAGCGCGTTTACTTTNGATCAACTGCCTATTCTTTGCATGACAGGGAAATGCTACCCCCACTTCTATAAACATTGAAGCTGAGATGCGAGATACTATTGACTTGTGCTGCTTTGTTAGTTGGTCTAACTTTTGTTGCTTTGGGGGAACGCATTTTGACTGATAATTGAGACTGAAACTCTCGATTTGAATAAATGATAGACACGCGGAAGGGCCTAAATTTGACCCTGAATGTTTTGCAAAATTTGATATTTGATACGAAAACTAAGCGTAGCTGTACTGGTAATGACTCAAAAGTTTGAACAAGAAATACAATACTCTTGTACCTTTCTTTTGTCAGGAAATCTGCACTTCAGTTAAACTCTGGTCTTCGAAAAACTTGCAAATCGTTGCGATGAATCTCGTCTCATGAATCTCGTCTCGTGAAAAAATGAAGCAGCAATTAAAGGGATATTTAAATTAAAGGGAGTGATCCAAACGCTGTTCAAGGAAATGGTAGCTAAATGTAGAAACGTTTTGGCTTTTTGTATAGATATTGTAGATTGGCGGAAAAGGGAAAAGGATTTAGTGAATCCTGGTAGACCTATAACACTTCATCAGCACAATTTAGGGGGTCGCACATATATCGATTTTATCCCCAACAACGTCATCTGGGCATTTTCGTTTAGACACCCTCCTCCCAGAGGGTACATAACATGTTGAGAGTACGGGTAGTTGCCGCCCATATGGGTGGGTTTTGGGCCCAAAATTCTCTAAACAAGGGTCATTTTTCGGCAGACTTTCCTTAGGCATGGGTCGGTTTGGTTGAAATCGGCAAAAAACCTTTGATAATGGGTCGTTTTCCGCCAAAATTCATCATAAAAGTGGGTACGAAGGCCTATTTTGGTAATTAGAAGAGGGTAGCTTTCTGAAAACTGGGCGGCAGACTCCCGTACATCCACAAGTCAGTCACCCTCCGGGACCCTCCTCCTGGATTTAAATTTCGATATAAACGACATTTTTGCATAATAGGCCTAAATATTGTGGATACTTATATACTAGGCCTAACTTGTTTATAATAGCAAGCTTCACTGCTGAGCACGATTAAACATATCAATTTTGATATAAACGACAATTTTGCATAATAGGCCTAAATATTGTGGATGCTACTATACTGGGCCCTCTGGGCCTAATAAACTTCGCTGATTATTTTGACAGAGAGAGATAGCTACAAAGACATCTTGTTGCAGAATTTAGAGACTGTAATTTGTTTTGATGAATTCTTTTCTGTCGATGTAAAAATTTCAATCTGAAAACATCTTTGGCAAAACCCCTACCCACCAAAACTTCCAAATGACTCTGTTCGGGAAAAATTTATGCATGTGCGGCCCCGTACACTAGTTCATTGTATTTCATTCCTTCCCAGCCAGAAAATCGACGTCGATTCAACGTCGAAAACACGTCTATCATCAGCGTCTGTGACGTCGCTTCGACGTTGATACAAAGTCGATAATAATGAAAGTTGACAAGACTTCGAGATATCAACCATTGACGTCACCTTCTGACGACCTTTCAACCACCAGTTATGATTTCATGTGGACGTCGTTTAGATGTCTGAAGACGCCATTTTTATTGAAGCTGTATCAATATTATTAATTTTTATATAAAATCTTCATCATCTCTTCGAAGGAAGAAAAGTTGACAATTGAACAGTAACCCATAGCACATTTGGTACATCTGCCATCAGGATACCAATATTTTGATTAAATATTTATTTACCTTGTTTTGATTGTTGTTGCCTTCTTTCTTTTGTCTCTCCCTGCCTTGGTTTTTGAGCAACATTTCAACTGACCTTGGCGAAACCAGGCCTAACTACTTTTTCGAATCTAACTCCCTTGTATTCCTGTGTGTTAATGCACCTTCGCAAAAGAAAAGGTTTTAAACTGCAAACCAGAAAAGTTTTCTTGTAGCTCAAAAACCAAGGCAGGAGGGACAAAACAAAGAAGACAACAATAATAAAACCAACTAAAATAAATATATATTTAATCAAAGTATGGGTGTTCTGAAACCCTTGCATCTGCTTGAGCAATTCAATTCGTTTAGCATTATGGTTTTCGTAATAGCTTTAAGATTTAGGTTCTTGTAATTTAGTTTAGTTTTAATTGTACTTGTATTTTATGGGATTTAATACAGCAACCATCCTTGAAAAACAAAACTTGTGTTGAAGGGCGCCCTCCCTTAGAAAAATATTGAAATATGAAAATATGAAATGTAAGTCGAGTGGGTTCCAAGATTACCTGGCGTTCTTGCGGTCGCTACATTTATCTGATCATGGGTGTTAAGAAACGCGGTAGTTTTTCCTACACAATTTTTTCCTCCCTGTGTCCCTATGCCCGTTAAGGTTGTTGTTGTTGTGCCTGGTTTTCCTTGTTTTCCCGTGTTCTGATTTGAGTGACTGTCAACAACAACCTTCACGGGCATAGGGACACAGGGCAGAAAAAAATTTTGTGGGAATTACTACCGCGTTTCTCAACGCCCATGATAGGATCATAAAGTTCGTCAAAACTGCGGGTTAAATCGACATCAGAAAGCGGCGCCTACCCAACGTTGATCTCTCGAATTATTTTCAACTGTCATTAGCAACTAGTCGTTGCAGAAGAGGGTTTGATCCCTCTTTTCTTTTGGCGTTGTTTTGCGTAATTTTGTTATGGACATCTTTAGTTTTTTATTGCTATTTAACTTAATATGGCAACATTTGTAAATTAGGTTTTTACTTTGTAGTATTTCTACATGGCCCCCTGTAAAGCAGTCTCCACAAGACTGACGGGGCTACAGTGGTTAAATAATATAAAGTGAAATGAAATGAAATGAAATGAAAACGTTTATTCGACGTCGATATCTAGTCATTTAATAACGTGACGTTTTTCGACTACATATCGACGTCGATTTGACGTCGTGTGCCTGCTAGGATTTCGTTCTGAAATTATGAGGGATTTTCTAAAATAAATGACCCTTCAAATAACCTTCAAAACAGGCTGAAAACGATACTAAAATTTTGTCGGATTTGCTGCATTACTGTAATGAAAATGGTATGTGTTGTCTTCTTACGAGAATAACATCTCCCCGGCTAACTTTTTATGCTCCTGCTGGGGTTGCAACCCCCACACCCCCCCTTGGATTTGCCCCTGTGGTGTGCGTTGTATAACTATGCAAAAAATTACCAGACTCACAAAGGGATAAAATTTTCAACCTCCAAAAGGGATAATATCTGCTTAAGCGTGTTTAAGTCATTGCTATAAGGCATGAATATTAAGGAAATTAGATCGTGATTTGTGAATGGGCTTTCTGGACAAAATTTTCATAAATCCAGAACAGAGTGGCCGATTTCAATAAAGTAAATGTTCATTTCATTTCATTTTAATTATTTACCCAGGGTAATACATTCAGTTATAAAAAGAATAAACTGATTTTCAATGTGCCCTGCTAAAAACCTAAACTAATAACAATGTATGCTTCTATGACTAACTTATAAGTTCTAGAATAAGCATAAAAAAGAAAATCTCAATTCTAAGAAAGGAAAATTGACCAAACTCTAGATTCGATGTGTGATATTCATTTTGGAATATCTCTATGACTTTTCAAAAACGTTTTTAGCCTGTTTTTGAAAATCGCCAGCGATGAGGCGGTGTTGATTTCGGAGCTCATTTGATTCCAAACAGTCATTCCACGATATGAAAAGTTACGTTGCCCATTATATGTTTTACATAGTGGGATCCTAAGATCTGTTTCAGTATTCCGTAGGACTCGATTCCTACAATCAGACAGTTTGTGAAACATGTCCTGCTTTTAACCCTATTTGGACCGGGTTGGAATTTGAGCATTTTCGATCGGGGGGGGCGTTTTTCGCCCCCCCCCTCTTTTTTTTCAAAACTAGAAGAGATATAACAATGAAACTTACCCCGATTGTTCCTTGGACAATAAGCTTTACAAATATAACAATAGAGTTTAATTAGTCACATGGTTCGTCGCTAGGCAACCAAAAACAATAGGAAAATGACCAAAATTGAGCTACTGGCTTAAAAAGTAAAATTTGTCCAGATTAACATAAGATAACAGGCAGAATTGTAGCCAAAAGTAGCAATTAAGAGTAGAGGAAGATATTTACACCACAATTTCTCAACTTAGATCGCAACTCTGGCTAATTAAGAGCAATTAGCAAGAGAATAGACTAATTGATATCTCTATTGTCATATATTTTCAATTTTTAGGCTTCTATATAGTGAAATTAGTTAGTACAAAGTACCCCAACACTGTTTTCTGCATGTTTTGAAATATATCACGCTAATTTATTCAAACTATGACGTCATAAAGATAAATGACGTCATGAACATTAAAATTTGTTGATGTCAGCAAATATAAACAAACTATATATCAAATAAAAGTAATCTTCAAGACGAATCGAATGGTGTATATAACTTTATGATTTACATTAGATGCGAGAAATTAAAGAGCTTTTTAAGATTTTCTTTGCGACCTGTCTCCAAATAAGGGCATCTGAAGGTCACATGGTGCAACAATGGACAATTAAATTTTTAAAATTTGGTAGCCAATAAAAGTCAAAAAGTTCCAGCTTCATATTTACACTAGCGGCGGAGATATTTGAGAATGTTTGGTAGGGGGCGAAAAACGCCCCCCGGTCCAAATAGGGTTAAGGAGGTGCTAGTCCATGAAGGGATTCATAAACAATGGTAGTTGATTCAAAATCAGCCATTTCTTTCACATTTAGCCACCCGAGTTGAGCTATGAGCGGCAGCGAAGTTTTATCGAAAGGACTGTTTGTTGCAAGACGAGCAGCTCGATTTTGTAGCTTCTTAGACTATATTCACACTATGCCGGCACAAGTTGAAAACGGCAAAAAAAATGTGACGGTACTGTACCAGAATTTTAGCTAGCGTTCACTCGATAATGGTACAATACAATTTGAAAACGGTAGAAAATTGATGATAACAAACTTATTGCAATCGCCCCCCCCCCCCAAGAAGGAGGCAAGAATTTGATGCCACAGAAATGTATTTACATCCAAAGAATCGATCAGTATCGTGCCAAAAGCGTCGAAAAATGTTCCGTTTTCATTGTTTTCGAGTTTTCACGCGATGCCGTTTTGAAGTTATGCTGGTTAAAGTTCCGTTTTCAAATTCTACCGTTTTCAAATTCTACAAGCAAAAAATGTGCCGTTTTCGTGTGAACGAAGGCCTATCCGTAACATGTTTATGCCGTTTTCAAAATGTGCCGGTATCATGTGAACGCAGTCATAAAATCAATTTTGACGTTTCCACTACAAACAAGATATTTGGCAATGTTATTACTCTGATATCTAAAGAACAGTAGCCATTCGAACGGGGATTGTTTTCTATGACTCACCTGTGGTTGACATGTAACACACAACAAACTCGACACATAGATCAAAAGTTTCCAACAAGTAATTTCCTGAGGGCTTCTGCCCCCTAGCCCCCTACCAGCTTCGGCCCTGAAAACTCTTGGTTCCCTTATTTCCAGGGTCTTTTGTTTACATTATCTGCAGACTATGGTTGTATGCCAACTCTCTTCTTCAATAAGCTTTTAACATAACTCTCGAATCTTCTGTCCATAAAGTAATATGTTGCTGGTACCACGACAAAAGATGCATAACTGGCCAATGCGAAGTACAAAATCAGATAAGTGTAGACTACGTTACCCAGGCTTTCATATTCTCCAGCAGTTACACCATAGGGAATCCAGGACAACATGACGAAGACTGTCAAACCAACTATTGTTTTAATTCTCCTTGTGCTCAGTTTATTACATTGACCATTTAGTTGTTGATTTAATCTGCGAGATTCCTTTCTCACATAAAGCAATGTTAAGAGTGTGCATGCCCAAATAGTCACATTACAACTTGACATCCATATTGCAATAACAAATATTCCTACAGAATGACTTTCTTGGTTGACAATATCTGCTATTTGTTCTTTTCCACCAAACGTTCTGCAAGTTATACCATTGTATGTCCAAAATCCATTGTTATAATAGTCGATCTCTATGATCAACCATGTTGAAACAACATATATCGTTGTAAAACTAACCCATTTCCAGACATTTTCATTGGTTATTTTGTATTTGCTCGATGTTATTGAACAAAAGCGATCGATTGCTATGCAAGCTACGTTATGTAGAACCAAAGAGAAAGACAGGGACAGGGTATCGTGAAAACAACGAAGTGTGATGTTGCATCGAACTAATGGAGTGAAGTCAAATGATATCATTAGGATGCAGGTTGTTAAACCTGTGGAAAAAAGGAATATTATTAAGGCAAGACGTTTAAACCTTTTTATGACAACAATGCTCCTTATTCATTTTGAAACATCAGTTGCTTTTGACTGACACGCCGTTACAAAGGGATTAGTGATCAAAGCCAAAGGGAATTATCTCAAACAACTAATCAAAACAAATGAAGATAAATAAAGTCTGCGAAGCAAATTTTTAGACTTACGCTTCTTCTTCCGATTTGTACGCATTGCTTCACCTAACAAATCCTTTTCGCTTGCACAGCGTAACAGTTAACCACACTGGTTTCCAAAGGATAGGCATCAAATCTTTAAAAAGGATTGCACGCATGGTTAATGTTTCTTTTGATTGAATGGCTTAAAAGAAATTTCAGGTACTTCGCTATAATTGTTCATTGTCAATCTTTGATATCTTGATTACTTTCAGAATTGCAGCGTTTTCTATGTTTAAGACAGTGCTGAGGTTGTGGCGTCATCAAATTGCTAAATCGTACACCAGAAAAGTAAGAAAAGCCACAGATTTCTGCTTACCTCCCCGCCATATTATAGACATTAATAATTGTTTTCTTGTAGATTGTACCAATTTTTCCTTTATTGATTTACGATAATTAAATTATTTTTCAAAGGTTTTTTGTAAATTTTTTCAATAAAAAAAAAAGCTGTAATTCTGAAAGTAATTAAGGTATCAAAAAGATCCATTGAAAATTAATAGCCTCGTACCTACAGTTCCTTTCGAGCCATGAAATCAAATGAAAGATACATCCATTCGTGCAATCTTTTTTAAAGATTTGATGCCTATGCTGGTTTCAGATGATTCCAGGGAATCTTTTGCGGCCTTTTGTTTTGATTTGTTGCTTGAGAGGATTCCCCTTGTCTGTGATCGCTAATCATTTGGAAATGGTGTGCCAATAAAAGGCAACGGATGCTATTGTCACAAAATTTGCACTCGTTTACTTACTGCTATCAAGATAATCAAATAAAAGACTTTTAGGAATTATCCTGGACTCAAAACTTTCTTTTTCCGCTCATATCAAAGCAGCTATCTCTAAAACAAGAAGGGGCATTGGCTTGCTGAAATATCTCTCCAAGTTTCTGCCCAGACATACCCTTAATGAATTATATAAGCTCTATGTGCGACCCCACCTGGAGTACGGTGATTTTTAAGAAAAAGTTGCTGTCCGTAATCCACCCCCCTGCTAAATCTTTCTTCGGGATTCATGACCCAATAGGATTATCCTATCTTACTCAACTTAGAGTTGGTCTCAGAAAATTAAACTTTCATAAATTCAAGCACAATTTTAGGGATACCATAAATCCAATGTGCCCTACGAACGATGGTGTTGAGAATACGGTGCACTCTTTGTTGCTTTGTCGTTCAACGTCGAAATCTTCTCGCTGGACTTCTTGCATTACTACGACCATTTGGATGATATGTTAATCTTTCAAACGAGGTTTTGACGCAACTTTTATTATATGGTGATAAAGACCTTCCCAATGACCTAAACAGAAATTTACTCGAGTTGACTCTACAATATCCATAAATCTGGTCGACTCGATTAAGATCACTTTAGATTTAGTTATGCCTTACTCAACCACCAAGTCATTTCGTAAAGTCTATTTATCTCTGTAGTAGTAATTACGTGCAGTTGTATGTAATGGGTGGGTCGGGCAGTGGCGGCCTGGCTTTTTTCGTCTGGAGGGGCCGGCAGTGAAATGGCGCCCCTTCATAACTGACATAGTTGTCAAGTTTCTAATGAGATGCAATTTTCTTATGACTTTTAACCATGCCGAAGATAAAAAACTGACCTCTCACGTGATCTTAATTTGTTTAACCAGACCAGAGTTGCAAAAATCCTTGACCTTCCTCCAAACCTGGATTTCAATTATTGTATCACTTCCAGTTTGCACAACTCATAGAGAGTAAAGTAATTCCAAGTTTTCTTCTCGAAACTTATCAAAACATTTGTTGTATCTCGCTTCGATAAACGGAGATGACGAATCACGAATATTTTCCCGCCACAGCAATTTGATTTGAGGTCTCGGTTGGAGATTCAGTCTCCCTTTAGTTACGAGGCTTATTGGTGATGGGGCACCTTTTCGGTTATTCTTTAAGTCATAATTTCTCTATTTTAACTGTGAATTTAAAACTAACAGTTCTGTAGAGGGAAATTTATCATTTATAAAAGCTCCGTGGCAGCCATTTACCAGAACTGCATCCGCCATTTACCAGAACAAACCGCTCTCCCCAGTCTCCGATTTTGAATGTCGACATGGTCTATTGGTGCATCTAAACAAAGGAATCGATACATATGATGTGGTTTCATCTTTGTTTTCTAGCACACGACCGGCTTAATAGGTCAAAAAACTAGGATTAGAATTTAAACCTTGTAAGGCCATTCCTTGTAGAAATTCCGGGTGTTCCAAAGTGATGTACTGGCGTTTGCTAAAATGTACCACATTGAATTATGCAAAAATGTTATTGAAATACCAATTATTTTGTAGAAGAAAGCACAAGTTAGATGTAAAACTTATTTCACTAAAATCGATCATACTATTCTAGAGTTACTGGTTATTGTGCTAGAGAGTTATTTTTGAAGCACTTCAAAATGGAACTAAAAATTTCGATAAAGTTTTTCCTAGTTTCAGCTTCCTGAAATGAAAGCGAGCACAGTCACCTCCAACAAGAAAAATCAAATGACAAATATGTGCCTCTTTCATCTAAATGTATATGGGTTGCTTCTTTAAGTCCTTCAGTAATAAACCATGCAAACACTTAAATTGTTTTTATTCGCGGACGTTAGTATTTCTGTCTTTTTCTTTTTCTTTTGGTTTTTTGTGTTTTTGTTTTTTGATTTCACCTATATGTTATGGCCGCGGGGTAGACACAGTCTATTGCTCCCCGAGGTATCGTTCTAGTTGTATCGTACAGTGTTTTGTAAGTAGTGTAGTTAGTAATATGTATTGTAAGTTTTTAATTGATTCTATACAAAAAAAAGAAAGTTCCGAAGAATATAACTGATACAATTGCCATCATATTAAAGCTGAGAATGGATTGAAATTTGTTCATAAATTTTAGCTATGCTCAATCTTTTTTAAAAATAGCTGCTAAGTAAAATTGTTAATAATTCTAAAACGATGTGACTGATTTTAGTGAAAGGCATTTCAACAGCTAAGTTTGCCATTTTACCTCATAATGGTAGGTAATTTGTTCAAATCGGTGCATAATTCATGATTGCACCGTTTGGCAAAAGCCGATACATCATTTTAGGACACCCGATAGATCCCTATAGTATTTACCTACAATTGTTCCCATAAATGAGACGACTGAGATTGCTTGAATGAAGGTCTTGCTTGCTGTCTTCCAAAATCCACTTCGTCTTTTCTTTTCTGCGCGCAGGAAGAAGAAAAGTAATCCTTGACCGATACTGCTTGCAATTATTAGCACTACGCACAAAACTATTGCAGGAGTAGTGACAATAGTTGGCCGTAGAAGTGTAGACGATGTTGCGTTGTTCGTTGATGAACTGCTGTTCTCCATGGTGAATTCTTTGCAAATGGAAGTTTTGAAGAAGGAATTGTTTTCGAGGTAGATCTTTAATATGAAGTCGGTGAAAAATGGCGTGAAGTTGATGAAGAAATTGTTGTTAGGTTTCCGGAAATGTTATGAAGGAAGCGTAGGTGGAGTGCCGTAGGCTCTTTTTCAGCTATCTCAAAATTTCCCTGATGATCTGTTTTCTCATACATAGGCAGATAGTTGACGTTGCAAACGGAGATCTTCGAAAAAGAATTGCATTTATTATCAGGCTTTATGGAGAAGTTGACGAAACATGGTGTGACATTCTCTTCTGCAGCTGTCTCTTATGGAAAGATGGACTCCACATTAGCGATGGAGGAGCGAGAAAATTTTCAGGTAATGTTAGTAAATTTATTAAATACTGTTAAAGGTGTCAGAGCTCTCACAGTGCTGTCAATAGTAGGCCTAGTAAACGTGGTAAGAGAAATGGTCTAAAAATAGCGTTTCTGAACATAGTTTCCCTGAGAAAACATAAGCATGAGCTTGAAATCATCCTCAAGGAAAACGATATTGACATTATTGGCCTAAGTGAAACACGTCTGGATGAAAAAATTGATGATTCAGAGGTTAATATCAACGGATACTCCATTTTTCGAAATGACCGTGATGTAAATGGTGGGGGAGTAGCTTTATATGTAAAAGAGAGTCTACCATACCCAGCCATAAAATTAAAAAGCAAAAAACTGGAGCTGCTATCAGTTGAAATTTCACCAACCAATGCAAAGCCTTTCCTTATAGTTTGTTGGTATCGTCCTCCAACCTCAGGAGCTGATGAAGAATCGTTTGAAAATCTTAGGGATACTCTAAAACAACTAGATAAAGAGGAAAAGGAAATTATATTGATAGGTGATACGAACTGTGACCTCGCAAGTAAACAAAATAGCAATACAAAGAGGTTAAAGGCAATCTACTCTGAGTATCAGCTTGAGCAACTGATTAAGAGCTATACCAGAGTCTCTATAACAACCAATGAGCAAAATGAACAAAGAATCAGTAAAACACTAATTGACCATTTCTCTACCACTAAAAAGCAATATATATCTGAGGTAGATGTCTTGGAGCTGGGGATGGTTGATCATTATTTGGTGTATGGAATACGTAAAATAGGCGAACAAAGACTCAAAAACAAAAAACCAAAAATAATAGAGTCTCGTAGTCTAAGCAAATATGATAAGGCAGCTTTTCAGTATGACCTGCAGCAGATTGAATGGGAGACCATCCTTGGCCCCCTTGCCAATGATCCAGACAGTATGGCAGCAACATTTCAGGAGATTTTTGAAGCAATCCTTAATATTCATGCACCATTCAAGAAAAAACGAATGCGTCCTGATCCTGCACCATGGATAACTCCTGAAATAAGACAACTTATGAAAGAAAGAGATAGGGCAAAAAAGGATGCGATAAACTCTCCTGATTTGTGGCAAGTATATAAGACATTTCGTAACAAAGTGACTAAAGCAATACGAGATGCCTTACAGTCATACTATCTGGGTCTCATAGATGAGAATAAGGAAAATCCAAAACGTATGTGGAAAGCTGTAAATAAGGTATTGAATAGAGACACTCACTCTACAGTGATTTCTAGTCTTGACGTTGATGGGCGAACACTCACCAAAGAGAAGGACATTGCTGAAGCCCTCAATCAACATTTTGTTACAGTTGGNGTTTGTAACTTTCTTTTCTTGTTGTAAATATGATACTGTAATTACTGTATCATAACTTTGATTTGTATTTAATTCAGCTGAAGGGATTTTGTGTTTAAATAATTTTGATATATGATATATATATATGTCTCAAAATTGCCTAATGATCCATTTTCCTGCATAAGCTGATAATAGACATGTCAAACCAAGATCTTTAAAGATAGAAGGGCCTTTGCAGTCAGATTTTATCGAGAAGTTGTTGACACAGTGCTTAATATCCCTAATCAAGAAGGAAGCGTAGGTGGAGTGCAATATTCTCTTCTGCAGCTGTGCTTAATTTCCCTAATCAAGAAGGAAGCGTAGGTGGAGTGCACAATTCTCTTCTGCAGCTGTCTCGAAATTGCCTGATGATCCTTGTTCCTGCATAGGCAGATAGTAGGCATGGCAAACCGAGATCTTTAAAGATAGAAGTGCCTTTGGAAGTGTCAGATTGTATTGAGAAGTTGTTGACACAGTGTTTAATAACCCTAATCAAGAAGGAATCGTAGGTGGAGTGAAGTATTCTCTTCTGCAGCTGTCTCAAAATTGCCTGATGATCCGTTTTCCTGTCGAAAGTAATTAAAGTATACATACTGATGTTTGAAGGAAAGGTGGAATATCAATAGTTACAAAATCTTTCTATCGCCTGTGTCGAATTATCGCTAATCTGTTTCTAGAAAAACGACTGCGTAAATTTGAAATCCCACTGGAAGCTTTCTCACAGAATTTATTTTTTTATATTAGACATACATGTACGAATGAGGTCAATGTGCTAAAATACGACTTTTAGAGTTTGTTTATATGAGCAAAACACATCACCTGCCAGACCCGGGGCTGACAAACGAGGTAAATTCCAGCCACTATTTACACGGGATTTTTACAAAATCTATCAACCCTACCTAGAGCTAAAAGGTGAGATGGGGTAAAGTCTCGCTTTCGTGAAATCAGAGCGAATTAACCAATAAGAATCAACGAATAAACCAACTCACCTCACCATTTCGGTGGTGTTTCGTTTATATGGAATTTTTTATCTCACCTAGGCGAGATTCCACCTCTAGTGGGTTGGACCTCATCATACCGATGGTGCTGCGTTCGTCAAAAAAACGCGAGATGAAAAATACAAAGGATTCTATGGGAATATGGAATCTCGCCTGTCAGCCCCGGGCCTGACAGGTGAGGTGTTTTTCCTCATATAAACAGGCCGGTAACCCTAATTTAACCGGCTTTTTTTAAAACTAATATAGCCGGGGGGGGGTGCTTTCCGCCCCCTCTATATAAATCGCCTTAGACTAATGAGAAATCATTCAAACCGGGAAAGGGCGTAGTACTAACCATTCTTTACTGATTGGCAGCTTTGAGTGTGGCCACCTCATTAGATGACGTCACTATGACGTCATAATGCTGAAAAATGTCGGAATATAAGTTTCTCCAGCTAATTCGTTCTAAAAACGGAAACAATATCATATAATTCGCTATTTTTCATCTTATTTCCCGTATTATTCATTCCTAACTCAAAAATAATACATAAAGGTGTTTTTAGACAGTTATTTTTGGAGAAAATGACAAATATTGATGACCTCACAACCACGAAGTGGGTTTTACGACCAAAAATTGATGCAAAACTTGCTAAAAATACTTTAAATGTATTGCAAAACGCAATTCTATGTATTTTCTACAACTTCCGCAGGAAAAAGTTTCAAATTTTGCAAAATTCACCCAAATGGGGGCCCATGTGACGTCATCATTTAAAAATGCTGATGTCAGCAAATTCCATTATTCTTGATAACAAATGGAAGCTCTTTGTTTGCGGATTCTTTTAAGGTATAATAATCCACATTTGAAACAATTCTGGTTGTAAAAATATAAAAAAACATTGATTTTGTCAATACCATCGTCCAAATATGGTATTGTCATCTGTCAAGTGACTCCCATTTTTCAACAATTTTATTGTCAAAATGTAGCTAATAGAT
The DNA here is from genome assembly GCA_004194415.1 of Aurelia aurita. NCBI lineage: Eukaryota > Metazoa > Cnidaria > Scyphozoa > Semaeostomeae > Ulmaridae > Aurelia > Aurelia aurita. The sequence continues at coordinate 52,268 of REGM01000496.1, forward strand.
AATTAGTGATTGTCAGAAAGTTAGGGAGTCATAGCTCATGCCGTTAATAAATGCTCTGCAAAAAACCTGACAGGGGGGGTGGAAAATACCCCCAGGTTAAATTAGGGTTGAGCTGAATTCAATGAAGTGTGGCAATGCGACAAAATTTAATTAATTCAACTTTGACGCACGGGGAGATAAGTACGTAAAAACTGGTAAAAACTATGATCTTCTTGAAAAATCCTCGAATTTTCTTTTATTATTCATCTGGTACAAAATTTATTGAAATTTTAGTTTTTGAAACTCATTTTGACATCCAACCTCTCAATTTTGCATTAAATGGCTAAATTCAGTATCGGTACCATTAATTTCTCCCCTTCCACTGACAAACAAGATAGGCGGGCCTAAAAAGAAGTCTTATTTTCAACAGCAAGATTATCATTCAACATTTTTCAGCTAATACATTATAAGTTTCAGTTCTACTTCTATTATAAATTTCATGATGTGCAAATATGTGGGGAATGGAAACGCTTCACGACGGTGAGGTGCCAGTAACCTAATAAGAATAGAAACTCGAGGAATTTTGGCCTCGAGGTGTAGTGTCGGGGAAGCTGGGCCCCGAGAACCACGGATGAACCAGGGAGGAAATTGGGCCTCGACCTAGCCTAGAGGAAATTGGGCCTACAGGCTAGGGGTTCGGTTCTTACCTGTAAACGCTGTCCCCCACAAAGAAGATGGGCCTCATGGTTTTCTGCTGCGCGCCCGCGCAGCAGGGGACACCTACATGCGGAGGAAATGGGCTCCGACTCGAAACACTGAATTTGTTGCGGAGGAGATGGGCTCCGACTCGAAATACTGAAATTGGTGCGGAGGAAATGGGCTCCTACTGGAAACAGGAGCACATGACAACTGTGGTGGGGTTTTGCTCCCAGCTCGTCATGAGGAATCATGAAGATTATTTTGCTGTTAGACCTTTTTTCGAGTTTGTGTTTGAAGTGTTTTGTTTCAACAGGCACTTCACCGCTGAGCGAATTTGCGTTTCAAGTTTTTCCGTGCGTGCAGTGCATTACAATCAGTTAGTGAATAAATACAGAATACAATATAATTCGAGACGAAAGCTAGTAGCTACAATGCTTGATATTACTGATACTACCTCCTGTGTTAGATTCAAGTTCAAGAGTGTCCAATATGATTAAATGCTAAAGAATACACTAACCTTTACACAGGTAAAAACAGAACAACAATAAGGATGATTAGTGTTAGGCCATGTCCACTAACGAGGAGGGTGGGAGGGAAATTATTTCGTGACAGTCTTGTTCGAATATTTCTCAAAATTGAAGAAGGGTAGGGCCGTGCGTTGCATTTTAGGTTGGAGAGACTGAAGATCACGTGCATTTGCTTGAGACTGATTGGTTGGCCAAGAATCGCACCATTGGTAAAGGGTTTTGATTGGCTGCCTGCTGCTGACGAAATTTAGCATACACTATTTACAAAAAACTGCTTCATTCACTAATTTGTTTGAATGGGGATTAACTTTTGCTTCGCTAGGCAGATTCCAGAGATTGACTCGAAGATAGTAATTAGTCGATAATTATTTGTTGAAAGGGGGATAAATTTAGCATGATAACTCACAGGTCGTAAATCTTTTGCTTGCCTTTCCTAACAGATAAACAAGTCACGAGTTCAGTACTTTCCAGGGTCGAAATTAACCAAAGTAAAAGTCTTTCTTTTACTTCAACATTAATTTCTCCCCTTCCACTGACAAACAAGATAGGCGGGCCTAAAAAGCAGTCTTATTTTCAACAGCAAGATTATCATTCAACATTTTTCAGCTAATACATTATAAGTTTCAGTTCTACTTCCATTATAAATTTCAAGATGTGCAAATATGTGGGGAATGGAAACGCTTCGCGACGGTGAGGTGCCAGTAACCTAATAAGAATAGAAACTCGAGGAATTTTGGCCTCGAGGTGTAGTGTCGGGGAAGCTGGGCCCCGAGAACCACGGATGAACCAGGGAGGAAATTGGGCCTCGACCTAGCCTGGAGGAAATTGGGCCTACAGGCTAGGGGTTCGGTTCTTACCTGTAAGCGCTGTCCCCCACGAAGAAGATGGGCCTCATGGTTTTCTGCTGCGCGCCCGCGCAGCAGGGGACACCTACATGCGGAGGAAATGGGCTCCGACTCGAAACACTGAATTTGTTGCGGAGGAGATGGGCTCCGACTCGAAATACTGAAATTGGTGCGGAGGAAATGGGCTCCTACTGGAAACAGGAGCACATGACAACTGTGGTGGGGTTTTGCTCCCAGCTCGTCATGAGGAATCATGAAGATTATTTTGCTGTTAGACCTTTTTTCGAGTTTGTGTTTGAAGTGTTTTGTTTCAACAGGCACTTCACCGCTGAGCGAATTTGCGTTTCAAGTTTTTCCGTGCGTGCAGTGCATTACGATCAGTTAGTGAATAAATACAGAATACAATATAATTCGAGACGAAAGCTAGTAGCTACAATGCTTGATATTACTGATACTACCTCCTGTGTTAGATTCAAGTTCAAGAGTGTCCAATATGATTACATGCTAAAGAATACACTAACCTTTACACAGGTAAAAACAGAACAACAATAAGGATGATTAGTGTTAGGCCATGTCCACTAACGGGGAGGGTGGGAGGGAAATTATTTCGTGACAGTCTTGTTCGAATATTTCTCAAAATTGAAGAAGGGTAGGGCCGTGCGTTGCATTTTAGGTTGGAGAGACTGAAGATCACGTGCATTTGCTTGAGACTGATTGGTTGGCCAAGAATCGCACCATTGGTAAAGGGTTTTGATTGGCTGCCTGCTGCTGACGAAATTTAGCATACACTATTTAAAAAAAACTGCTTCATTCACTAATTTGTTTGAATGGGGATTAACTTTTGCTTCGCTAGGCAGATTCCAGAGATTGACTCGAAGATAGTAATTAGTCGATAATTATTTGTTGAAAGGGGGATAAATTTAGCATGATAACTCACAGGTCGTAAATCTTTTGCTTGCCTTTCCTAACAGATAAACAAGTCACGAGTTCAGTACTTTCCAGGGTCGAAATTAACCGAAGTAAAAGTCTTTCTTTTACTTCAACATTAAAATTTTGAAAATTTGGGCAAAAATCCATGGGAGGTAGAATTATTGCGAGGGATTCTTACCCCCCTAAGCCCTCTCAAATTTGATACTTAATATTCCCATCGGTCCCTTGTGGAAGCATTACACGACCCTCGACACCCTGTGACCAGCACTCCAGGCAGATAGAAAATGGCGGAAGCTAAATGAGTACGAATGTGGAGCAGAGCGGTGCTTGAAGAGGAAATATCTTTGCAGAAAAAGAAAGCTAGATCAACAAGAGGGCGAAAATCTGAAAGGATAAATCAACTGAGTAGAGTTAGAGCTGTAAAGCTTGTAAAAAAACGATGCTGAAATACATGGAACAGGCGCCATCATCATAACAGTTTGTAGAAGTCGAAGAAGAAGATGATATAGATAGGCCTAGTGCTTCAACACCACTGGACTGGCTGAGCAGCCTACTTCCAAGGATGATTCTGAAGATGAACCCATACCGATGCAGTCTCGAAGTGCCATGAAACTATTGCCTGCTTTGAACAACTCTATTCCAGTAGAAGGCACCGAAGAACAGTATGGTTCAGCTTTGTTTTGATGCTTGCCAATAAAAAGATAAAATAGAGAATCCGAAGACATTATGTATGAACATGGTTGATTTTAACATAAATTTCTGAATCCCAATCTTTAAAACAGTATTTCTCAAAAGGAGGTTTTCATGGAGGCCAAATCTCTGAACAAGGATTTTGAACAAACTAAACAATATAGTGAGTTGCAATTTGGCACCCAGATAGTTAAGTGCATGATCCATGTTTTTACAGAGGCATTTTATAATAATGCGGACATTCTCCTGATGGGCGTGTCCAACAAATTTCGACAAACAAGCAAACATGTTTTCCCAACAACATCCCACATGATTGCTTCACTGTTTAATGCTTCTGTATGAACATAGATCGTTTGAAGCTCTTTCTAATGATATATAGTTTGCTTTAATAGGACAAATAGTTGAACTGATAGCCATGTTAAACGATCAACCAATCCCGTCATAAAAATCATAGTTACCATGACAACCAACTATATTTAGAACAAAAAGTGAAATTTTTGAAATTGTATCTATCCAGCCTCTCAATTGGTACATGAAACAATGCTCTAATGTGATTATCCTGCAATTTAGTTTTTAAGTACTTATCTTCCCTTGACGCATCGCACAAAGAAAGTTGCATCAAGTGCCAGCTAATTAACAGCAAGTGCCGTTAAATAGCTACCAGATAGACTAGAAGCTAACCTTAAATAAATAATAATGATAATATATTATTTTTATTATTATTATTACTATTATTATTATTATTATTATATTTATCATTATTATTCGGCTGTCAGTCCGATTGGCCTCATATGGTACGATATGCAAGAAACTTGAACGTTGATATTAAGTACGTAAATGAGAAGGCCATGGTTCTTATCAAAGGATCTTGGTATGATGATCAGTGTGATTTTCAAAAGAAGCTGTATCAGCTATGTGTCGAAAGAGATGTTGAGGTTTCTAAGGAATTAACTGTGTAAGGATGTTATCTTAACCCTATTTGTGCTAAATTTGGACATCATTTGCAAACTCGTTAGTCGATTCTTGACATTTTGTTTCTTTGATTGATAATGGACGCATTGGCTTAATTTACGTCATAGACTTTGGATAATTAGTTGCTATTAGGGCTGTTTACTTGAATGTAGAGTTTTAGTTTTGGGAACGGATTTAACTCTAGAACGGACGCTTAGAATAGGCTTAGGCCATTTCGGATTTGATCTAAGTGATAAACTCATGACACAGATTCTTTTATTTGTGCATTTCGCACACTATTTGGACCGGGAGGGGCGTTTTTTCGCCCCCCTACCAAACTTTCTTAAATATCTCCGCCGCTAGTGTAGGTAGGAAGCTGCAACTCTTTGACTTTTGCAAAAATTCAATTGACTACCAAATGTTAAAAATTTCATCGTCCATTGTTGCACCACGTGACCTTCAGATGCCCTTATTTGGAGACAGGTCACGAAGAAAATCTTAAAAAGCTCTCTGATTTCTTGACACTAACGCAAATCATAAAGTTATATACACCATTCGATTCGTCTTGAAACGTACTTTCATTCGATATATAGTTTGTTTATATGTGCTGACATCAGCAAATGTTAATGTTCATGACGCAATCTATGTTTATGACGTCATAGTTCGAATAAATTAGTGTGCAACCTCGTCCCCAGGGCCTTTTGTCATATTTGGACGTAGACGAAAAGGCCCTGGGATCGGCTGGTCACTTAAGCCATCTGATTGGCTCTTGCTTTTCGCATAAATTAATTTAAATTCACTTCAACGTATTACCACATGAGCGATCTGATTAGCTGTTGCTTTTCACATAAATTATATTCAATTCAAGTCAGCGGCTTATTTTGAATCGTTATTTCGTGTCTGAATCACCCTCCGTTCCATATGTCATTTGCTCTGTTTGCTCTGTAGAGCCTTGAAAATTACCTAACCGTTTTAGCTCGAGAAAAGGCGCAGAATATGAACGGTTTGTGCATGGTTTATTCTAGCATTTGCAGAAATTGAACAAGTTATGATTCCTTAGGCTGGCCAAATTTGTTTTCGATCTTTCAATAGGTTTGTTTTGATCAGGAAAATTCGATAGGATTGAATCAAATTAATTCCATCATGTCGGAACTGAATGACCACAGAAAATAATCCTTTGTGCTAACAACTCAAACAATAATTAACTCTCAACTCGCAAATGCCTCCTACCAAAGTCTACAAGTGGGATATTTCAAATGCAATTTTTAAAATATGTGGAAATGTGACAAAAACAAAGCGAATGACAAACATATTTAGTCAAATTGAAAAGGAAAAGTTCTATGAACAAATATAACGACAACTTGCGGAGCTTCGGTTACGAATAGGAAAATTTTGCTTGTAGACTTTGATAGGAGAATATGCGGCCAGCAGGCAGCAGGCAGCAACTGGTACAGGAGTGACTTTCCACAACAAGGCCTATGCCACAACGGGTTGGCAAAACGACGATCACATCTGAGCCATTGATCAGACTTCCAAAACCTGTTCAAAAAATCACACCTGCTTTGGCTTCAGAGAAAACTTTGATCATACGACGAAAGCACAGTTGCAAATCTTTGAACAACTGACAGAAACCCCAAAAACAAGAGCTTTCTCGTGTCTGCGGCTGCCTGTCTCCTCCATTGCAAAACATACCGCAGCTGTGGCCTAAAGTATAACTGCTGCATACATTACGATTTCTATAATTTATTACACCCACGGAGAGAGGGTGTTTTGATGGTCATGTGACCAGCCGATCCCAGGGCCTTTTCGTCTCTGTCCAAATATGACAAAAGGCCCTGGGGACGTTTCACTATTTAGAAGCCTAAAAATAGAAAACATATGACAATAGAAATCTCAATTGTTCTATTCACTTGCTAATTGCTCTTAATTAGCAAGAGTTGCAATCTAAGTTGAAAAATTTCGGTGTAAATATCTTCCTCCGCTCTTACTTGCTACTTTTGGCTACAATTCTGCCTGTTATCTTATGTTAATCTGGACGAATTTTGCTTTTTAAGCCAGTAGCTCAATTTTGGTCATTTTCCTATTGTTTTTGGTTGCCTTGGAAAGCAGATATAAGGATTTATGTGAATATCTGGAGATAAATGGATTCTCAGTGCAGCTCGTTATACTTTGTTTTGGGTCGCTTGGCTGTGTAAAAAGAGACGTATGGAATGGATTGAGAATTTTCTCTCAAAGTAAAGAAGATATAAATAATGTTATGAAATGGTGCTCTATATCGTGTATAATTGGAGGAAACCATATCTAGAGGAACAGAGCTAAAAAGACATTGGGACAGTAGCTATTGGGACTTTAGCAATTTCATTCCCGAGAATTTGACGAAATAACAGTGTTTAAGCAGTCTTTTGCTTAGCATCTAGGTCAAGTAGTTACTATTATTATTAATATTATTGTTACTTGTATTTTAATTGATCGAGATGCCTTGTTTGCTAATAGTTAACAACAAAGTAAAACAAGACTGATTGTGTGAAAATTTTCGATATATCGAATATCTTCTTCAGTCACTAAATAAAAGTATTCTATAAATCTAATAATAAATAAGCGCTCAACAAAGAATGTTACGTTCTATAATAGAAACAAGAATTAAACATTTTACTAAGCTGTAGAATTCGAGCTTCTATTAATGTGGCGTTTCTAAACTACTGTTAATTTGTTGTGTTAAATAATTTAAAATGAATACGTCCTAGTTCGTTACAGCTACTGTTTAGGCCTCCTGGTTCGCGAGTTCCTAGCCTCGAGATCCACTGATTTCCATGGTGTGCAAGAGCGTCAAAACCCCCTTCAACATTCTCTAGGATGTGAACTCTCAAATTATGTTTGTTCGAAACTGCATGATTCATTATCGACAAAATGGTTGCTCAGCGCTGCTGCTGACGGTTCATGTTTTGCATCGCTGCGATGCTTGTTGAAACGTTGACTAATAATAATAATAATATAATAATAATATATATATAATATATCTGTTGTATAATAATAATAATTGTAATTGGCACTTGAAATGACTCATTCAGCAGACTCAGTCTAATTTTCATGACTCATTCAGCAGAATTCATAACCCTTTAAGACGTTTCATTAACTTATGAACGCAATGAAGTATGATGTATTTCATTGGTCATTATTTATTTATTTGTGATGATGTGAAACATCGAGAATGATCGCAAACTCTCCTTGAATGTTTGCTTGGTATTTCTTATCAGCTCGATTTTCCTTCTTATGATTATGTCAATGACGTCATAGCCATCTGGAGTATTTGATAGATTTGAGATTTGGAAGTTGATCGAGTTTCATCAATGGGTATTCATGAGTCAGGCAGAACTAATGATATACAAATGATCACTGATAAAGTAAACTTGTCGTTAGAGAAACTAGAACACTGGTCACATGAAAATTATCTGGCCATTAACGCTATGAAATCAAAAAGTTTAATCTGCGGATCCAAAAGACTGTATGATCGTCATCAGATGAAAGAAAAGTCCATATCACTGTCATTGGGATGCGAATCTATTGAACTGAACGAGAAACCTCGCCTCCTTGGAGTTTACTCGACTTTTAGCAACTTCCATTTGCAACCACTCCGCATGAGTTTGCAAAATTGCTAAATTCTCAAATCGAACTCTGTTTTATACTGCACAGAAGAAACCATGCCGCATGCACGGCCATCTACGACACGTTGATAATAATCTCCAGAGACTTCCTATGGTACATCAAATCGCCAGAGGCGTAAATAAATATGTGATGAATAAGAAAATGCATGTTCGTTGCGTAATAAAACAAGAAACTGCATGTTCGTTGCTTTAACTCCGATTAGAATTTCATTCTAATCGCCATTAATTGTGGCTCTCCAACTCGTGTTAAAAAAGCAATGTCCTTAAATTGTTACAATGTGTGAAATACAGTAGATTATGATAGAAATTAAACAGTAATTAAATATTAAAAAAACAGTAAGTTGATTAAGAGCATAGTCGTTCTGTGGCACGCCTTGTTAAGTCTGCTTTCAATTTACTACAGAAAGAGGTCATCGATTTTTGTTCTCTAATTTCTGCAGGTAGTTTGTTGAACAATTTGCTCGCAGTGTCTTGAAATGTATCCCTGACCATTGATGTGCTCAACTTCAGATCGTCACTATTACGAAGGGTGCGACCAGTCTTTTTTATTTCAATGCGGTTAATGGATGGCCAATTCTCGTCGTGAATCCCTTTAAAAGCCATTTTCATGCAATTAAACTCTCTTCTCTCCACTATTGTAAGCCAGTTGAGTTTAAGAATATCCGCTGAAGACGCATACCGACCGAGCACAAAACTTGCTGCAACTTTTTGCAATCGTTGAAGTTTGTTTAATTGACTGATCGTCAATGGCGAGTAAACATAATCGTTGAAGTCAATTTTTGTCAGCACCAAGCTTTCAGCAAGTTGCTTTCTCAATTTGAAGGACGTGAAGTGCTTCAGCTTTTTTAAAACTGATAATTTTCCATAACAGCTAGCAGAAAGTTCTTCCAAATGATTAGACCAATCTAAGTGTTTATCAAGACAATGCTTGTTGATATGGCCTTCGGGCTTCGCTTGTTTGTTTGTGTGTTATGTGTATGTGGCCTTCGAGCCATGTTTCCTTTTCAGCTACGTTTGAAGGCCAGTTTGCAGGCCAGTTGTAACAGCAATGTAATTCTACGCTGGTTTAGCGCGAGGCTGGAGCCTCAGATTTGGTGAGAAATTTCATTTTCATTTATGTAATGTGCTCTTTCGCCTCTGGTTGGCTGCAGGTATTTCAAGGTATTTCATATTAGCTATCGCTTACCGGGATTGCATTTTCTCATCTTGAATTACGCTTCGACCCTATTTGGCTTCGGGTCTTGCGTTGTTTCTCTCCTCTGGGTTTGGGGTTGGGGGGAACACTTTGTTTCGTTTCATTTCATTTCCTCACTGCGTGTTCTGTGGCGGGAAAAATGCAGGTTTTCCTTCCAACCCCACCTTCGGGAGGGTAATTTGCTTTTTCGGGAGATGGGCTAGTTCCCTCAAAAGCCCAACTTGCCCTAATGACGAGAAAATGCAACCTTGTGTTTGTCTGATGCTTGTGAAGAAAGATTTACGAAATAGGTTGTAAAATATCTGAAGGGCAGCAAGCCCCAGCAGCATTGGGCCTATTTATGGGAGTGTAGCTTTAATTGTGGATATACTCAGTAAACATTGTAAAAAAAAAAAGTAAATAATGTCTAAATCCTTGCGATATCCAGGATTTGGATCGCAATCACGTTCTTCATAATATTGATTACCCATTAGGGTATCTAAACAAGCTTTTCATGATCCATAGTATTCATTATTACAATGCCACTAACTTTATCCGCGGGTTTTATAACTATTCTCACCGGACCGGATGCTCGGAATTTAAAATATTTGAGTCCCACAGGTCTAGTTTATACCAAATAGCCTGTCTTGGGACTAGCCCCAGTCCCCCACGGTTCAAGGGGCATATTTAAACCTTTGCACGAGTCAGTTTTAGCCTTCTTCAAGAAACAACGAACATCATAGACGTCGAAATCGACCCACCCTCCTCCTAGACTAGCTCCACTAGTCCCTCAATTTCGCTGTTGTTGTTGTTGCTGATTGCCAGCTCAATGAGGGACTAGTCACCACAGATTGTCTGAAATCGGAATCAGGCGTCGGAAAATGGGATCGTAATTGGATTGGAGCAATTTTACGAAGATCAATGGCTCATTGTTTTGTAGCCAATTGGATTTTTTCACATTTTCAATCGAATATTGTTAATTGAAAGCGAGGCTGTGGTCTGGCTTTTTATTTGACAATGTGCAACCAAGAAGCAATGGCGGCGTTTCTAGTTGTCGCAGCTCGATCGAGCAAATCAAGCTGAGGAATTTAAGCAACCATTTAGCATAACGTGAGAATTATTAGGGAAGAGGTCTTTGTCTGTGCTCCAACAAGATATGGCAAAACGTACTGCTTTGGCATTATTTCAGAGGAATTTCCAAGAACAACCAAGCACCTGTCCTGCCTGTCCTGTAGTAAATTCAAGTGAGGTTTGTGATATTGCTGTTTGTATCTAGCTCATGTATTTCAATTTCTATAATTTACCCGGAAGCAGGTTGCTTTGCAAAGTAGATTTATCTCCTTTCTGTGCTTTGGTTTACTCTTCACTTCAGTGGTTTTAATTTGAAAGCAAGTTGTCACATATGATATGGCAAACAAAACAATTTAGCAATCTTTAAAAATGTGAATAGAAACTTTCCATCATATTTTGTGAAAATGACCCAAAAATGACCCACTCAGGAGAATGAATCCAACATTTTGCTTCATATTATTGCCTTGGTGTATAAAGTTTGGTCTGGCTTTTGATTACACAAAGAAAACAAAAGTTACATAATGACCTATAATGTTTTGATTCTGTTTAAAAAGACGCTCTTTACTTTCAATTCATGTCAATTTTTTGTAATCCTTAGGGATTTGTTTAAAGCAAGAAAGTTGCTTCATTATTGTCAGACAAGCACTTAATTTTTGGGACTCATCTTCACTTCAGTATGCATTTGATGACACTTATGTTGGGGAGAGGCCGTCTTTCTGATGCAGTGACTCAAATGTTTATGGAGATAATATTGTACTAATAAATTATATCTGTCATTAAATCAATAAATTTAAGTACATATAATATTTACCCTGGTTGCTGACAGTGATGATCAGCAAACAACTTGGAACAAAGTATAAAGAGCATATCCCTTGAAAATTCATGGTACTTTAGATGCCACATAACTGATAGCATATGTATCATGATGATGATATTTCTATCCTTGTCCACTTTTTGATTCCTTGATCTTTCATCACTCTGAACTCCACTCTCCTTCACAGAGGCTGTATCATCCGTCCTCCGGTAATACAGCCTCTGCGAGGGAGAGTGCTGAACTCCTCTGAATTACAATGTTGTGTTCTAAATCTTGTTGGATTTTTGCATCACCATCCATGTTGGCATTTGTCAGAGTCACAAACTGACTAAAATGGTATTAAATTCACATATAGAAAACTCCGTATCAATCTGCTGTTTCCTAGACGATTCCCCATGCAATACCATTCCAGGTTTTGATGGTTTTGAGGACTTCTGATCACAGCAACAACACTAATTCCATGGTTCGAATTTTAAACAGGCAACGTATTTGAAAACAAGGCTATTAAATCAGTCCAATTTCAGACACTGTTTGGCAACAAGTCTCTGTAATAGCGACATATCAGTTCTAAGGAGCATACAGAGATTGTGTAGCCAGTCTTCCCTCCTCCCTCAGTGGCAGCACATGATAACACGATAACAATACTCTCCTTACCACAACAGCGAAGTCTTCTTCGCACTCCCCATATCTAAATATTTGGTAAGGAGAGCAGAAGGCCGGTGAGAATATAGTACTGTTAATACTTGGTCAAAAACATCCAATATGTAGCCAAAGCATTTTCCAAATAAATGAAAAAATATAGCCCTTCAGATTTATCAATACTGCACTATTTTCCAACAAGGCGTCTTCGGTGCTGATCATATCCTCTGATCATCATAAGGGCTGACTGGGCAACTTGGGTGTTAGGCCCAATTATCCTTTGCCCCGGACACCCCAAGGAGGGGACCAGACAAAAGCCAAGCAAAATTAGGCCTTGGTTTTTAACACCCTTTGTATCTTGATTCCAATGAGTATCTTACTTTATTAAAGATTATCCCAAATTGCGGAGGATGGGTGGGAGATTTNAGCCAAAGCATTTTCCAAATAAATGAAAAAATATAGCCCTTCAGATTTATCAATACTGCACTATTTTCCAACAAGGCGTCTTCGGTGCTGATCATATCCTCTGATCATCATAAGGGCTGACTGGGCAACTTGGGTGTTAGGCCCAATTATCCTTTGCCCCGGACACCCCAAGGAGGGGACCAGACAAAAGCCAAGCAAAATTAGGCCTTGGTTTTTAACACCCTTTGTATCTTGATTCCAATGAGTATCTTACTTTATTAAAGATTATCCCAAATTGCGGAGGATGGGTGGGAGATTTTTGCTTAGAACTTTCTTTCAGACGTCAGAGTCGAATGTGAATAATAATCGACTAGGCCCTTTACTGTTACCCAATACTTTATGCTTCCGTTAGCCACCAGGGGCAACTACACCCCGTGAAAACTGATTAACAATTAAGCCAATAGAAAGAAGCTTGAACTTAGAATCCCTTGGGGATGTGACATGCGAGAAATAAAATTTCTCATCTAAAAGTACCTGCACAAAAGGCACTCCAACAGCATGGGTTATTGATCACCCTTATTGGAATGCCCACTTTTCTCCCGTATTAAATTTGGTTGTAATTGCATTAAATCAACCCTTTTCTGCCTTTCGTTGATTCTTCGTTGAATTATTGAAATGATTGCTTCGGGAAAAATTGAAATAATAGCCAGGTACCTATAGTTCCTTTCAAGCCATGAAATCAAATGAAAGATGCATTAACCATTCGTGCAATCCCTTTTAAAGATTTGATGCCTATGCTGGTTTCAGATGGTTTCATGGCATCTTTTGCGGCTTTTTTGTTTTGATTTGTTGCTTGAGAGGATTCCCCTTGTCTGCGATCGCTAATCATTTTGAAATGGTGTGCCAATAAAAGGCAACGTATGCTATTGTCACAAAATTTGCACTTGTTTACTTACTGCTATCAATATAATCAAATAAAGGACCCTAGCACCCTTCCAATTCTTAAAAAGCAAATAAGGTGCTGGAATGGTGATAAATGCAACTGAATGCTTTACAAAGTACATATACCACATGTTGGGTTCATAACAGGATAAACTTTTATGTTTATATTCAGTAATTAGCATTGATATTTATTTAGATAAAATTGTAGAGTATGTAAGATAGTATTCCTTAACCCTATTTTGGTTGGGGGGGGGCAAATTTGCCCCCCTAGTAGATATTTTCTGATAACTCCGCAAGGTTAAAAATTACCACAACGAAACTCTTTGGCTTTTAGCAACTACCTATTTTGCAAGTACTCATACAGTTTCATTGAAATATTTTGACAAATGAGGGGGAGGGAGGCAATTTTCCGGGACTGCAAATTGCAAATTCTCAAATCTCAATTCTCGCGAAAAAAGTAGCAAATCGCAATATTTTGCAAATTTCTTTTGCAGAGTAGTGTTGTTTGATGTATTCTATCATAATTTTAATGCTTGGAAGGAAATTGTGCTCAAAAGTTGATTTTATCTCACATTTCCTGATTTTGGCTGATTTTGTCGCTTTTCTGGACCACACAAAGGGAAATGCAGACGTGAGCAATATCTGTGGCAAATTTTAGGTTACTTTTATATTTTTGAAAAGTACATGCCCTGGGCTATTTGGAGAGCAAAGCTGGTTGCTCTACCTATTATCAGTCAAGATTTAGGTAGGGGAAGGGGGTTATTTTGCCCCCCATCCAAAATAGGGTAGTTCAGATAGCCCAACCACTATAGGGTTAATTAGCTGTAATATTAGCTATGGTTTTGTTGTCGCCTACTGTAAATAGACAAATGATAATGATGCTATAACAGAATAGGGATGATACTTTCTCGAAGTGCTATTGCCCAGCTCCTTCAATTTTTGAAAAACATCCTGCTGATAAAGGGGTTGGGCACAAGAGTAGAAGACCTTACAAATAGATTAGTGCCTTAACTATTACAAGGACAGATTTTGTATCAATAGCATCAATTGCTATTGATTCACACCCTAATTCAAAGCGATTAGTTATCACAGACAAAAGGAATTGTTTCAAGAAATGGAAAAAAACAAGAGAGGCCGCAAGGGATTCCCTGAAACCAGTATGGCTAAATGTCGCATTGTGCACATGAAAATGCATTTTGAAGAGAGAGGTCGTGAGTACATATCGAAAGAAGAAGGACATAACTAAACATCAGCCTCACAGATTTTATCTATTTGATTCAGAAGCCTCGCGCGGATTATATTTATTTGATTCAGAAGCTGAGCAGAAGACATTACAATTCTCGAATATTTTGTGTGTAAATAAAACACGCAATGCTAAGCTTCTGAATCAAATAAATAAAATCCACGCAGCTGATGTTTAGTTATATCCTTCTTCTTTCGATATGTACTCATGACTCTTAAAAATGCCTTTTCACGTACACAACGCGACATGTAGCCATACTGGTTTCAGGGCATCTTTTGCGACTTAGCTTGTTTTGATCCGGTGCTTGAGAGAATTCCTGTGAATCAAAAGAAAATGATGCTATTGTTACAGAATCCGCCCTTGTTCTTTAACTATCCAAGTGATGACTATGGTGATAGGGACTCCGGGTCTAAAAAATGTGCATAGAAGAGCGTGCGTAAATAAGGGCAGATAGCTGCTAAGTAGAATTTTTCATAATTCTAAAACGATGTGACTGAGTTTAGTGAAAGGCATTTCTACAGCCAAGTTAGCCTTTCTACTTCATAATGGTAGGCAATTTATTCAAATTGGTGCATAGTTCATGATTGCACAGTTTGGCAAAAGCCGATACATCATTTTGGGACACCCTATAGATCCCTATAGTATTTACCTATAATTGTTCCCATAAACGAGACGACTGAGATTGCTTGAATGAAAGTGTTGCTTGCTGTCTTCCAAAATCCACTGCGTCTTTTCTTCTCTGCGCGCAGGAAGAAGAAAAGTAATCCTTGACCGATACTGCTTGCAATTATTAGCACTGCGCACAAAACTATTGCAGGAGTAGTGACAATAGTTGGCCTTAAAACCTTAGATAATGTTGTGTCGTTTGATGACAAAACTAATGTGAGAGGAGTTGGCTTTAAAAGCATAGCAGATGTTGCGTTGTTCGTTGATGAATTACTGTACTCCATGGTAAAATCTTGTTTAATGACCGCTTTGATTAAAAAATTGCTTTTGTAGTGAGATTGTATGGAGAAGGTGGCGAAACATAGTGTGGAATTGACGAAGTTCACGCTTTAATCATGAAGGAAGCGCAGGTGGATTGTCGTAAACCATTCAGCAGCTGTCTCAAAATTTCCCTGATTATCCCTATTTGCTAATAGGAAGATGATTGAAGAGGCGATCTTCAAAAAGAGAATTGCGTTTTGAGTTCAGTTTCATAGTCATGTGAATCATTATCTAAAGTAATTAGAGTGTCCGCTCTGCTTTTTTAGAAGAAACTGTGCTTTTGGAGAGAATAAATGCAAGATGGATGTNAACCATAGCAGATGTTGCGTTGTTCGTTGATGAATTACTGTACTCCATGGTAAAATCTTGTTTAATGACCGCTTTGATTAAAAAATTGCTTTTGTAGTGAGATTGTATGGAGAAGGTGGCGAAACATAGTGTGGAATTGACGAAGTTCACGCTTTAATCATGAAGGAAGCGCAGGTGGATTGTCGTAAACCATTCAGCAGCTGTCTCAAAATTTCCCTGATTATCCCTATTTGCTAATAGGAAGATGATTGAAGAGGCGATCTTCAAAAAGAGAATTGCGTTTTGAGTTCAGTTTCATAGTCATGTGAATCATTATCTAAAGTAATTAGAGTGTCCGCTCTGCTTTTTTAGAAGAAACTGTGCTTTTGGAGAGAATAAATGCAAGATGGATGTTTCTGCCCTAATAATAAAGGAAGCGTAGGCGACGTAAAGCTAGGAGCACACTAGAGCATCAACTACTGTTCTCAATGGTGAATTCTTTGCAAATGGAAGTTTTGAAGAAGGAATTGTTTTTCGATCCTTTGTCCTTGAGATCTTGAACAGCAAGGAGTCGATTGTTGGGTAAAGGCTTCGTATGGTTAGAAGGTTTTAGGTTTCAAAGAATGCTGGAACGATATTGGGACAGGGGCGGATCCAGCATTAGAGATTGGGGGGCCATTTGAAGAATAATGGAGGTCTGGGGGCGAAGCCCCAAGGAAAAATTTTCGTGACCAAGCCCTTTAAACCCTCAGCAAACGTGGGCAACGCCCTTGCTGCTGTATTTTAGATCGTTTTGCTTATCACTCAATACTTACTTTTCCAGATATACAAACCTGCATGTTTTGTGCAAATCTTAAAGGGCAATCAATTGGGAAAATTAGGGACCATTTATCATCACATTATTATCACAAGCATCAGCTAGAGAATTGTTATGGCTGACTAAAGCTCCACCACCGTAGAAGTAAAAAATTTTCCACAAAAACGAGTTATACAGAGTGTCCCAATAACGTTGTTCCACGTTTCATTAAAATTGAAAAATGACGATAAAACGAAATTGCTCCTTGGTGACATAAGCCTGTCCCTAAGACCTACGTGCTTTTAAAGATCCTGTTTTTGCGACAACTGAAACCAGATACCCCTAAATGACTTGATATGCAAAAAGCTCAAAATGGACGTAAAAGAAGGTTATCCAATGTCTTGCCTCTTGTTGATATCAGAGCGAAGAAAATAAGAATTCGAAAGTAATTTTCCTGTAACAATTGTCAAAATTCGCTGATAAATGCAAGGATTCAAAATACATCTAATCAAAACTTAACTGACGAGAGACAGTCATTTTTAAACTTTCCTCAACAGAATTCCTTAAAGCATTGACTTTAGAAAACGTTACGCTATTGTAACAGCCCTGCCCGGCTCATGAGAGCAGTAACATTTATAATAAAACCACATAAACTGCGGAGATTCTTCAGTCATATAAACACAAAACAAAAACGATACAGCAATTGTATTCACAGTTTCTTATCGTTCGTGCTCTCGATCACGGTAATTTTATCGGTCTCTTTTCTCTCACTTGACTTGTCTGTCTTCTGAGTATTTTCGGGGGGTTGCGTATTAAATCAGTTTAATACAATTCAATTTAACCCTAGATGTCCACACTCTCCCCCATTTTAAAGGGGACCTGAAGCGAAAATTTTTATTTGGAAAAGGAAACGACTGACTGGTTTGATTAATGATACCGTTTAAAGTTTTGTAATATTTTATTTCGTTTCGGAGATATTCGCTGTTTTATGTTTTGAAGTGATGACGTCATTTTGTTTGCATATTTACAGGGAAAGTATAGGCAGAGAGTAGAAAAACTGGCGACAATGATTATGTTTGCAATTAAACCTGCTGCTGCAGCATATTAGAGCGACAAAACACGCCCAGAAATGTCATAGATATCATGAAAAGAAAGTCCATTGACAAATCTTTGGGTTTTCAGGCTTTTTTACAAGAAATGTTCTTGATATCAATTGTTTTCTTGCCTTTTTGCAAACAAAATGACGTCATAAGCTCCAACCATAAAATGGGTAATAATTCCAAAACTAAACATGATATGAAAAAACTGAAAACGGCGTTCTTCGTTGTTCAACCAGGCTATTGGCTTTTGCAAATAAAACATTTCGCTTCAGGTCACCTTTAAGAAATGTTGTCTTCAACATTGTCAATCTTCATAAATGCAGTCAATTTCTCTTCAGTGTTTCAGTAATCATCATTTCCGTCTTCATTTCAGCTGGATTGCGCGCATAATCCATTGCAGTTCAGTTCATAGCATTTATTAAACGATAGTTCGATCGTAGCAAATTGCATACCTGGACTGGAACAATATTCCATAACGAGTGTAACGAAGTTCTTCCGATTTTCAAAATGCGATAATAAAATAAAGCGACTTCAGTCTGTAGCGACGTTAGTCTTAGGTCGATAACGAAATGAGTATAACGAGTTCGAATTCAATAACGACGAGTCCTTTCTCAACAAAAAAAATGCGTAAAACGAGTACATTCTTAATAAATCAGTGGTCTGACGTTTTCTTGTTGGTACCATTGCATAGGGTAAAACATAGGCTGCATAACCATCTGTCTCATATAATGTTGTGGTACGAACGACGTTGCAAAAGGGTTAAGTTTGTGATCATTAGGTTTTAATCTTGGATAAACATAGTTCATGGCGTATTGTTGTTGTAGTTGAGGATTACCCAACTCACTGTAGACGAGACGCATAGGTGGCTGACGATTTCTAGCTGGTCTCTCACTTTGATGTTCTTGGATTGGTTTTCTGATACTACTGGACTTATCAGATTATGGAGCGATTTCCTCAGACAAGTGTTGATCTTTGGGCGGTAAAGCCCAGTTTCCAGTCAGTGGAATTTTCCGAGTGGGCGGAAATTCTTTTGTTTACGACAGAAAATGTCGCTTCGCAATTGAATAGAAATTTAAGGTTGAATGACTTTTGATTGTTTAAAAGTCCGCCCGCTCGGAAAATTCCACTGACTGGAAATCAGCCTTAACGGACCATTTAAGCTTTGTTCAGATGTTTCATCTGCAATGCTTCTGTCACCAACACCAATATCCTCGCGTACGTACTGATCTTGCTCTTGACTAGTTGACTCTGGAATCGATTCATCTGCATGGAGCATTTCAATTCTCTCTTCAAACTGTTCAAGATCTCTTGGATGAAACTGAGGTAGTGCTTCTTCCGAATCGTCTTCACTATCATTTTGCTATTCTTCCGCTTGCTTCCGGTTAATTTTCTGTTGTCCCTTCCTGTTTTGGTTGTTGTGATGAATAGTACTAGCTTGTTGAATTTCTTCCATCTCTAGATAATCACAGGGTAATAAAATTGTACGATGAAGTACTCTTGTCCTGCCATCTCCTCTCTCCGGTTTAATCTCGTAGACTGGGCTATCTTCGCCTATCCGACGTGTAACTAAATGAATTTTATCTTCCCAATAAGAACGAATCTTACCAGGTCCTCCTCGTTCTGATAGATTTCTGACCAATACTCTATCTCCGGCTGCCAATGTTGACGTTTTAATCTTCTTATCATGTTGCTTCTTATAATTACTTGCAGCTTTTTCGTTGTGTTTCATAACGAGCTCATATGCTTCTTGCATGGCAGATCTCCATTGGTCGACGTATCCTTTGTAATTCTTTGTTTCCGTTGATCTTGATGTCTGAAAGATCAAATCGATTGGGAGTCTGGGACTACGACCAAATAACAACTGGAATGGCGAATAACCTGTAGCTTCGTGTGGTGCACAGTTATAAGCGTGAACTTTTTTCGGCAAATGATCCTTCCATCTTGATTTGAATCCCTCTGGTAGCGTTCTCAGCATACCTAACAGTGTTCTATTGAATCTTTCCGCTTTGCCATTCCCCTGCGGATGGTAAGGTGTTGTCCTTGACTTATCCATACGACATAAGTGCTCTAATTGATCGAATAATTGATTCTGGAATTCTCCTCCTTGGTCATGGTGTATCCTCTCTGCAAATCCAAAACGCATAAAAAAATCGTTAAACAATCTTTCGGCAGCTGTCTTGGCGTATTTATCATGAGTAGGATATGCTTGTGCATAGCGTGTGAAGTGATCAACTACAACCAATATATATTCGTAACCTCCCGAGGATCTTTGAAGATGCATGAAGTCAATAGAGATAAGCTCGAATGGTGCAGATGTAATAATGGGTTTCAACGGTTCTCTTTGATGCACAACTGGTTTCTTTTGCTTGATGCAGCGGCATTTCTTGTTGACATAAAACTCAATATCTCGCTGCATATGAGGCCAGAAAAATCTGTCTCTTGTAAGTAGTAGAACCTTTTCTGCTCCAACATGTCCCATTTCATCGTGAAGCTCATGGAGAACGATTGATTGAAGGCTCTGCGGTAAAACGATTTGAGTTTTGTTTCCACAGTTGCGTCGAAGAAGTCCGTTTTGATCAACAAACAGTTTCGACCAATCATATATCAAACGCTTTATTGTGTGACTTTGAGGACGTACTGCATCAGCGGATGGTTTAACATCATTTCTTTTCCATCTTAATACTGTAGCTATGTCAGGGTCTTGCATTTGATGCTTTAACATATCAATATTACTGGAACAATTCTTTCTATCTGAGCTGTTCTTTTCAACATCAAATTCTGTTATTGAATTAACCCTGCACATGGCTGTCATCCCAGTTGACACTTTGATCATAACATTGCATTTATTGAACTGTAGCATTAATTATATCACTGTTGGCTTCTTCAGTGCATTCTCTGATAAGTTCATTAATCTCCAGCGGCATTCTACTCAGTCCATCAGCATCTCCGTTCTTTTTACCAGGGCGATAGTGTATCGTAAAGTTGTACTCTGCAAGTTCTCCTACCCATCGTATACCAGTGGCATTTAGTTTAGCTGTTGACATCACGTATGTAAGAGGATTGTTGTCTGTATAAACTCGAAATGAAGGTGCGTAGTAAAGGTAGTCTTTGAATTGCTCGGTTACGGACCACTTTAGGGCAAGAATTTCGAGCTTGCCTGAGTGAAGATGATACCTCTTCTCCGATGATGACAAGGTTCGGTATGCATAAGCAATGACTCAAAACTTCCCTTGTTGTCGTTGATAAAGTACTGCACCTAGCCCTTCTTGTGATGCGTCTGTGTGTAAAATGTATGGCTCCTGGGGGTCTGGGAAAGCAAGTATTGGTGGTTTGATAAGCAAATCATTAATACACTTAAGAGCATTCTGGCACTCTTCTGTCCACCACAATTGAGTGTAACTGTCCATTGCTGTTCTTCATTTTGATTTTGCTTTCAGTTGATGCGACAAGTAAATCGTACAATGGTTTTGCTCTTTGTGCAAATGATGGGATACTACGGCGGTAGTATGACAATAGTCCAAGCAATTTCCGTACCTCACCGACTGTTCTTGGTGTACGATTCAACAAACTTGTGACAGTATTAACATTGCCTTCGTCCATTCGATAGCCATCTGCACTCACCACTCTACCGAGAAACTTTACTTCTTTCATAAACAGTTCACATTTCTGACCTTTCAATTTGATGCCATGCTCCCTGAGTCGTCTTAAAACAGTTGCTACGTGCTGTACATGCTCATCGAAAGTTTTGCTGAAGATAATTAGATCATCAAGGTATGGGATGACTATCTTGTCACGCAAGTCACGTAATATATCCTCCATATGCCGTTGAAATGCAGCAGGAGCATTCATCAAACCAAAGGGTATCCTGTTCCATTCAAATAGACCCCAAGGTGTGATGAAAGCAGTAAGATCGCGATGCTCTGGCTTGTTAAACCCTTGGTGGTAGGCCTTACCTTGGTCAAGGACAGTTAACCATTGGCTACCACCAAGGTTATCTAGTGTCTCCTGAATTCGTGGTAAAGGATGGCAATCCTTGATCGTCTTGCTGTTTAGTCCACGATAATCCACACACAGGCGAAGGCTTCCGTCTTTCTTTCTCACGCATACTACTGGTGAAGATAAAGCTGACTTTGACTGTCTGATAAATTGTTCATTGAGTAGATCCTCAATATATGCTTTAACTTCACAGTATAATAGTCTTGGAACCGCTATATAGTTCTTCTGTACTGGTCTTTTATCATCCAAGTTTATTTCCATTTCAAGTCCACTTGCGACGCCTATATCTGAACTATTTGCAGCGAATGATTCTGATTCTTCTCGTAGCATTTTCATTACAGTGATCTTTTGTTTTTCAGATAATTCACCAAGACTAACGTTTGGAACAAAGTCACTTTCATTTTCATGATGGGGAACTTGTTCATCAGTTGTTTTCAAGTTTGTACTGTCCTGCGAGCTTTCATCTTTGACTTCTATTGGTGTAGCAGACTGTATTAGCTGTACTCTTCCTAGCACAGTTCTATTCCTCAGGTGAATATCATGATCTGTAATATTTTCGATGTTAATTTGAAGTCTCTGGGTTGTGCCACTCTTTAAAGAAACAAGTGTTTCAGTTGTCTGAAGCCCATCGGGTAGATTTTGGTCAATTTCTGGTTCAAACATTGCAAGCATCGAATTCGGCACAAAACCTCCATTTCCACGACATGGGACCGAGACAGAACTTTGTCTGGGTATTACTATGTCTTTTTTGCTTGTTTTCACTGTGCAGACAAAGTCTTTCTCTGTACATTCTTTTATCAGGTTAACAAATGCTTGACTTCTTTGTCCATCTTTCAGTGCTGGAAAACTAGTTTCTATTTGCTTTAAGACCTCTTGATTACCAACTTCTATAGCTCCATTTTCACCACGAGTAAGTTCACATATTACATTAAATCTGATGATTGGAATATCGATTGCTCCTTTCGTTAACAGAAATGGTACGAGGACACATCTTTTCTCAGAAATGTCAGACATCAACTCAAGCTTCAGTTCAATCCAACCTTCATATGGTATTGAGGTGCCATTTGCTGCAACTATTGTTGCATTGCCTTCTTGTTGTATCAGGTCTTCTATCTTCCTAATTGGTTTATTTGGAAAATATGTTTGTATGTGCTCCATTGAAATAACAGAGACTTGAGCACCAGTGTCCCACAACCCTTGCATATTTAGACCTTCAAGTTTGATATGCACAGCGCATTTGTCACCGACAAGTTTTGCAATAGACGTGTGTTGTTGTGGAGTGACATGAGAAGAAAACATCGTTTTATGGTCTGCAGCAGTACCATATTTTGACGAGAGACTAAGAATAGCTTTGCAAATTACTTTATGCTTTGGCCAGTGATGTGACTGGCAGTCTTTCCCACAATATCTGACAGCATTACAGGATGAACAACGCAACAAACTCTTCTTCTCTTGTCTACAAAATGTACAACATTGGGACTTTATGGTCTGTTTAGGGTCTACGCCTTGTCCCACCGGCGCAGCCCCTTCCCGTTTTCCTGTCCTTGTCTTTGATCAGCTTGGCGTTTCAGGCAATCCCTAGCAAAATGATTCTCCCCTGTGCAGTAAAGATTCAACTCCTTTTTCCTTGCAATTCTTGCAAGCACGAGATGTTCCTCCGATCTCACTCCGCTGTCCCTTGGTCTATCTATTAGGGTGGTCTTGTCTAGCAGTTTCCTCTTGTTGGTTGTTGGATTTATTGGTTGTTTTCTTGGCTTCTGTAAGTTGTTCCTGAAGTGACTTAATCTGAACTTGCATGGCTTCAACAGTAGCAAGGATATTTGCTTCTGCATCTCTGGTAGCACTTTTACTCTTACTCGGAGGAGTATCTTTGTTTCTGGCCTCCTCAACTGATACGGACTTGACTTGAATACTGTTATTCTTCTTACCAATCTTTGCTTGTCTCTCTGCCTCTGCGGAGGATATCGAATTCATCTGCTGTATTAGCTCTTCATCAGAAATGCTTTCTGTCTGTAAGAGGGGTCGCAACTTCGCAAGGATGTTGTCGTCCCTGAGTCCTGTTTCCAGAGATCTCAAGAACATTCCTTGTACAAGAACAGGATCATATCTCAAATATGCATCAGCTTCTTGGCTTGCAAATAATATCTTCTGCTGCAAATCTAAACATCGTAACAGGAATGCCTCTGGGGTCTCCTTTTGCCCTTGGCAAATTGTGGCAAGTTCTTGATACAATTGTGTTCCACTTTTTTCTTTGTAATGAGACATCAAAATCTGACGAAGGCGTGGCAATGTAAGATCTCTAACTGTCTCTACATAGCTTCTGAGCTGCATTCCTGGCTTCATTGCCTTTATAACAGCCTCTATGACTTCCTTGTCAGTGTATCCCTTTTCTATGGCACCTTCAATTTGCCTTGAAAGGGAGACAAAGCTCAACTGCTCTTCTTTACCCTGCTCATTTATCTGCCCATAAATTTTGAATTCACGGCGAAACAGAGAATTTACATTTGGTTGCTTGATGGGTGTCCTTTTTTCCCCTACTTCTCGGTTTATTTTAGGCTGGTTGATGGGTGACCATTTGTGGCCTACTGCTTGATTTACCTGGGGTCTCCCAATGATATCCCTTTGACCTGGCCCCCCTTCTGCTCCATGGAGTACCTCTTGAATCTCTTCTAATTGACTTTCAAGGAGTGACTCAAATGTTTGACGAATTTGCATGATCCTTTCATTTACATCTTTTTGATGTTGTTTTTGGGAACAAGAGTCTTGTATTCCAAGGTTCCGGTGTCCATTCCCTGTTTCCAAGTCTGCTGGTCTATTGGGTTCATATCCCGAGGCTCCTGGTTCATGATCCACTGGTCCATATCCTGAGGCTCCTGGTTCCTGATCCACCATTCCGGTCCGCAAAATATCATCGCTTTCTAACCCCGTTCCTCCAGGACCATTCCCATTCCGCAAATCATCACTTCCGTGTTCACTTCGGTCTTCGCGATCATCCCCCCGTCGAAAGAATCTCAGCCATTCATTCAAATTCCTCACATTTTCCGCTTCAGTGTTCTCGTCTAGAGCAGAATCCATTAAGTCACGAATTTGTTTACGCAATTTTCGCTTGTTTAAATCGTCAGTTTGGGCCTTATCAAGTCCAATATGGGCAGAAAAATCGCGTAAAGTCTGTTCATCACTGCTAAACAGCAACAGGTCCAGGGCTTCAGACGTTTCCTCAACCATAATTGACAAGTGNATCGCTTTCTCACCCCGTTCCTCCAGGACCATTCCCATTCCGCAAATCATCACTTCCGTGTTCACTTCGGTCTTCGCGATCATCCCCCCGTCGAAAGAATCTCAGCCATTCATTCAAATTCCTCACATTTTCCGCTTCAGTGTTCTCGTCTAGAGCAGAATCCATTAAGTCACGAATTTGTTTACGCAATTTTCGCTTGTTTAAATCGTCAGTTTGGGCCTTATCAAGTCCAATATGGGCAGAAAAATCGCGTAAAGTCTGTTCATCACTGCTAAACAGCAACAGGTCCAGGGCTTCAGACGTTTCCTCAACCATAATTGACAAGTGATTTCGGCCTCCCACTCTCAAAATAAACACGAGCAAAATGTCTTCGAAATGGCCTACCTATCAAAACCAACGGGCAAGAATACACAAGAATCGAAGAATTCAACGAGAAAACAACATCAATTTCATTTTATGCAGAAGTATCATGAAAGTAATCGAATCGAATTGAATCGAGGCAAATCGACAAAACCAATGATCCACATACCACAGCACGGTGCAAACCTCTTTCTTTCCTCGGCTTCTGAAGTGTTGGGCGCCAAGAAATGTAACAGCCCTGCCCGGCTCATGCGAGCTGTAACATTTATAATAAAACCACATAAACTTCGAAGATTCTTCAGTCATATAAACACAAAACAAAAACGATACAGCAATTGTATTCACAGTTTCTTAGCGTTCGTGCTCTCGATCACGGTAATTTTATCTGTCTCTTTTCTCTCACTTGACTTGTCTGTCTTCTGATTATTTTCGGGGGGTTGCTTATTAAATCAGTTTAATACAATTAAATTTAACCCTAGATGTCCACACTATCAACAATCCTTTCCAAATCCCATTTGGTTTGCGTGGAAATAAACTAGAAACAAAGCAAATAATTGCCCCATACTACTTTCATTATAAATGCTATCGAGAAGCCTCTAGCTACAGATTTCGCACAAACTTGAACTTCAAAAACTCATTTAGCGGATTTGTAAGATTGTAGTATCTAAAATGAATGTAAGGTTCTTAGGGACAGGGTTTGAAGCCCGTTCATTATATGTTTATTTTGTTTTATTTAATGAAAGTAGATCAAGTTTTTGAAACACCTTGTATGTCAAATCCAAAGGCATTCGAAAGTTATATGACGTTTCTAACAGTAAGTTCCCTGGTTCCCAAACTGGAGCCACCATTAATTTATTAAAGCTCTCATGACTCAGTAGTGACTTTTGACAAGTTTCATTAGTATTCTAAACCGTGTTCCCCTAGGATAAATACTTTGACTGACACTGTATAACTGTCACAACAGAAAACATAAGTTTTTACCATCATTAACAGAGCGAAATCTGTTTAAATTATCTTCAAGAGCTAAGTTCACTATCATTCGGATACTCTGATAGTAAGTGATGTTCAATCTCGATCTCTGCGCATTGAGATTTTCATTCCGTTTCGTATCTCTTTCAGACGTTTTGGTCAATTGTACATTAGTGTGTAAGCTTGTTAGACTTGTAATTGTGCCATGGCCACATTTGGAAGTCGATTTTTGAAACGTATCCATTTATTCGTCAAAAAGGGAAATGGTTTTGAAGAGAACTCTTAGCCTTTGGGGGGGCCATGGTCCCCCGGCCCCCCCTCTGGATCCGGGCCTGACTCAGGTCTCCCATATGACACAGAGATTTGATACTTTTGAGAGTAGATTGCACACACATGAGGGCATTCTATCAGAGCAAACTAAACAGAAAACAAAGCCTTTCACAAAACTAGCAAATCTCTTTGTCATATCGGAAAACTGTACCTTTTGTGTTAGGAAACCTTCCCTACAATATATTCGCAGAAGTGTGCAAACTATTCTCAAAGGTGAATCGCTGCGTCATATGGGGGACCTGAGCTTGAACTGGAGAGTTCGCTGCAGAAGCTGTGAAAGTTGATCACATTTTGTCAAAATTAACAATGTGATAGAACGATGGAAAGAAGTGGGATTTGTCTTGATCAAATTGGTAATTGGATCCACTGTCTTAGGACAGCGAAAAGATTGATTTCACGCCGATTATTGGATTCTGCTGCAGGTGAAGGTAGGCCCTTTACCCTCTTTGGTAGCCCATAGCAATGACTCGTCAAGGATTTTGAAATCTTACCATAACAAACATTTTTAGATTATTCCGTGATATAATTCACGTAGCATGTGAAATTCTGGAAGTTATACCTTATTTTTAGCGTTCTTGAAAAATATTTGAACATAGACCAATATTCGAAGGGATGAAATTCGATGTAACGCTGATCCCTGATGAGATATTAACCCTAATCCATATGGGGGGGGGGGTGGAATCCACCCCCCCCTCGAGGTTTTTCTTGCAGCGTTTTTCAACGACATCAGCTATGTCCCCCCAACCTCCCTGACTTTTATCAATTATCTATTAGCTACATTTTTTAGAAAAAATTTTGAACAATAGACCTCACAGGTCACGTGACATGCCCATATTTGGAAGCAGGTAACAGCAAAATCATTGTTTTTGATGATTTCAAGGGCAAGATTTGATCAAATTATGAAGTATTATATATCAAACGAATCAGCAAACAAAGGGCTTTAATTTGATACCGGAATNCCCACGAAGGCTATTATAGCAACTAAGTCCATTAAAGGAAGAAAGGCAACCAGATCAACTGAACTAAAACAACTTACCAAAAGGCACCTGAGACTTACCAAAAACTTACCCCTTGATGATATGGGAGCTCATTCCCTACTGGTTATTCTAAGGCCATTAAAGGCAACTATAAGGCCACTACGGCAACTAAGGCCATTACGGTAACTGAGGACACTATGTGCAGATATGAATTTCCACCAAAGTACTGCTACTTAGACAACTACAGCGAAGCTAAAAGGAACGCGGAGGCGCGGCGAAGCCGCGCCGAGCGGGCCTATTTATATTCTAATGAGTGATTACTTATAATTGTATATTGAAATTAAGTTTTTATCGGAGGGCCGCTTGAAAAACAGCTTCTGCTGAAGGGCAACCCTCCTTAAAAGAATGAAATATGAAATATGAAATATATACTTGATTACAAACTACACCTTTCCTGACATACAGCATAATACCCGCACCAAATTCATTCCTATCACGACGCATAGGTTTTTCGTAGTTATTCACAAGAAAAGTTTCAGTTTAAAATCAGAACTTATTTTGGTTTCCTCTATGACCAAAAAATCAAGTAGGCATCTTTCCAGAAGTATCCTCGAGTCAATAATCTTATTTCTAAGATTGATATTTAAGAAACCGATGAGTGGGTGGTTATGATACTCTGTTGTTGTTGTTTTTGTTGTTGTCTTCTTATTTTAAATTAAATTATTTTAAATTATTTTTTATCTACAATAGCAACTAGTCTAATTCGATTATTTAAATACAAAATACAAATTAACAGAATGATTTTAAAGAAATAATTAAATACAGTTTCAATAGAATTAATTTCGAAGGCATGCATTGCATCTGCAGGCGAACCCATCCCAGTCTTTAATAAGTCTTTTGAATTGGACCAGATTTTCTGCTGATTTTATTTCATCTGGCAAACGATTCCAAATCTGCGGTCCAAGAGACCTGTGGCTATTTGAGCCGAACGTTGTTTGCTTGGGCCTATAGTGCTGCAAATCGTTTGGACGACGGGAAGGTCGATTGGAAGTTCTTGTTTCGAAAATATTTTCCATGAATTCAGGATTTAGCTGGTTTACAGTTTTGAAAATCTCAATGCAAAGGAATCTTAGCCTATTTACATGCATTGTGCATTTTTCTGATTTGCAAAGCAATTCTTCATAAGAAAAATTGTGGTCATCGTAAAGAAAACGTAGGGCTCTCTCCTGTATTTTTTCGATCTTATCCACAGATCTAGCTGAAGAGAAAAGCCATACTAAAGGGCAGTAGTTAAAGTTAGAAAATACAAAGCTCTGGACGAGTACCTTTTTCTCCGCAAAACCAAGAAAATATTTCAGTCGTTTTAGTACATTTAGCTAGGTTGCTGCTTTTTTGCAAAGATCAGATATGTGAGAGTCAAAGTTTAGTTTGTGGTCGATATTTACACCAAGTAGCTTTACTAAAGCTTCAGATTTGATCGTTTCCCCTTGAATAGAAATACTATGGCCTGTTGTATCCGTTTGATCTTTTTTTACGAGAAGTGCGTGGAATTTTTCTGGGTTAGCGATCATTTCATTTTGATCGAGTCATGTGAGAGCAATGTTGGCCTCCTTTTCTAAAACACCAATTAGTTGCGGGAGGCTGTTGGAAAAATGTGTTAGAGTATTGTCATCTGCGTAATTGACAAGAGATGCGTCTTTGATGAAATGAAACAGGTCATTAATTTAGAAGTTGAAAAGAATAGGACCTAAGACAGATCCTTGAGGTACCCCTGATAAAACAGGTTGAAAGTTGCTGTAAACATTATTTATTCGAACCGAATGTGCGCGCCGTTTTAAGTAAGAATAAATGAAGACAAGAGAATTTTTATCGAAACCATATGCATGGAGTTTTGCTATAAGCAATCATGCGGCATACAGTCGAAAGCTTTCGATAAAACCATCAATATTGCTCCGACAGTGTAATTATTGTCTAGTTTGGTCTTCCAATCTTCAAGCATTCTAATTAGGACATGCTGCGTACCATAAGCCTTCTTGTAGGCTGCAATAAATACCGAAATTTGATCTTTAATGATCTTTTCGTATATTTTGGAGAAAGTGTTAAGTATGCTTACAGGGCGAAATATTTTCTCTACTGTTCGTATCGGTTCACCTTTGTCGAGAGGTGTGACTGCAGCTCATTTTCCGTGTTCTGGAAATCTGCTGTTGCGAATGCTAATATTTATAGCTTTTGTTAGTGGGACGGATAGCTCCCTCGCAGCTAAATGGACAAGTTTGGGGTATATTTTATCCTAGCCGGTTGATTTCTTATCATTTATTGACCGTAAAAGTTGGACAACATCGTCTGCTGCGGCTTCATGAAAAGAAAACGTATTAAAAGAATTTTCTGGAACTTGAATAATGCTAGCACGCTTGGGTGGTTGTGGTTTTTTTGAAGAATCAGTCTAACTACATGCCGAACGTCTACGCAGGGTATGTTTTCGGCAATGCTAGAGGGTTTTTTCCCGAGGATTTTTCAACGATATTGATGTAATGGACATTAAAAACTTCGACAAGTTCTTTGTCGTCAGTTATAATTCTGTCTTACTTGACAAGGGTAATGTCATTACCATGCAGCCNCCTTTGTCGAGAGGTGTGACTGCAGCTCATTTTCCGTGTTCTGGAAATCTGCTGTTGCGAATGCTAATATTTATAGCTTTTGTTAGTGGGACGGATAGCTCCCTCGCAGCTAAATGGACAAGTTTGGGGTATATTTTATCCTAGCCGGTTGATTTCTTATCATTTATTGACCGTAAAAGTTGGACAACATCGTCTGCTGCGGCTTCATGAAAAGAAAACGTATTAAAAGAATTTTCTGGAACTTGAATAATGCTAGCACGCTTGGGTGGTTGTGGTTTTTTTGAAGAATCAGTCTAACTACATGCCGAACGTCTACGCAGGGTATGTTTTCGGCAATGCTAGAGGGTTTTTTCCCGAGGATTTTTCAACGATATTGATGTAATGGACATTAAAAACTTCGACAAGTTCTTTGTCGTCAGTTATAATTCTGTCTTACTTGACAAGGGTAATGTCATTACCATGCAGCCCCCTTTATTGGAGAGAAAGGGTTTGACGAGGTTCCAAAAATCTTGGTTTGAAACTAGACCATTGCTGGTCGCATTCTTGAAATGGTTTCTAATTGCCTTCGTCCTTAGTGAAACACATTTATTTCGTTGTTTTTTATACTGGATTTCATTTTCCTTTGAAGGATGCTTCTTCAGCTTCTTTTGAAGCCTAGCTCGGGTATAAATTCCTTCCTTAGATTCCGATTCATAAATGGAGCAGTGTTCCCTCGGAGTGTTTTAGTTTTCAATGGTGCATGTTTGTCTACTAGCGCACGAAAAGTTTTGGTAAGATGTTCGTAGGCATCGTCTGCACTTTGATGATCAATTTCAAAATTGGCATTTCTGACATCAGATAAAAATCGTTTCCATTAAAGTTCTTATAGCATCGATACGTTATACGTTTTGCTTTCAGACGGGGTACCTGAGCTTTCAGTAGAGTAACTACGAGCCCATGATAATCACTCAGTCCTGTCTCAAATAAACATGTTTTTTTTAAGTCTGGGTCGATTTGTTAGAAACACATCGATAGAAGACGCATGGTTTTTAGTAAAACAGGTCTTCTCGTTTACCAAATTTTATAGGCCCATTACATCTGAAAAAGACTTGAACTTGTTATAACCTGGATGTTGCTCATTTTGGTTGTCCACGTTAAAGTCTCCCAAAACTATAAGGCTGTCGTACTTCTCTAGAGCCAAATTCACGGAATTTGAAAGTTCAGAAAAAAAAATATTCAAGTTTGCAGAATCAGGGGGTCGGTAGACTGCAAAAATCATCCACCTTTTTTTGCTGATAGTAAATTCTGAACATATTGATTCGACATTCTGTGTTTCGTATGTAGTAATGCGATCACAAACCACCCGTTTTCTCACATATTGCATTAAGCCCCCTCCAAACTCGTTCGACGCATAGGATATTGATAGTTATTCAATGAAATGAATTCCTGAAAACAATTTCAATTCATTTTCCTTTTACGAGGTACAAGTCTGTCAAGTTAGGGAACAATTAAAGTCTTTAGACGGTAGGAAATCAACCGGAGAAGACCAAATACCACCAAAACTCGTCCTGGTGGCTGCAGACGAGCTTGCAGTCCCTTTAACAAATGCTATTAACAGCAGCATACGAAACTATAGGGTTTCCAAATAATGGAAAACGCGCCGCAGTATGTCCATTAGATAAAGGGGAGGCTAATCGTACAGCTGAACGAAACTTTCGTCCAGTCAGTATACTAAATATCTTCTCTATAATCTATGAAAAAATATTGAAAACCCAACTTATCCCATACTTAGATGAAACCCTTTCACTTTTCATCGCTGCCTATAGAAAATCATATGGCACACAACATGTCTTGGTAAGAATGATTGAAGAATGGAGGGCTAAACTCGATAATGATAATATTGTAGGGGCTATCCTAATGGACTTATCGAAAGCTTTCGATTGTATTCCACACGATTTACTTATAGCCAAACTACATGCCTATGGCTTGGATGAAAATGCGCTGGTCCTTATCTACTCCTACCTAAAACGGCGGAAACAGTCTGTTAGGATCAATAATACGTATATATCTTTCCAAACTATTTTTTCAGGGGTACCCCAAGGCTCTGTTTTGGGCCCTATTCTATTCAATGTTTACATAAATGATCTCTTTTTGTTCCTCAAACGAGCAACAATACATAATTACGCTGACGATAACACTCTAGCTTATTTTTCCTAGACTCTATCAAATTTTATCGAGGTGCTGGAAGAAGAAGCTGGAGTTGCTTTGACTTGGCTAAAACAAAATCAAATGATAGCTAATCCAGAAAAATTCCATGCACTCCTTATTAGAAAGGATCAAACAAATACTAGAGGAGACAATTTCAACATCCAAGAAAAATTGATCAAATCGGAAGAAACATTCAAATTGCTAGGTATTCAACTAGATTATAAACTGAACTTTGAACAGCATATCTCTGAACTTTGCAGAAAAGCTGCATCACAACTCAATGTTTTAAAAAGACTCAAAAAATTTATTGGTTTTAATGAAAAGAAGATTCTAGTTCAAAGCTTTGTATATTCAAATTTTGATTATTGCCCTCTAGTATGGTACTTCTCGTCAACTAAATCTTTGCAAAAAATTGAAAAGATTCAAGAACGTGCCCTTAGATTTTTACACATTGAAAAATTTAAACCCGTCTTTCATGCACGATATTTTCAAAATAAAATCTTCTAATTACTCATTAAGAAACTCCAACGACTTACAGCATTATAGACCTAATCAAGTCACCTTTGGTTCAAATAGTCTTCGATCATTGGGACCTCAAATCTGGAATGGACTGCCACATGAAATTAAATCCGCCGAAAATTTAAATAATTTTAAAAATATGATAAAAAAGTGGGATGGCCCAAACTGTAAATGTAACGCTTGTCTTTACGTATCCGGAAATTAGTTTTATTTAGTTAATCTATTAAAACACTGTAAAAATATGTATGTATTATTTATCTATCGATTTGGATTAGTTTACTTTGTATATTGTATATAATAGTAAGCTAGATGAAAATAATCGATGTAAAATAAGTTGACAAACAAACAAATTCATTATAAACAACTCAGTTTTGAAGTCTTTGCTCAACTTTGTCTCCTCGATCACCAGAACGTCTGGTAAGCATCGCTCTGCCACTTCTCTGAGGTCCACTATTTTATATCTAAGGCAATTAATGTTCAAAAAACCAAGAAGAGGATTATTCTGATATTTTTTCTGAGCTGAAAAAGCCTGTTTATTTCATTGTCCGTTTCACTGTCGGATATGGGTGGGGTAGAATCATTATCACCGACACAAGGTGTGCCTGCATTGCTAGATTCGACAGCCATTTCGCCTTCCGAACACAGAGTCGAACCGATGCGTTCAGACAAGCTGCAATAAATTCTAGCATCAAAAGCTATTTGATGATCTACATAAGAAAATTAGTGCCTTTTCTAGGCTAAATATGTATATTTCTAGAGAGCAGGCATTAACAATTTGCAACGCGGTTATTTTATCGAACTTCAATTATTGCCCTTTGATCTGGCTATTCTGCAATAAAGGTGCAAACAAAGAGATTGATCGTACACACAAACGTGCTCTTCGGATCCTCTATAAAGACTACGAATGTTCCATTGAAACATTGCTCGCTCGAAGTGACAGCTTTAGTATACATGTTAGAAACTTACAGAAATTAATGACGGAAATCTACAAGTCAATGAATCATCTTAATCCATCGCTTGTATGGGAATTTCATGAAAAGAAACATGTAACTTATAATCTAAGGATACAAAATCTATGTAAACTGCCACAAACTAAGACACAGGGCTTTGGACAAGAATCACTGTCTTTTAGAGGGAGTTTCCTTTGGAACACCCTCGATGACAGTGTCAAAAATGAGCCAACACTTTCGGCTTTCAAAAAGAGGATCAAACACTGGGCTGGAGATAAATGCACCTGCAAAATATGCCGCTGATTTTTGTATAAAGTATATATATATATTTTTTGTTTGTAAATAGTTGGTTTGAATTAGTATATCTATTACTACTGTAAATACCAACTTTAAATATGGATTACATTACATTACAT
>REGM01000496.1:108594-127071 GCA_004194415.1 Aurelia aurita
AACTAAATCTATTTTGCAATATGCACCCGATTTGCATCATTGACAAGGCTTTTCAGGGGGTTTTCACTTAAGTTTACTGATGTTCTAAGAGATTTTTGTGAGCAATCCAATCTGGCAAAGCATCTGTTTCGAATTAGCCTCGAATTCAAGTGAGATACGATGACGTAGCGATTGAGGGCACGTTTTCGCGTTTGCTCCACGCACTCTGGCTTATCGCCAAGCAGAAAAAGCTCGAAGCACTAATTTGCATATTAACTCAAGTACTGAAGCAATTAGTGATTAGTTGGTTTTAAAGATATTTTTGAAGTGCTTTTTGGCACAATTCACGCAAGTTGTTTTCCACATGTCGAGAACATTCGAGAAAACGCCATTTACGATGGCTAAAAGGGTGTGGCATGCTCCTCAGTTATGAGTCGGCAAACACAGGGGTCATCCTAAGGACAATTCAGAGCTGCCCAAACACGTTTCAGCCCCGCCCCGCCCATTTCATCGGACACCGATATGGCCACAGAGGATCGAATCTGAATCATCCCCCTTGTTATTTAGGGCCTGTTGTGTGACATGAAACTGTTAACCAGGGGCGGCGCCAGCCGCCAAAAAGTGGGGTGGACACGCGAGCGGAGCGAGCAAAAAATGGGGGTCTAGGGGCTTTCCCCCAGAATTTTTTTTAGGACCACGACCTCTAGAACGTCGGAAAACGCCCTTTTGCTAGATATAATGCAAATTTGTGTTCTTTGAATTTCGTCATTGATTTGACATGTTAGATTTTATTTGCAAGCCTTAATTTACTTCAAACTACAAGCGAGAAAGGAAAAAAGCGGGAAACGAGTACCGATCTCTGAGAAGGAAAAACGACCCCCCCCCCCAACTTTTTTCATCGAATTTAGACGAATTAGAAAATCGATCCTGAAAAAAAGTGGGGTGGACATGACCACGCCAGTCCACCCCGTGGCGCCGCCCCTGATCAAAAGATCACTAGACAATAGAAAATTTGGCTGTGGAATATTTATTTATCTGCAAAAGGCATTTGATACAGTGAATCATAATATTCTTTTGATGAAGCTTGAACATTATGGGATCAGAGGTACTTTTTTAGATTGGTTTGAATCCTATCTCTCAGATAGGAAGCAATGCGTCTCTGTGAATGGATCTTACTCTAGCTATCTCAGTGTTACCTGTGGAGTTCCACAGGGTTCTGTTCTTGGCTCCCTCCTTTTCTTAATTTACATTAATGATTTGCCTCTCTCGTCCTCAAAACTTGCCTTTTACTTATTTGCAGATGATACTAATATCTATTGTGAATCTGAAAGTTTTAATCAGCTTCAAAGTGTGGTTAACAAAGAATTAAAAAGGGTGAAGATGTGGCTTGATGTTAATAAATTGTCTTTCAACATTGAAAAACCCAATTTCATAATTTTTAAGTCTCCTCAACATTCTTTCACTGAATCTATCAGTATCAAAATTGGAAAGTTTCCTATCAAGCGGACTTGTCATGTCAAATTTCTTGGTGTTCTTCTTGATGAAAATCTTTCATGGAAGTATCACTTAACAGAACTATCTAAAAAATTGGCTAGAACTTGTGGTATGTTCTTCAAAGTTAGACATTTCTTACCGATCAACATTTTAGTCTGTCTTTGCAACTCTTTATTTTCGCCCTTTCTTCAGTATGGCATTTTAGTTTGGTGTCTTACCTATGAAACTCATATCAATCCGAGTCAAAAAGAGTCATAAGGGCAATTGCATTTGAACACTTTACTTCACCTACTACACCTCTCTTTTCTGATTTAAAGATTCTAAAACTGCGTGACTTATTTCAACTGAAACTGCTTACTTTCGTATATAATTGTGTTAATAAGAACTCTCCTTCTTGTTTTCATTCTTTCTTTGACTTAGTTGAATCTGTTCATCAACATGGTACACGGCAAGTTGCAAAAAATTATATTTTTCTAACTCAGAAAAATACTCTCCAATTTGGTCTCAGGTCAGTACGTTACTACGGAGCTAAATGCTGGAATGACATTCCTGTTGATATAAAAAGATCACCCTCTTCTATCAGTTTTCGTCGTAAACTCAAAGCTTTCCTCTTTGAAAGTAATTACCAAAATTGATCATAGGAAAATACACGCATAAGGTCACCATCCGCCTTAGTCATAAATTCATAATCNAAACTCAAAGCTTTCCTCTTTGAAAGCAATTACCAAAATTGATTATAGGAAAATACACGCAAGAGGTCACCATCCGCCTTAGTCATAAATTCATAATCGCAATGAAAGTTTAATCACATTTGTATGAAACTCTATTAAATCAGGGGGTGCTCTCTCCTCGATTAGTTTAACTACTGAGAGAGTTCCTCCTTTAAGTAATTCCCTCCATACAATTTATCTTGTTCTCTTGTTTTGTAAATGTATTAATTTTGCGTACTGATGTATTAATTTTCTGTAATATCATCTTATATTCTTGTAGTTTAGTTATTTGTATGTTAAGTTATTTTAATAAATTGTATGTAGTGGAATTTAAAATATGAAACTGAACTGAACTGAACTGAGCTCTCAGATCGCTAAAAATTAAGAAACTCCACTACTGGGGAAAAATTGCTTAAGAAATTATTTATTTTAGTCAAGTAAATCCTCAGCTTATTTTACTTTATTTTTACTTGTTTCCTGTATCATATTACTCGGGAAGTACTTGAGCAATGTCTAAGCATTGGAAAAGGTTTCAAAAACTTCATTTTGAAATGTTCATGGGGGCACAGGAAGTTAACATGAAGACTGTTATGGATCTGGTAAGAAACTAGTAAGCAACTATGAGTACTCAAAATCTGATAATTTTAAGAAACTTTCAGTACTGGCTCAAATTCTAAGTTTCTTATAAAAAATATGTGTACTCAAGTAGTACCGAGTAGCAAAGTACAACAAAAAGTTGGAATTATGCTTCAGGCGAATTAAACAAGCTTCAAACAAAATAAAAGCAAGTAGCATTTATTAAGTAACATTTCCCAGTACTGGAGTTTCTTATTTTTGATGATCTGAGAGTTGAGCTTCTCATTGAGAGAAAAATATGTATATCTTAATGCAGTCTTCCATGGTTCCACGTCTTTACTGACAACCTCTTGCTATTGAATTAAACTTGATTGGTGCAGATTGCACTGTGGTTTTACCTGTGCGATAGGCCAAACCTATTTAAAACAGTTGACAATTTATAGGCCCTTGAATGTCCTGGTTTCAAATCTCAGTCCAAACTCAAACAGCATGGATGGGCTTCAAATTCTTCAAGTATTTTGAAACTAGATGACTCCTACCAAATTCATATGAACTATATAGTTACTGGAATTAACACATCTAGTATTGTCAGACACTCAGTCTTGAAACTATGGCTAAGGCGTACCCAAGATTTCCAAATGAAAGTTGCAACTGAGACTTTCATATCAAACGTTTTGATGGGCTTAACGTAGCTAGTACAACATATTATGTAAGTAATGTAGAATTAAACAAAGCAAAATGAAGAGATAATAGTCTGTGTCTTTGCAACATTAAATTCAATATATTCAACAGGTTTCCACTTCACAATGAGCCTTTACTAAGCAAATGACTAATTCCATACACTGTTGCAGTGGCACCATCTGCATCACAACAAATTTTCATAATACAGACCCTCCTATTGATTACAAAACTTGAATTCTCTTAGGTAAAGAATAATTAAATAAATATGCTGTCCCTCTATTTTCAGTTTCCATGAATTTCTTTCAAAATCCAGTCCAAGGAAATTAGTGACTTTCAAAAGGTCTAATCTTGCTCCACCGGAAACTTCCACTGCTTTGGATCCAAAACATGTACAATCTGATTACACAAATGCATCAAAGATTTCACCTAAGAAAATAAAAGAAAACTGCAACATAAGAAAATGCTTACTCAAAGTCATAAATAGATTTTGGCTTAAAAATTTAGAAAAGGAGAATACTATCAAGGGCATTGCAGTTGAAAGTATTTATTGCAGTTGAAAATATATAAATTATCATCAGAAGAAAATGAAAAATCACTGATCAAAACTTGGAGAGGAAACATTCCTTGATGAATATAGTCAAATGGTCTGAAATAATATTCATGTTGCAAAGACCAGATTTTCCTCAAGAAATATTTATACGCTGGCCAGTTCTAGCATTTTGCACGCTACTTTACGCTGGTATTGACCAAAAATAGGAATTTTTCATGTCAAATTTTCAAGAACCCATACAAAAATTGTCCAAAACCCTTTGGTGTGTAACCATTCCTTGATTAATATTTTAAAATGGTCTGAAATAATTTTCATGTTGCAAAGACTAGATTTTCCTCAAGAAAAATTTATACGCTGGCCAGTTTTAGCATTTTTGCACGCTACTTTACGCTGGTATTGACCTAAAATGTGAATTTTTCATGTCAAATTTTCAAGAACCCATGCAAAAATTTTCCAAAACCCCTTGTTGTGGAACCATTCCTTGATGAACATAGTCAAATAATCTGAAATAATTTTCATGTTGCAAAGACCAGTTTTTCTTTGAGAAATAATGTTTTGTGGTCATTTTTGCATAGTACTTCATACTGCTATTCATGTAAAATATGTTTTGTCATATGGCATAATTTAATTAAAAACATTGATAAATTCAGGAAATTTCCGAGATTTAGTAGAGAGATTTAATTATGTATTAAAGAAACAAGAGACATGATAACATTTAGCCTCTCTGCTCTTGGCATGGGGCATGGGGGCCAACGCGCCCTATTAAACTGCCCACTGCACCTGGTCCAGGCCAGGCAGAGTGCAGCCAACGTTGATATAAAATATGTCTACATCTCCTGAAGAATCGAAATGTTTCTTGCCTGTCATTTTAGTGTCTAAAATTCTTCATAACTCAAAAGGATTGCAAATTTTGATTGAACTCTGGCTCTCCTCCATCCTAGATATTTTTTAAGCAAGTTAGTTGTACGGGCCAAGGGCCAAGCCCTAGGTAGGCAGGCCAAGTTAGGCCAGCCTTACATCCCTTGTTATCCCTTGAATAACATTCGTCATGTAACATTCGTAACATTGTTAATATTCAGTTTGTTGACTAAATCAGTAAATTTGTTTTTATCGCAAGTAAAACGAAGGCTGGAAACAAGAAAAAGAAAAAAACTCCGTGAAAAATGTCTGCCAATGTAAATTTCAGGGGGTTAACAAAATTGCTGACAACTCAAACATAAATTCCTTCAATAATCAGTAAAACGTTTTGTGATTGCTCAATCACCTTCATATTTTGCCTGCAAACAGTATTAATATAGTGGATGTGAGCAATTTTTGTCCCAGCTCGGTCAGTGGCGTTAGACGAATGTTCCCAGGGGGCAAAGTGTACTATACAGAGGTGATACTTTGTAAAAAAAACCGTGGATAAAAGTTCCAAATTTTCTTTGAACAAGTCTAAAATGCTCTAATCTACCTGTGGTCTGACTGTTGAAAATATGATGCTACTGATCTTACAGGGGGTAGTGCAATTTTGGTCAATTCGCTGACAACTCAAAAATAAATTCCTTCAATAATCAGTAAAACGTTTTGTGACTGCTCAATCACCTTCATATTTTGCCTGAAAACAGTATTAATATAGTAGATGGGAGTAATGTTTGTCCCAGCTCAGTCAGTGGCGTTAGACGAATGTTCCCAGGGGGCAAAGTGTACTATACAGAGGTGATACTTTGTAAAAAAAGCAAACAAATGCAAGACATCAAGCAGGCTGTTCGTTTATGTAAAGGCTGAAGAGTTGCAGAGTAGCAAACCAGCGCAAAGGGAACCATGGCATTGCAGCATTAACAAGTCAAACATTAAAGAAATTGAGAATATTTGGTTTGGATACTCATCAGAGTTTAAAGCCGATTATTTGACGCTGGAAAACTTTAGATCCTTGTTAGGCAACCAACCAACACATCCAAATATTCTAAGCGGGTTTCTGCGTTCCGTTGTATCCTCTAAGCCTGACAAAGATATCGTCATCTTACCAATATTTACAATTCCTGACATATTAGATCAAAGGACCCTTGGGGTGACTCACGAGGTATTTATATCGAGGCATCGAACAGATTTAGGGGCCGATTACGTGGAGCGGGCTAGCTCGGTTAACCGAGGTGAAGGTTTTCACCCGGGATCCCGGGGTCAATAGCAGGTACAGTGTTTGAGAGACTTTCGATTACATGGCAAGCGGGCTAGCCCGGTTAGCCGAGATCTCGCCTGCTGCCTACAGGGCTAGCCCGGCAAAACGGGCTGGAAGTTGTTGTGGCGCAGTGGTGTAATCCTCTGACTTTGCAGCCATGGCAGTCAGGCGGACAGGGTTCGATCCCAGGTAGAGCCCCACCATTTGAGCGTCATGAAAAGGGGTCGCGGACTCGATTAGGTCTTCTCTACTTCTGCGATCCCAGCGCTTGGCGCTAAAAACGCAACTTCACCTTCAGTTACACATTCTTCTCATGTAATCGATTCAAGGCCGGGCTAGCCCGGCAAAGCGGGCTGAGAAATCTGCAACGCATGCGCTTTATGAACAGATTATACGATTATGGCGCCAAGTATTTCACAGCCCGGGCTGGAATTCTCCATGTAATTCTCCATGTAATCGTTCAGATCATTTTAGCCCTGTTAGGCGAGCGAGCCCGTTTAACCGGGCCAGTCCGCCCCATGTAATCAGGCCCTTATTCCATTTTATTCCCCGAAGACGCCATATGCCCTCCTTCGTCCTCCGCAGTTCAGCTTCTCTTCCCGGAAGACGCCATGTGGCGTTTCAAAAACATGGCTTAGAAATTGCACAACAGTGCCTAAACAAAAGGAGCTTTGTCAATGGGATTAGTACCATTATTGGATACAGGAAAGGCTGAGCATTCTTTTGGTTACAAAAGGTCAACAGGGGTCAGGTCAAAATTTTTAGAGAAAGTGCGTGTCGAATATCTGTGTTTACATTTTTACGATCGCGGTAAATTTTGTTTGCTTTAACATGGAGGCAAACTTACAGTATTAGAAGCAGTTACACGGCATTTTCAGAGAAGCTTCAGAGGATGAAGGAGAGTTTTCGGGGTCTTGAGAGCTAATGGAGAAGTTAATTCGGACATTCAGGCTGACAAATAATTGTTCGGGGATGNCAGAGTTTAAAGCCGATTATTTGACGCTGGAAAACTTTAGATCCTTGTTAGGCAACCAACCAACACATCCAAATATTCTAAGCGGGTTTCTGCGTTCCGTTGTATCCTCTAAGCCTGACAAAAATATCGACATCTTACCAATATTTACAATTCCTGACATATTAGAAAATGTAAAGATGAGCTCTAATCTGTCAACAGCTCTGTCTCAGCGTTTGCTTTTCTCAAGCAACGACCTTGTATTATTCCCTTGCTACCGCCAGGAAACAAACCATTGGAGTATGGCAAGTATTTATCCAAAGCATAAGTTAGTAGTTCATTGCGATGCCCTCCCTGATAAAGACTGGGATAAAGTTGTGTTTACCGCAATAGCCACATATATTGGAGTAGTTACACTCCTAAACAAAGGAAGGGATAGAAGGAAGGAATGGGCCTTTTTGCCTCTGCATGAGTATGGTTTGCAAAAACAGATCAGTACAGATAGTGACATTCTATTCGCTTGCGTATTTGCTCATTGCCTTGTACATCTTAAAGATTTCCACTTGGAACAAGCCGATATCCCACAAATCAAGTACTGGATAGCGATGGGAGCTAAGCATGGGGCAGAATTGGGGGTGTTTACTGAAAAGGCTTCGTCACAGTGGGAAGATAACGAACCTCTCACTTTCAGTGTCTCTGTCGCTCATCGAGGAGTTTTTCCAGATGTATCCAAACCGTTCACAAATCTGTCAAACCTTCTTAAAAGGATTTCAAGAATAGGTGAAGATTCCTCTGACAGTGACGATAGTGAAGAATTTCTTCATGGAAATTTGCAAGCATTGTTTAAAGGAACCACAAGAATCACTCAAAGAAACGAGCCATGTAAAGACAAAACTCTGCGCAAGTCTCATGATGATTTTATCGAGTATTGTTTGAAAGAAGTTCCAGGGTTTTTAGCTACTTTGCGCAAAATAAACGAGGGCCATCAGCAACCAACGGAAAGTTTCTCAGAGCGAGTTTATGTACTTGCAACCTATTACCTGGACACCTTCAAGAGCAGTGCAATGCAAGAACACGAAGAAAAAATAATACCCACATTTGGGCGTCGAGCAACAAGGTGGGCAGCTGACGACTTAAGTATCCACTTAACTACATTGGTCAAAGAATATGGCTCCTCTCCTAGTAAAGATAAGTTAATCTATAAGTACGATCTTGAATGTAGGTTTGGCCTAAGTGAGGAAAAACTTATCAAGTGGGTCATATTTCCAGAGCTCCTCACTAGGTTTTTTATGTCAAAATATTTAATCGATTTTAAAGAGGCCACAGGTAGAATTTACGGCAGCAAAGATCCAATGAACACCGTGTACTTCAAGGAAATAGAGAGGAATGAGAGATCATAGAGACCATAAAGAGCGAACCTTTATAGTAAGCAGCAAAAATAGAAGTAATAGCAATGATACTTGTAATCTAAGGAGCTATGATGACCAAACCATCAAAGTGAATGACCTGAGATATATAGCGCTTGTCTATAAATAGGACAAAGGAGCACCTAATCCCTCTATTGTTTTCTTTGGCTTTGCTTTCTTTCGCCACGAGCTGGATTATCAAATACAATAGGCTATTTATAAACCTATGAGATCGCAACTTTTAACTCAGGTTATTTGCTT
This sequence comes from Aurelia aurita, assembly GCA_004194415.1. Lineage (NCBI taxonomy): Eukaryota > Metazoa > Cnidaria > Scyphozoa > Semaeostomeae > Ulmaridae > Aurelia > Aurelia aurita. Next base: position 117,362 of record REGM01000496.1, read on the forward strand.
TAAATGATGCATTGAATATGTCCAGTAATTAATTGAAATTTATGCAGTGGTCTTGCAGTGATGAAAATGTTCCATACCTTGTTTCTATATTTCTTTCCACAAATTTTTCATACGAAGTATATATTTTGAACCTATACAAGGGGTCAGATATAGGAAATCAGCAAAACAGCATAATTTTCACAAATTATTAGACATAATCATGCAATTCAACAGCCAGATTTTCATGTGTTGCAACAGATCACTCGAAGGCATTCAAATACTCATCTACTAGATGCAAATTTATATAAAGTCTCTATTTTGGATCTCTATTTGCGGAAAAATGGAAATTCTTTAGATTGTTCGAAATAAAATAGTAACTGCGATAGTTTTCGGATACCAGACTTTATATTCAAGCAGAATTCACCTGAGTTTTTAAATAAAGTTTGAATACAAGGAAACCGGTGCTGTTATTCTGTGTATGCTATATCATAGCTGCGCCTTAACATAAGATTTATAAATGAATTCTGCTGTTTGATCAGCTTGCCGACAAGCGATTTTATGCCAGCAGTATAATCAACTTTGGCATAAGTTGAACATTAAATAATATGATCCCGTTTTCGTCCATGATAGAGGGATATATTTGGATTTGTAGTTTGAATTCGTTAAATTATCTTGTAATAATCTCATGATCATGTAACAGAGCAGTTGAAGAAACAATATCTTACACTCTGATTCAATGTTTGTGTTCTTGACTCAAATCTTAGCAAGCATGAAGATGTAATGCAGCAATGGGGAAGGAGGGTTCTAGGAAAAATTTAGGGTAGGGCTATAACAAAAGAATTTTCAAAATTTTACTGCTGAAAAGAAAAACTTTTGGAACTTTTATTCACTGTTTTCTGGCAAAGCATCACCTCTGTATAGCATACTTTACCCCCTGGGAACATTCGTCTAACGCCACTGACCGAGCTGGGACAAAAATTGCTCACATCCACTATATTAATACTGTTTTCAGGCAAAATATGAAGGTGATTGAGCAATCACAAAACGTTTTACTGATTATTGAAGGAATTTATTTCTGAGTTGTCAGCGAATTGACCAAAATTGCACTACCCCCTGTAAGATCAGTAGCATCACATTTTCAACAGTCAGACCACAATTTATCACCACCAACCATGATTTCAAGGTAGATTAGAGCATTTTAGACTTGTTCAAAGAAAATTTGGAACTTTTATTCACTGTTTTCTGGCAAAGCATCACCTCTGTATAGCACACTTTACCCCCAGGGAACATTCGTCTAACGCCACTGACCGAGCTGGGACAAAAATTGCTCACATCCACTATATTAATACTGTTTGCAGGAAAAATATGAAGGTGATTGAGCAATCACAAAACGTTTTACTGATTATTGAAGGAATTTATTTTTGAGTTGTCAGCGAATTTACCAAAATTGCACTACCCCCTGTAAGCAGGGGTGGCGCCAAGGGAGGGCTAGGGGGGCTACAGCTTCCCGTCGGAAGCATCTAGCCCCCCCGTCGGAGGAAATTTTGGGTTATTGTCGGAGGAAATTTGGCAAAACGACGTACGAAAACAGTATTTTTTGGCATTCTAGCCCCCCTGTCGGACGTTCCAGCCCCTCCGTCGGAAGATTCCTGGCGCCACCCCCTGACCCAAAGAGCCCGGGTAGAATAGGGTTAAGAGTACGGGTTGACGACTAAGGGTGCGTTTACATGATAAACTCAACCCGGTTTTAAATTTCACCCCGATCTGAATATTGGCCCGATAGCTTAAATTTCCTTTTGCGTTCACATGAAGTTTCGCCCCGGTCTGAAACCTGTGTTTTTCAGCGAACGACGCAAGAATGCTTGAGACTGTTCAACGTCATCATGTTTGACGCCAAGAAAAACAATGCCAAGGCATTGCAGAATCTCTTTTATGGGACCAGGACTCAGGGGGCAATCAATTGTTTCCTTGGTTAAAAGGGACTTATTGTTTGAAAAGGTAAAACAATAGATTTAAAGAATGGACTAGGGGGCAATTGCCCACCCAGCTAGTATGTTAAAAGAGGCCCTGTAAGGTGAGCCCCGCAACTTGCACCAAAGTACACGTGCAAGATGGCGACGTTTCAAGTCAGGCCCCCAGAAAAGTTTTCTTTCAAGCCAGAAGAATGGCCTAAGTGGATTCGACGTTTCGAACGCTTCAGGGTGGCCTCTGAACTCAATAAGCGAGATGAAGAGAGTCAAGTCAACACACTGATATACACGATGGGCGACGAAGCAGATGATATATTGCAGTCGTTTGGCCTATGCGAAGCTGATAGGAAGAAATACAAAAGTGTGAAAGACAAATTTGAAGGACATTTCATCATAAAGAAAAATGTGATATTCGAAAGAGCCCGATTCAACATGCGTGTTCAGCAAGAGGGTGAGTCTGTCGACAGTTTTATTACTGATCTCTATACTCTCGCTGAATTTTGTGTATTTGGAGATTTACACGACGAATTAATTCGTGACCGTATAGTTGTTGGGATTCGTGATAACAACTTATCAGAAAGATTGCAACTTGAGAGTGAATTAACACTTTCGAAGGCTGTTAATGCTGTTCGACAGAAGGAAGTAGTTAAAAACAGCAAAACCTAATGAGTCTTAAAGCTTTTTCAGCACAACCAACCGTCGATGCAGTGAAGAGTTCCAAGCTAAGAAACCAAAGCAGAAGTAAAAGCGTTGATATGGACTCAAGAAACAGCAAGAGTGGATTAACTATATCAAAGGAATGTAATACTACTGATTTGGAGTCAACAGAGATATTTTGTTTCTCTGCACACAAAACTGAGTCTGCTATTTTGGTAGCTATTTGTGCAGCCTCACATACAGATTGATGCATGCTGTAGAGTTTATTTTCATTACTGTTGAAAGGATCCTTAAAGCTGGGCATCTTTCTAATCAGCTTTGGCATTGAAGGTGTAGACAAGGGCTTTAAATTTGCTGGCTGTTTATGTCTCTTGAATATCTTATTTAGGCCCTTTATGTTTGGATTAGACCAAATCTTAGCCACCTTAGCTGCTACCTTCTCTGACTGGACAGGATCACCTAACTCAGATCATATTCTGATGGCAAATCCTCGTTAAGGGACAGTGCAAAATTTATTATATTACATGGCCGGTGGAGAAGAAAAATTCTTGCAAAAAAATCTGCTTACCCCGTATAAGATTACTGCAAAAAAACCACCTGCCCCGTCACCTTTTCCTTACAAAATATATCTGCCCCGTATTCGTGAGCATTAGATCATAGTCAACTTGTTCTTACAAGTCTATGTCAACAAAATATTGACTTTGAAGAAGACAAGATGTGACTGCAGACAATTGACATGGACATTCTACATCATTTTATACACATCTCTTCAATCATTTCTCGTCTTGCATGATTTGCAATTTTGTCTTCAAAATGAAAAATTTTATGTTTCAAACTGCAACTTGAGCTCATAAAAAAGTTACTGCCCCGTACTTATTTGTACAATAAAAAGTGTTGACCCCGTTCTGCATAAGCTCAAAAAAAGTAGTTGCCCTGTTGCGTTTTGCACCGGCCATGTTATAAAATAAATTTTGCACTGTCCCTAATGGAGTCAAAAATGTCATCCTCCATATTCAGCTGAGGCTGAGTATTCTCCTCGGCTACTTTAGATTTCCGTTTTTCTGAGAAAAGAGAGGACAAATCAATGCCTCCAGAATTAGAGGTGCTCTCTCGACGTGCTCGTTTAGGGGTTTGTGAGGCAATGGCAGATAAAGCCTCCTCTTCGTTCCCAACAAATGAATTGTGGGAAGGACCGATTGACATGGTCTCCTCAAGATAGTCTCGAGAACGTTTACGAGGATTTAGGACACTACTCGAGCCTGGCCCTGGCCTAACAATAGTAAAAGGTTTCTCGTTATCATCTTCGTCATTGAACGTGTTCGCAGTTACAAATTTTTGAAAACAACCAGTGAGGGCCCTAAGACCCTCTTTTATATAAAAAAGAGTGCTTTCATGGTTTTTTCTAGCCTGGATGAATTGGTTCTAGACAGGTTGGCATAACTTGATAACTGAAAATTGTCGTTGTCCACTCGTGCATCATGTTCATCGGTGTCAACAGTTTGTCTACTAGGCCTATTTTCATTCAAGACATTTTCTTTATCCGAAATGGGTCCTTGAATTTCAGAATCCATTCTAAAAGAGAATAAAACATAAATAAGACACTTACCCAAAAGGATAGAAAGAAAGACAAAAATATCACGAAAGAAACTCGACAAGACTGCTCCACTTACGTCTCAACCAGGTGAAAGTTGAAATGTCAAGGCCGAAGGTCGCCGCGTCGCTCATATAAATACCAGACAGAGGTCTGGGTTCTAGTATGGAAAATAATTAGAGAATGTCCTAAAGAAACTATCTGAAGCAAATATTACTCTTAACAAAGCAAAATGCGAATTTGGAATTAAATCTGTTAAGATTTTGGGTCGCATCGTTTCTTCTGAGGGTATTACTCCAGACCCCTCCAAAATAAAGGCAATAGTCTCCTTGCCTAAGCCTAAAAACGCAAAGGAGTTGAGATCATTTTTGGGCATGGTAAACCATCTGAGTAAATTTGCAAATCATTTGGCTACGCTAACAAAACCCTTAAGAGACCTATTGTGCAAGGAAAATCAATGGAAATGGGGACCCACACAAGATAAATCTTTTTTAGATATAAAGCATTGTCTTGTTTCTTCACCAGTTTTAGCTCTCTACGATCCAAACAGAGAAACGAAGATCAATGATGATGCGTCGTCGTATGGCATCGGAGGAGTGTTGCTGCAAAAACAGGATGAAGGAGTCTGGAGACCAGCTTCCTACATGTCACGTGCGTTGTCAGAAACAGAGAGAAGATACAGCCAAATTGAAAAAGAATGCCTCGCCTTCACATGGATGTGTGAAAGATCAAGCGATTACATTCTTGGCAAGCCAATTGTTGGTGAGACAGATCATAAGCCATTGGTGCCTTTGCTGATGAAGTACACACTTGAGAAAGTGCCTCCACGAATACAAAGATTCAGGATGCGACTGATGAGTTTTGACATACGAGCAATGAGTCATGTTGCAGGCCAACAAATGCACATGTCAGACACATTATCAAGGCAGTTGCCAGTTGATAGCAACAATGAAAAATCCATGATTGATGATGAAGATATGTCGCCATTTCTTGAAAGCATTATCAGCTCCCTCCCAGTGTCAGATGTCAAATTGCAACAGATCATTGCTGCACAGGCAGAAGATCCTGTATGCACGAAAATCAAAGAATATATCCTGGAGGGATGCCCAGATAAGTACAAAATTCCTGATTGTTTAAAATCTTACTGGAATTTTAGGGGTGAATTATCTGTTGTTGGAAACCTCATTCTCAAATCAACAAGAATTCTTATACCATCTTCATTGAGATTAGAGGTATTGGATAAAATACATCAAGGGCATCAGGGCATTGTAAAATGTAGAGCTCGTGCTAAACAGTGAGTATAGTGGCCTGGTTTAAGTAGGGAAATCCGAGATATGGTACATGGTTGTAGAGTTTGTTTGCAACATAAGGTTGATACACCCCAACCTTTGATCCCCTCTATATTTCCCGAGAGACCCTGGCAAGAAATTGGGATAGATTTCTTTTATTCGAAGGGAAGGGATTTTCTCTTAATTGTTGATTATTTCTCCAGATTTATTCAAGTTTTAGCTATGCAAAAGTCGAAGAAAGCTGATGCCGTCATTTCTGCTCTGAAGGAAACATTTGCTCGACATAGAATTCCAGAAAAGGTACGATCTGACACTGGTCCTCCGTTTGACTGTGCAGAATTTACACATTTCGCAAAGCAGTGGGATATTGAGCTTGTACCAAGCAGTCCGCGTTATCCTCAGTCCAACGGAGAAGCCGAGAGAGCGGTGCAAACTGTCAAGAATATCCCGAAGAAATCGAAGGAGATAGAAACGGCGTTGTTGGCGTACAGGACGACCCCTCTGAGAAACGGCTTTTCACCAGCTGAGCTGTTGATGGGCAGAAACTGCGCAGTACGGTACCAACGTTTCATGAAAATCTGATTCCAAGATGGCCGGACATGGATAAGTTGCAGACAAACGAGAACATGCAACGGATGCAACAGCAACAACATTTCAACATCAAACATAGAGCAAAATTTTTACCTCCATTGTCTCCAGGAACTGAAGTCAAAATAGCGAATTATGATCAGACAGGTGTCGTACAAGGGAAAACGAACAGTCCACGACAATATGTTGTACAAACCCCAACGTCTACTGTGCAGAGAAACAGGGTGCATTTAGTTCCAGTACCGGACAGCAGTCAGTCAGAATCACCACGAGTGTCCGAAGATCGTACAGAAGACCAAGTTGAACGAAGAACACTTGAGTGACAGCGGTCTCCTTTGAGCATATTATCAAGACCAAAGAGAACAATCAAGCCATCACTTAAAGCTAGAGAGAACATGGCAAACAATTTTAGATAAACATTGTTTCCTAAAAAAGGAAGTTGTTGTGTTATCTTCTGTGGCCCATTAACAAGCAGCTACAATTTTTGGTGGCCCCTGCCTATATCCTCCGCCCCCCTGTAGTAGATACTTTATGACTGGTCCCTTAAAGACATAGAAATAACTTTGGGAATGTTAATGGCACCCATTCCCAAAACACAACGTATTAGGAAAGAAGCACGAATTGACCCTCTTTGCTTTGGTGCAAGCATTGTAGGGGAAATTCCTGTCTCTTTGCAAACAAAAGGCCTCAGATTTTGTCATTCCAGGAGATCATTTCACATTTGTTTTCGTGTACCCTAAAAGGTCTATTTAGTTTAGTCCCCCTCTCTAATAAACCCCTTTCCTTTCTGAGTCATAATTTTTAACAAACCCCCTCTCTATTCTGTATTATGGCACTAGATTGTAAAATGTCAATTTTTGAAGAATTACAATTTTGATCAATAAACTACCGTAGATTTTGTAAATTTAGTCTGCTTTTTGGTTGCAAGGATGCTAAAAAGCATAAATGCCAATTTTTGTAAGGCACTAGGTCCCAATTAACCCTAGCAACCACTTAGTAACGCAAAACAAAGCAAAACTGGAAGGAAATGTACCCCTGAAGTTCCCCAGTTGCAGCAGAGTGCCTTCATCCAATTCAATAAACGAAGCGAAACTGGGACTGAGGTAATCAGTCTATCGTTCTCTTCGTGCGATTGCTTTGCTGGCTGCTGAATTCCTATGCACAGTCAAAGCGAGGTTAAGGGTATTCCCCTGGGGTCCGGTCCGTTGGGGTCTTGGTCCTACGGTTCCTAGGTCTGGTTATTCCGTTATGCCCATGTTTTCATGTTTGAGTAGCCTGCGTGCAGACTTTTTTGTCACTGGGGAGGAGGGGAAAGAAAGGAACTACAAAGTCTGCGCAACGCCGTGTATTTTCTTGTTTTAAAACTTTCAATGCGATTGCGCAAGCGAGATGCCCTTTGTTTTCTCTTGTTAGGATAGCCAATCAGTATCGAGTCCTCAAAATCCCGGACCCAATAGATTTAACGAAAGACAGTCTGTATTGTCTTTCTCACAAAGCGAGAAAAAGTTCATTGTCATCAAAGTACTCAGTAATGGAACAAAATGGCGGATCGCGAAGGGAAGCAGCCCGGAAGCAGATAAGATTATCGTGTAAACATGTTAAAGATTGGGATGAATCGAAGTTTCAGAGTGGCCTAAATCATGTCCAGCGCATTTTTAAGATCCATCGTATCCTTGATTAGCCTAATCCTTGATGAGCAGAAAATTGTGATGAAGAAATTTCTTCAAGGAAGCAACGTGTACTTCAGTGCACCGATTGGTTTTTTAGAAAGTCTCTCGTCTTTCAGAGTTTGCCTTTGATCCTTTGATTGCTGACTGTATGTTGGAAAGACCACTTTTCACAAGCATTGTGCTGGTGATTTGCCCGTTACAAGCCATGATTGATCAAGTTAAATTCCTCCGTGATTCCATCGGCCTAAATNATTGGTTTTTTAGAAAGTCTCTCGTCTTTCAGAGTTTGCCTTTGATCCTTTGATTGCTGACTGTATGTTGGAAAGACCACTTTTCACAAGCATTGTGCTGGTGATTTGCCCGTTACAAGCCATGATTGATCAAGTTAAATTCCTCCGTGATTCCATCGGCCTAAATAAATGCAGCGTAACTTTCTTCGCTTCTTCAACACATCTACGCATCGGCGACAGATATATTTACACAACGGTATCTCTGCAAGATTAATGAACTCCAAAGATTCGATTTCAGTCTTTGGACTAAAGGAGCCAGCACTATCTACGAGATTCCTTTCACTCTTGACATTTAATTATTTGATACAGATCGCACAAGCCACCACTTCGTTTCGAAATTTCTTTGCGATTCGAACTCAAAATTGCGCAATCTTGTCACAAAGATGATGTCATGGTCATGTGATGAAAACAAGAAAATGCACGGCGTTGCGCAGACTTTGTAGTTCCTTTCTTTCCCCTTCTCCCCAGTGACCAACAAAGTCTGCACGCAGGCTAATGTTTGAGTATTTAAGTTCAGAATAGTTGTTTGTTTACCAGTTAGTATTATGAGAGTTGAACAAACATTCGTCTCAAACAACAAGCGTTCATCACATGATTGTCATAAATGGGTTTCGTCATCAACTTTCTAGCTGCCATGTAATTTCTGGAGGCAGGGGTGGCGCCAGGGGAGGGCTAGGGGGCTACAGCCGTCGGAGGAAATTTTGAGTTATTGTCGGAGGAAATTTAGCAAAATGGTGTACGAAAAAAGCATTTTTTTGCCATTTTAGTCCCCCTGTCGGAAGTTCCAGCCCCTCCGTCGGAAGATTCCTGGCGCCACCCCTGCCTGTAAGATCAGTAGCATCACATTTTCAACAGTCAGACCACAATTTATCACCACCAATTATGATTTCAGGGTAGATTAGAGCATTTTAGACTTGTTCAAAGAAAATTTGGAACTTTTATTCACTGTTTTTTGGCAAAGTATCACCTCTGTATAGCATACTTTACCCCCTGGGAACATTCGTCTAACGCCACTGACCGAGCTGGGACAAAATTGCTCACATTCACTATATTAATACTGTTTTCAGGCAAAATATGAAGGTGATTGAGCAATTACAACAATTCTTACTGATTATTGAAGGAATTTATTTTTCAGTTGGTTCAAAGTGGCAGAACCCCCTGAAAAATGGATAATTTTTAAAAATAACTCTTTGTTCTTGTTTTAAATTTCATTTATGTTTTCACTGTATGTTTTCAAGAAGTTTGAACGAAAAGGATTTTCACGAAAACAAATTATTCATCATGTGGCACCACTCACCCCCATACCCCTATAACCAAACATACCCCTATCCTCCTCCCCACACTACCCCTTCACCTCAATAACACAAAGGAGCCTATCAGCTAAAAGCATACATACAAACTATACATACTATACATACTATGCATACTTTACATACTATACTATACAATACAATACAATACAATACAATAAAATAAAATAAAATAAAATAAAATAAAATAAAATAAAATAAAATAAAATAAAATAAAATAAAATAAAATAAAATAAAATAAAATAAAATAAAATAAAATAAAATAAAATAAAATAAAATAAAATAAAATAAAATAAAATAAAATAAAATAAAATAAAATAAAATAAAATAAAATAAAATAAAATACAATACAATACAATACAATAC
>REGM01000497.1:0-20111 GCA_004194415.1 Aurelia aurita
AGAAAGATGTTGGTATGTCCAAGTAATTTTTTTTATAGAACAATTATGTTTTGGAATGGACTAGGGTCACCAGAAAAGAGATCACCCACATAAGCCAATTGGACATATTTCATGACCTGTTTTAGACAGCAATGTTAGCATCCTCATAAAAATTTACACCTAGAATCTTAGGGGCAAGGAAAATTTGTTGGAAAATAAAAAAAGGTTTCCACTCCTAGGCCCCCTGTTATGGCTGCTGATCCCTCTTCGTAATTTTTATCCAATCAGCTGATTTGGAGACAATCAGCTGATTAGAAAAGTAGAACTTTCATGTGCGAGCTGAAACACTGTAGTTTAGAGAATCGAATTGAGGCATTCAGACTCAAGATTGTTCAGTAAATAATAAATTTCCTGGTTTTTGAAGAAAAATATTTCCCCACTGTATGATGTTATCCAGTACCCCCTCCCCCCCCCCCTTAGAAACTCATTTCAAAAGTATCTTGCCTCCACCATGAACTGATTTATCGCTAGCTATAACAACAACAACAAATTACTTGTGAGTTTACTAATATCGTCAGCCAAACCAATCAAATGGAAAAGCTTGAATCTGTTCAATACTCTGCAACACTAGCAGTAAGCGAGAAATTGTATGATGAGCTCGGGTGGGGAACACTGAACCTTTTAAGATGGAGCAGACGCCTTGTTCTATTTTATAAGATCGTCAACAACATGACTCCAGAATATATGAGGTATCCTGTCCCTCGACTGCAAGAATCGATACATAATCTCCGCAGACGTGTTACAATCGCCCAAATATGTGCAAGAACTGAGTCGTATAAGTCAAGTTTCTATCCAAATTGTTTGTCTGAATGGGACAAACTTGACCCTGACACCCCCTGACATTAGACTCTCCACTTCTGTGAATGTTTTCAAGAAAAAGTTATTATCTCTCATTCGTCCAACTTGCAAGCCCATTTATAGCATTTCTGACCGTAGAGGTTTATCTATTTTAACACAGTTACGTGTCGGATTTAGCAAGTTAAATTCTCACAAGTTCAAACATAACTTTAGAGATACCTTGAATCCTATGTGTCCAATTAGTGATGGTATTGAGGATACGTAACACTTTTTGCTGCTCTGCCATGCCTATGATTCGATTAGGTGTGATCTTCTCGACAGCGTACATGCGATACTGCAACCAAATGGTTTATCTAACCTTTCTCCCCAGGAAATTTCTAAAGTTCTCTTATATGGTCATGAAAGGTTATCAGCTGATGCAAATACGAAAGTATTATTGGCAACATTAGAATACATCCATGCTTCAGAACGCTTCCAATAAATAAAAAAAAAGAGTTTCTTGGTTTTCTTCTCTCATGTAGTATATATTCTCTTGTACCTGTACTTTTTTATTTTAAATATCTGTATTTATTGCAATATTAATTTTATGTTTAGCGTATTCTATGTTAAGTGTAATTGCCGCAAGGTTTTTATGTATTTCCATGCTCCTTGTGGTATCGTCTTGTAATATTGTGATTGTTATTGTAAATTTTATGAGGATAAAAAACAAAACAACAACAACAACAACAACAACAATAAGCAAAAGTTGGAGGAACTAATGCAATGACTCTAGTACTGCCATTCCCGATATGACAATTTGCTTTCGCCATCCCTTGATATATCAAACTCATTAACAATAAGAAGTTTTTAATCCAAACCGAGTTTGCCTGCGCATAAAAACATTAATTATTACTGTGCTATTCTGCAGATGCCTGACTTTGAACGGCAATAACGTCGGAAGTGAACATGGTAGCTCCTTTACTTAAAAAGCAATTGCCCTGCATTTAGTCAAGATCACAAATAGAATTCAAAATGATTGGAGATTTTTGAAAAAGTCGTACCGTAGCCCCACCGTGAAGCGCAAACAAAAGTTTAAATGGATTCCTTGCAAACATACAGCATCAACTTGCATCCTACACGTCTTTTATCGACTACACATGAAGGTGTTGTGGCACAGCGGTGTAATCCTCTGACTTTGCAGCCAGAACAGTCAAGCGGACAGGGTTCGATCCCAGGTAGAGCTCCACAACTTGAGGGTCATGACAAGGGGTCACGGACTAGATTAGGTCTTCTCTACTTCTGCGATCCCAGCGCTTGGCGCTAAAAACCGCAACTTCACCTTCACCTTCACCTTCACACAAATGTAAACTTATTGTTCTCATTGACACGGCGTATGATATTTCCTTCGAACAAATATTGTCCAACTGATAAATATCATTGGTTGATGTGGACAGACAGAGATAAATCAAATTCTCTCTCTGAGAACGAAAGAATGATTCTTGTTTTGCCAAATTTGCGCTTGTGAGAAACTATCTAGTGAGTCAGACAGGCTAACCCTTTTGTGGCCATGATTTCATTTACTCTTCATTTGTTAACCGGCATTTAAAGCAAGGATTATCTTATTTTGTCTGAATTTCTTCATACTTTGATCAACGTGGTGTTGTTTTCTTTGTTCTGCTGCTTTCGTCCAACCAGATTCAATAGACAATTTCCCAATACTGCATAGGTGGCCCAACATGAAGTCGTTCAGTTGTTCACATATGGGGATACTTTTTCGATCTTTTCTCCATTTGTGCGATGGGTGCAGGAAGTGGTATTCAAATTAAAGTTGAACTCTGCAGCATTAGATATCAAATCAGCGTCAAACTAGCTTTGTATCCACTCGCCGTATAATCTAACGATTGAAATAAGAAGAGGGACAAATAAATTAACTTACCGGTCCTTGTATCAATCATTTGAATTTCACTCTTCGCAGTCCCACTGCTGCTATGTGCAAAAGACAGCAAGGTACTCAGATTAAACCATTCCAACCCCCTACAAAGGCAAATATAACATATCGTTTCAAAACGAAATAAAAAAAACATTATGAATTATTGCTGACGATGGCTTCTTAGGTAAACAGACCAAAGAACAGAGCTTAGCATAGATTCCGAACGTTTAGAAGAGGTGGTGTAAAATTCCATTGCCTCTTTCTTAACTGAATGGCTTGACATGAACTTTAGGTACTTTGCTGTAATCCTACCGTGACTTTTTAGATATCTTGATTATTTTCAAAATGGCAGCATCTATTTTGACGACTTGCTAAAGCAGACCTTGATCTTGACGCAAAAAGCTTTCAGTAGAGCTTCCCTGACGATGCCAGGAAAGGCAGAAGCATGTCAGCTCTCGAGATCCTAAGTAGATAGGCCTTATGATTCTTACAGATTAGAAACTAAGAGAAAGATACTCTCTAGAGATCATCATATTATAATATCATTAATCAAGAGATTTGCTTACATTTGATTCAAATAAAAATTGCAATTTTTAACAATAACCGACTCATTGGTAAAGAATTTGTGCATCTAGAGAATTCCCTTGACCAATGATGAACAATAATACAATTTTTCCAGAAACTTATTGAGTTAGACCCCGTTTACACTGTACCGGTACAACTTTGGATCGGTAACAAAAAGTATAACGGATCAACCTCCCGTTTACACTGTTTCTGCTAATCAGTAACACTTTTGTTTCTCCTACGTATAGAATAATTTTGTCCTGGAGCAGTGTAAACTCTCTTGAACCGCAACAACTTTGTAACAGGTCAAAACTGTATCGGTACAGTGTAAACGTGGTCTTAATTTCTCTTAGGGTTTGGTCAATTGAAAATATTTGAATTGAATATTTAGGGTTGCCATTCTTTAGCGTTGCCATCTTAAGGAGTCTAATGATGGTGGCTCTGGTTTGGGCCCAAGAGTAAATTTACGGTGCTGATTTATAGCTCTACAATCAAGTTAATGATAATGGTAAAAAAACACCAAAATTTAATTTAGCCATCGAGGGTTAAAACGAACATAATTTTTGGGTAATTGGGTTGAAACTATTGGCGTAAAGATTTTCCAAACTGGCATACGGTTTTTTGGGGACACACGGTATACCGGGTGAGTCAGAAAAAACAATCCCTGTTTGAAAGGCCACTGCTCCCTGGATATCAAAACGATAATATTGACAAATACATTATGTAATGGTTGACATGTTCAAATATGATAGAAAATAAAACGTTTGGTCTCTTTCAAATCAAACAAAGATTCCTTTAAAAGTGGACTTCATAGCTTTTTTTTGACAAAATGTTTTTCAATCGGGGTAATATAGCACAGTGGACCAAAAATGCTGATTTTTGGAAATTTCCTGATAATTTTCGGAAAGCAAACAAATTCAATTTCTATGTACTTTGCTTGGAGAATATTTTATAATGGATTTAGCGACCAGCAAAAGTTAATTCCATGAGAAATTAATTGGGACCAAATTAATCCAAATTTGCCATATTTGACAATTTTGCAGTCTCAATTTGAAATATATTGTAAGAACAAAAACAATTAGAATATGGTTCATAGCTGGCTTGAAGCGTAATTTTATGGCGAATTCAGAATATAAACAATTTTATTGCCTGGTAAATTGTTAAGGGGTCTGGGACCAACTGACATTCATTCGTTCGTTCATTCATTTAAAAATTTTTATTCAGGGTGAAAAAATTCAGTTACAAAACTGTTTTGCGATGTGTCCTGCTAAGACGAAAAGGAAGAAAAAAATGTCTAATGCTATACAATGCAATATCTAAAGAAAGATATCTTTCACAATTGTCATAACGGAAAACAAAAGTAATATTGCTACAAAAAAGAAATCTGTGCTTGATTCACATTTGATGTCAGGCAGAAAATCTCCGCTAATCAAATTATGAATAGTTTTGGATAAGTAATGAACGTCATCACAAATCTCGCCTGACATCTAATGTGGGGCAGACTTTGTCAGGAAGAAAAGTGAAATTGGTTGTCATCATCCTTCATTTAGTTTCAGCTTAAAATTTGATAACGGAGGAGAAAGATTGACATGATGATCTAGACCTTTCCAAACGTTCGCCCCTCGGTATGCAAATTATTTTGTCCATTGTTTGTTCAAAATAAAAGAATTTTCAATTCAGTGTCGGTGTTTCTTGGCATCCTTACTGCCTGCTCACGACGCTGTCTTTGAAACAATTGGGCCTGGGCCGTTATGGTATAGGCAAACTTGATTAGCAGATTTGAAAACAGTAGTTGCTGTTTCAAAACTTATCAGCTCTCAAACTGTTAGGCAACCCAGATCCATAACCAGAGGTGAGGGGGTGCGCATCATAAGCACTGTTAGTCACAATTCTGGCAGCGCGATTAGGAAAAAATTTGCAGTCTTTTTAAGTCTGCCTCTGTGCAACATCCCCATATAGTGTAACAATATCGTTGATAGGGCTCGACTATCGTTCTATACATAGTTTTGACCGAACTAAATAGGACGCACCTCTTTGCATATCTCAGCATCCCTAACCCTCTCGATTTCTTTGAAGCAATAATGCTAGTATGTTCTTTTCAACTTAATGTCTTATCGATCTGTACTCCAACATATGTTGCCTCGTTTATTAGCGGGACAACTTTGTCATCGATAACAAAATTAGTTCTAATGTTATTACTGTTAGAAATATCCTGGAGCATTGTTAGAAATATCCTGGAGCATTTCCCTGTTACCAATAAGCATACCTTGAGTATTGCAACTTTAAAGACAGCTTATTGCCTTCTAACCATGATTTGAGGTTGTACAAATCATCAATTATTGCTGAATTAATTGCATCGACCGAGTTAGAGGAATAAGAAATGCTCATATCAACATGAGTTATGATTTCTATTTGAAAAATGTAAATAAATATATTTCAAATACATGAATGGAATAGTATTGAATCGTTTTGTACCTTGTCACAGATAATCTATAGGGTTTCCCAAAAAAAGTGTCCGACTTTTAAATTTGAATAAATCTGAGAATATTTCAAGTACGACCAAAAAATATGCAGAGTAAAATTATTCTTCGATGCCATTTCGGTTCTATCTACTTATTGGTAAAAGCTAAGGTCTCTTTCGTAAGAAGAAGAGAAGCGTAATATTTTCATGGAAATTTATCGAAATGTACACTTGCAGACGAGGGTTGAAGTTGAGCCTCAAAAAGGCAAATCTTGCCCTACACAGCTGCTGAAGCCAAACTCTACATAGTTGGGAAGCTCTACTCTAGCTGTATCTAAATCGAGCCGTTTATTTCCTAACCAAATAGATTCATCTCTATATACGAAAATATCGCAAAGGATTGGCAGATTTTGGAAAATCCGCTTTCCTCGATAACGGGGGAAACAACAAGTCGCTAAAACAACAAATAACAGGGACTTTATCACAGTGAAAATGTATCGAGCATGGATGATTATCTCAGGGGGGTTTGACCCAAAATAAATTTTTAATTCCAACAGATTTCTTTAAACGAACATTTTATTTATTTTAAACTATTTAATTTCAAATGATGTAAATTGCATGATTTACTCTCTAAAAAAGCTGTAAGAAGTCATGCTTATACTTTTGACGCAAGAGATACACAGCTGTCTTCGTTCTCCCTTCCTAGGGGAACATTATAATTGTTGTTACGCGCTCATTATAATTGGTTTGAAAATTGGAAAAATCTGTCCGAAACTATAAGTCCTTCTCACGCATTTTTAGGAACAGCTTCCAAGAAAAACGAAGTATTACTTTAGAACTGAACGACATATTTAAGATAAATAAAGATTTGTATCTGTATGCGCCTTTAAACCACAAAATGATGTACAGGTACCGGGCGCCCAAACAAATTGTGCGAGCTGGATCACAGCTAGTTCCCTGCAATAAAAAGTTATTGGCGCATGCTTTGTATCACTATTTAGTTGAAAGGCTTGGCTATCTTTTGAGATGCTGCTTGGCCATCTTAAGCTGCGACTCCTCTCCAAAAAAGCTGGATTTGAAGAAAATTTAAAATCCTACCGGGTGAGTCAGAAAAAACAATCCCCGTCTCAAAGGCCACTGCTCCCTGGATATCGAGGCAATAATATTGGTAAGTATATCATTTAATAGTGGACATGTTCAAATAAATTCTAAATTTTACCTGACTGGAATCGGCCACTCTGTTCTGAAATTATGAGGGATTTTCTCAAGAAAGCCCCTCCAGGAACCCTTCAAAAACGGCATAAAATCACGACCAAATTTCCATCATATTTCTGCCTTAATAGCAATGACTTGTACATGCTTTAGCAAGTTTTGTCCATTTGGGAGGATGAAAGTACCATCCCTGAGAACATAACTACATTATTCTCGGAGATTTCATCCTCCCAAGAGGATAACACGTGCTAAAGCATGTGCAAGTGTGCAAGTCATTGATGTAAGGCAGAAATATTTGGAAAATTTGCTCGTGATTTTAGGCCAGTTTTGAAGGTTTCTTGAAGAGGCTTTCTCCAGAAAATTGCTCACAATTTCAAAACGGAGAGGCCTATTTCAGTCAGGTAAATTTTAAATCATATTTGAACATGTCAACCATTAAATGACGTATTTGTCAATATTATCGTTTTCATATCCAGGGAGCAGTGGCCTTTCAAACGGGGATTGTTTTTTTCTGACTCACCCGGTACATTTCTCGTTCAGAGTGCAATAATCGCCACCTACTTCCAGTCCGCTTTTTATAAGATTTAAGATAGAGCCAGATTTAAAGTCGCCTTGGGAAGTGTACTGAATGCAAAAAGGCGGATGTCTTCAACTTTGCAAAACTTTGAGTTCCCAAGCCAATTTGGATCCAGCATATTATTATATCTTCCAAACATTGATTGGAAAGGGGTGGCGATAATTCAACTTTTGAGTGAGAAACGATAGAATCAACAAATTTTTGAAACAGCTTTTTGGACAGTATTCATAGCTTAAGCTGACAGAGTAACATCTCAAAAGATAGCTTGGCCTTTCAGCTAAGTGCTGATGCAAACATTTTATTAATAACTTTTGGTTTCAGGAAGCAAGTCGCCATCTAGCTCGTAAGTTTTTTTGGGAGGTAGTTTAAATTGGTTGATAATCCGCGACTGTACAGTTCCGCAACGCCTAAAGTCATGTTTGAGTTCCTCGATATTTAACTATGGTCATAGCAAACGATAAAGTTTGTTCTCCTATTCCGTTAATCATCTTCGTAACAGAATACCGTTGATAAGGTAGAAATCAAGAGCAGGTTTCCGAGGTAACTCCAAATCATACCAACCCTTTGTTCAACATATATGTTATTATTTACTTACTTTACTGCTGTAGCATGGACTGCAATTTCTCGGTACAAAGAACCATCAGCAACATTGAAAATTTGAACCAGACCACTGGTGCATCCTGAGGAAGAAACAGAAATTACCGTCTCAAAGCTTGATTTCCTATCGGTGCAAAATGTCACGGGCGCTACAACCCATTTTTGACTTACGTCTTCAATGAGTTAGAACAACAAAAGATTTCGCCCTTTGATTGACGTTTTCTCTGAGTTAGCCAACCAAATCAATCCAAATGTAGCGCGCCCGACATTTTACACGTAGTGGAGATCCAGCTAAAGAACCAATGCAGCGTTTACCAGAATACCAGAATAGACATTATAGCTATTCTGAATCAGAAAATTGAATTTGATTGGGAGCGTTCGAATGATTAGGGTGAGAAATTCCGGGTGTCTCAAAAAGTACCTTCGTTTGGATCGTTGCACAATAGACCTAGAAACTATTATCGAAAATATTTGTCTACAAATGAAATCAAGCGTCTTAAACTTATCATATCATATCATATCATATATACATTATTTAACGTTGGTTTATAGAATAGTATTAATAAATACTAATTTAGACCAACTTACATAAATACAAAACCATAAATCTATAAATCTAAATGCAAACTAGTACCAATCGCTTATCGGCATATTCTGCAGGTGCAATGTTCTCCTGCCCAATTTTTTATTTTGTTTTTAAAACGTGCGAGTGTCGGTTCTTGTTTTATACTATCATCAAGGGTATTCCAAAGAAAACTGCCCCTGAAAGATAAAGATTCTATTCCATAAGATGTTGTCTTTGCCTTTGGAAGTTTGCAAAGATTTTTTTTCCTTAGGTCATAGGCCACATATTTCTTCTCATGGAATTCCCATACAATCGATGGATTCATATTATTCAATGACATGTATATTTCAGTCCACAATTTTTGCAAATTTTTTACGTGGATGGTAAAGCTGTTACTGCGAGCGAGTAACGACTGAAACGAAGATTCATAGTCATTGTCGAGGATCTTTAGTGCACATTTATGAGCGCGATCTATTTTCATGTTTGCACCTTTATTGCAGAATATCCATATCAAAAGGCAATAATTGAAATTCGACAGAATCACCACATTGCAAATTGATAATGCTTGCTCTCTGGAAATGTACATTTTTAACCTAGAAAAAGCACTGGTTTTAGACTTTGATTGATTGATTGTATATTCTCAGTGGCGAAGCTGGGTGAAAATGGTTGGTCATGCTCTGCGCCGAAGGCGCTGAGAGGGGGGGCTTTTGCGCCGAAAATTTTTTGGGTCACGCCCTTTACTTTGCTGGAAAACGCCCCCTTGTGAATAAAAATAGGGGTAACGCCTATTGCTGGAGGGACTAAATAATATATGTATAAAGAAGGCAAATTCTAATTTTCACAAAGTTTTGACAAAAATTAAGGTAGCATGTTTTTGTTTCATAAGAAAATTAGGCCAGGCCGATTGTTATCAGCAATCAGGTATTAAAGTCGCCAAAGACATCATCTTGGCAATTCCATTGATCAACAAGGTCAAAAGCAAACATGAAAGATTACTTGGAAGTTCCCCTGAGAAAATTAAAAGATTCTAATATTTGTTGTTTCATAAAGAGCCCAAGATAAAAATATAGAATTTACAATGACAATTGACAAATAACAAAGAAGGGATATGAGCACCACTTTACTTCGGCCAATTTAACTAATTGCAATCAGTTTTGATCATAATGACTTATGTTGGCACTTCAAATCGTCTACTATCCTCACTCTTGAAACATAGTCGTGCTTGAGATAATGCCCACCCTCCCCGTTGCATTGAACGTTGTTCTAAAAAATATTAATTATTAGCTAGTTGGGCCTAAAGTCAATGCTTACCAATAAATCTATAGAGCCAGGCCTGATCCTTTTTCGCATGGGTTCTGAGCTTGTTCGAACATTCCATATTTGGTTGCAAAAGGAAACTTGGGCTTCTAACTTGCTCTGCTAGGCCCAAACAAACCACACACCATTCAGATTCACACTGTCACAACTCAGTGCAGTGAAATTGACAGACGACACGATGTGCTTCTGCTCAGCAACAGTCCTCGAAGCAAAAGACTTTCTCGATAACTGAGACACAAGATCTCGATCAGCAATAACTTGAGCCATAATTCCTGCTTGATTTTCGAAATAGCGTACACATCGGCTAGGCCCAACACACGCTTATCACAGTGATATTCACGAAATGACACAGGGAGGCAGTTGTAGACTTCGGTCTTATTATTAATTATTATTATTATTATTAGTCATGCCTTTAGACAGCGGCATGCCCAATGTACAAATTATTTGCAATGGGCTTTCTGGACGAGAATATTCAGCCAATCAAAATGCACCATTCATCGATAAAGCAGGAGTAGGTTATGATTATCATTGCGACGAGGTCATGCCAATGAGGTCATGGCATGACCAAGCATTGTTCTCCCCTTTTGTCTCAAAAGAGAACGCTTTTGTTGAGCATGACCAAACATAGGGTACCAGTCTTATGGGCATGACTATATTCATAGGGTTGTATCCGGTTGGTCATGCTCAAAGATGGATGGCTGCCCTGCGTTTGGTCCTGCTTTCAGCATCGAATCTCATTGGATGAGCTGGACTGAGCACGGGGAACATCATTGGACAAGCCTGAATGATACGGGGGGAGGGGGTGGCATTCGATCAATCTTTGTGTTTCTGAGCAAGTTAGGGGACAAGAAACTGCTTTTTCGTAAAGGAATGGTTGGTCATGCTGGGCATGACCAGCATGACCTTTAGCTTCGCCACTGTATATTCTTTAACCACGGTAACCCCGTCAGCTAAGGCTGCTTTTCAGGAGGCCGTGACTTTGACACAAACCCCATAAAAATCGGTCAAGAACTCGCCAAATTACCATGACTTCGATTTCAAAAGTAGGCCATAGTCGAAACCAGAGATTCTGGTGAAGCAAAAACAAACATTGTTGAGGAAAATTCATCAATGAAAATGAGAACTGCATCATCGCCAATAAGAAGAGGTGTGGTATGTATAATTTTTGGCAACGTGGTTGGTAAGTTTTTGTTGTTCGTGATTTTAGGTGTTTTAAGCACTTATTTGACATGAATCGTGATTTTCAAAGAAAATGATTTTCGTGCATTGTGACATCTATTTTACGAGAATCTTTCATCATCAATTATCTTCTTCTGGATCGTTATCTAACCACCTCCCCCTGTATCGGCCTTCTACGAACACTCCAGAACCGCTCAAGTAACAACAACTAGTGTTGTAGAAGATGCATCTACGGAAATGAAAATTGCTTCATCGGAAAAAGACAATTCCTGAATTGCTTCCAAAAGCACATGGGCAGAAAAGAATGGTGACATTTGTTGTCTTTATTTCAGATACTGAAATACAAATACAATACAATACAATTGATTGCAAAGCCGTTGTATATTCTTTGAGTAGGACATCGATCAAGTCCTTGTCAGTTGACTTTCATCATGAGCTGAAACTAAACATACACAAAGCAACTCGATTCTACGTTAGGGGTAGGGGTGGTATGGCAATAAATTTCGATTGTTTCGCATTGCATTTGACAGTGGCATGCTTGCATTTGAAAGTGGCAGTATGCTCTCCGTAAACAAGTAACGCTTTGATTCATTCATCCCAAAAGTCGAATGGCTCGGCTCGGCGGAAATCAAGTATCCAATAAACTTGTGACACATTTCAAAGTTCTTTCAATTGATTAAAGATTCTTCTTAGTTGTAGCGGTATCAGTTCAATCAAAGATCGAGACTACGACATGTATTGAGTCTATTGAAGCATGCCTTTTTTCAAGATAAAATTAATCTTTGTCTCAAGTAACAAAGAGTGCTTCAATAAGTACTTTCATTGAAATTCCAATGTGGATATCAATACAGTTATTATTTAGTGCCTTGAAACAATGGGGGTGTTATTGGGCTATGGTTTTGACTGTGACAAAATGTGAAGATTGAAATGATGATAAATTGGTGTAATTTGATTTGATTTAATTTGCTCTTGCTTTGTTTCAAAATAACAGTTTAGCTTTTTTCCCATCAACTAAAGTTTTGCATAGGGCTCAAATCTTTCAAATCTTTAAAAAGGTGGGTGTAAAATTCTATTACATTTTTCTTTGAATTGAATGGCTTGAAAGGAACTTAGGGTACTTTGCTGTAAATCTGCCGTTGAAATTTTTTGATATCTTGATCGTTTTCAAAATGGCGGCGTTTATATTTTTGTTGAAAGAATTAACGGAACATTTTGAAAAAACTAAAATCATCATAAATCCTAAATCAATAGAGGAAAAATGATACAATATTCAAGAAATCCATAGTTTACGAAGGTCTACAATATGGTATTAGGCAGACATCTGTCTCTCTTCTGGTTTAGGATTTAGAAATTTGATGACGTCACAGCCTCAAATATAATAAATGCTGCAATTTTGAAAATAATCAAGATATCAAAAAATGTCCACGGCAAATTTACAGCGAAGTACCCTAAGTTCATTTCAAGCCATTTAATTCAAAGAAAAATGTAATACAATTTTACACCACCTTTTTAGAGATTTGAGCCCTATGCTCTAAAGTTTCGATTTAGAGTTGATTAGAGTGCCTGATTAAAGCGTGAAGCCCCAGTGAAAGCCACATTTTCAGCCAATATGAAGGAGAGAAAGAAACCAATCACGAAAGTTTTACTAAATAACTTGAAAAAAATCCATTTCTAAATTATTTGATGCTTTATTTTCAAAATCTCCTTGGGAAGCCTTTCCTTACTCGTGATATTTCACTCTATTAAATGGCAAATTTTCGAACTATCTAAAGGGCGTGGTCTCTAAACATTTCCCCGGGAGCAAGCACCGGATCCCATTTTTGCTCGCTCCGCTCGCTTTGACCGTTAGCCCCTCCCCCCCATACGAATTTCGTTCCAACAGGCTTGAGTTCTACCTGGTAACAAGTATAGAGTTTTGTAAGGAATTTTCAAGGAGAAACATTGCTTGCGGCAATGACGAAGTCCTTTCTTTAATTTGCCCCCTAGCTATGAACTAGGCCCTGAAAAATATAACAAGTTTACTAAGAGGAAAAGTCCTTGTTTATAGAAATATGCGAAAAATAGTTTAAATAATTCAACACGCAAATCCTTGCGCAGATTCTACGAAAATACAGAATTAGATTCTAGGAATCTTTGTAAATGTTCAGTCTTCTGTTTCTTGAGCTATAAGCGAATTTCTTAAAATTTTCGATCTCAAAAACACTGAAAACGATCAAAAAATGTCGATCAAATTTCAAAAGATTCGATATACATGGACAAAGAGAAAACTTTTTCGTGGTAATTTGGGGATTTAGAAATCGATTAGTTATAATCTGCTGCACGAGCGCTAGTTCAACTTTGAGAGAAATGTACCATTACTTTTAATGATACAAAGAAATGTCTTTTTATTTTGTAATTTCATTGACTTCCTACTTTGGTGCAGGTACCGTGTTCCTGTGTCACGGGGGTCAACAAGACAAACAGGGAAGCCCCATGAGGCCAAGTAAGCATGGAGTTTCGTATACAAGTTTGTATTTCTCGAGCAGCAGATAATAACCAATCAATTTCTAAATCCCAAAATCATCACGAAAAAGTTTTCTCTTGGCCCATTCAAGTAGAGTCTTTAGAAAATTTGATCGACGTTTTTTTATCGTTTTCAGTACTTTCGAGATCGAAAATTTAAGAAACTCGCTTATAGCTCGAGAAACAGAAGACTAAACAATTAACAAATCCTAGAATCTAATTCTGGATTTTCGCTAAAGATTAAGTCATAATCTTCAAAATCGGTCCAGTGTAGGATTGATCGTGGCCTGTCAAAAGTGGACAGTCTTTTTGGCGCAAGAGGTATACAAGTTTGAAAAATTCTGACGCCAAGAGTTTAAACCCAGTTATCCAAAGTAAATTTTATGTTAACCCTCGATGGCTGAATAAAGTTTTGATATTTATTTCCTTAAAATTATCAGTTACTTAGTTGAAGCGCTATAAATCAGCAAAAGTAAAATTTAATCTTAGGCCCAAACCAGAGCCGCCATTTTTAGACCCCTGAGATGGCAAGGAACCCTAAAGCATGGCAACCCTCGATATTCTCAGCAAATTGCTGCTGATTTTAATTGAATAATACTAAGAGAAACCAAATCAAAGACTTACCTTGAGATTGTATCACTATTTGTTATTAGTCAAGGGAATTCTTTACCCTTGCTGCAATGAACTAGTTATTGTTAAAATTACATTCCTTATTTAAAGTAAAAGTAAAGAAATCTCTTGATCAATGATAATGCCCTCTAGGCAAGGTGAAAGAATGTCTTTCTAAAAATAAGAATCACGAGACATATCAGCTTTGGATCTCGAGGGCTGACATGCTTCAGCTTTCCCTGGCATTGTTAGCTCTCTTCTACTGGACGCTCTGGTTTGAGCCAAAGAGTAAATTTTACACTTGCTCATTTATAGCTGTACAACTAAGTTAGCGACAACGGTAAGAAAACTACAAAAATTTAATTCTGACTATGAGAGTTAACATAACAATAGCTTTGGGGTGATTTGACGAAAACTGCTGGTGTCAGAATTTTTCAAGCTTGTATACAGTTTTGGGACACCCAGTATAGTCGCAAAGTGTCGCAGAGTGTCGCTGATGGTCGTAGCATGCTGCAGAATTTCGCAAGCAAAAAGTGGTTGGTTTCCATTTGTCGCGAGATGTCGCAAATTGAAATACTGCATTTACAAGTCTGTTCCGAAGGTTATCTGAAACCAGCGTTAGACAGCTTCGTAATACAAACATTGACCTTTATATTCCATTTTTAAAAACTGCAAGTGGCCAAAAATGTTTCTCGTATAGAGGAGCAAATCTGTGGAACGATCAAAGTACGGAAATTAAAACAGCCAATATTTTTACCCAGTACAAAACGTCCTTGAAAAATGCCAGATCCTGAACATTCTCAAACTTTTTCTTCTACTTTGATACATACTTATTATACTTGATCTTATATCAGAATATTGTAAATTTTTAGTTTTTCCTTATCTAACAGAGCAGTTTGTAAAGCAATTATGTATTTTAGTTGAATACTTACCCTGTATAAAACTTATAAAATGAAATGAAAAAATGAAAGGAAGTGGCAAAATATTGAACTAGCAAATCTATGCAGAGGTTCGCAAACGTCATTTATTGCATTCATATTGTCGAAATGTACCATAGAATGTCGTAAACTATATGGAAACCATAAAATATTTGCTGTCCGACATTACAAAAATTGTGTTTGTATCCTGATAGCTTAAGTTCAAATTAGGGCAATGCAACGGCTATACTTTCGCTTCTTCCCATTTTATATCATCGGACAACTCAGTCCGTCACTCAATATCGGACAATTTGGTGTGAAAAATATATGAGAAAAAAAATCAAAAAATTCTTCAGTTAGTCAATACGATTCAGATTCTTAAAAAAAAGATTGATTCAGATTCTTATGTAGTTGAAGTTTGTTTTCGTTAGCTGATTTTATAATTGTATAGCAATGCTCTACTAAATGTTGTCTTTGAATAAAAAAATTATTTGGATTCTTACCCACTGCAGCAAAAGGTTTGTAAACAGCCCAGTTCTTGGTGGTAAGTGCTGGACACATCTTCATGCATGTTGGGTTAGAAGCGACTCCTTCAAACATACCACTTAATATAAACTTCAGTTTTAGGGAAGCTTTAGTAGAACGATTCCCAGAAAAACTGACCAAAGGTTGGAGCATTTCTCCCAAGCTGAGCGGACATTCTTCGTGTCTGCCTTCGATTGTCTTGACTAATGGCTCTGCAGTGAGTTCCCACAGCAAAATTCGACCGTCACTCAATATCAATGATATTTCTTTTTCGTTGGATGGGTTGACGGAGATCCCCATAATGCGACATAGTCTACTAAGCCGAAAAACATCTGAATGACACTTGGGATCGTAACATATGTCAACTGAAACCTTATTGGTCAACAAGCTGTCAGGATTGTCGTCGTCAAGGCGATAAGGGATTGATCCAGGAGATCTTCTGAGCTTCAATGTGATACTGCCATTGTCATGTAAACAGAAGAATGCATCTCGATGCCAGCAAGGGAATATCTGCACAAAGGATGGACTATTGTTTTCAATTGCAAATGAACCAATTGCCTGGCCAAATTCCAAATCCAAGATAAGAATCTCACGAGAAAATAGCATAAGAAAGTGGTTCTTGTTTGTTGGTAGGTAGGCTATTTGAAGACACTCAGATGATACCAGGCTTTCTTCGTCATTTCTGGAAGAACAGATTTGTATTATCAATGAAGATATTTCGAAATACCTGGTGACCCAATTAAAAGTGAAAATTTTTCAAATGGTTTGTGCAAAACGGTTTGTGGTTTGTGCAAGTCGTTTTTTGTGCAAATGGTTTTTCATAAATGTAAGCCATGTGAGCCGTGTTTCCTTTTCAGCTACGTTTTGCAAGCCAGCTTGCAGGCCCGTTATTATCATCAATTTATTTAACGTTGGATTACTGTAATACAATAGCTAAATTATATAGCTAATTAATTCCAACTTTAAAAACTTTAAAATACAAATATTAGAAAAGAGAAAAATGGATAAAATATTTACATGTCATCAAAAGTATAAAGTAAAAAGCAGATATCTAAAACTATTTATCATAAAAAGCCCAAATTCGGTATAAAAATGCGGCATAATCTACATGGACAATTTTCTCCGTACCAATTTTTTATCTTTGTTTTAAGCTGACAAAGGGATTCTGAATTCCGTATCGTTGGAGGTAACATTTGCCACAGCTGCGGACCTTTAAATCGGACGCTTTCTGTCCCGTTGCTGACAGATCTCACTCTGGGTTGCATAAATTCGTTATTATTACGT
Source organism: Aurelia aurita (assembly GCA_004194415.1). NCBI lineage: Eukaryota > Metazoa > Cnidaria > Scyphozoa > Semaeostomeae > Ulmaridae > Aurelia > Aurelia aurita. The sequence continues at coordinate 17,056 of REGM01000497.1, forward strand.
AAATTGTAGTGAATTTTATTTTCACAAAAGATTTCCAGCATAAATGAAGGGTTTAACCCATTTTTAGTTGTATACATCTCCGTCACAAGTAACTGCAAGTTCTTTGTATGAATAGTAACGGCACAGTCCTTCTCTAATAGCTCACTATAAGTAGATTCGGCATCCTTGTAAGTAATTCTCAGAGCCCTTTCCTGTATTTTGTTAATCTTTTTGTTGAGCTGCCTGCTGTGAAACATCCAGATTAAGGACAGTATTGAAACTGACTGGTAATAAAAGCCCTCATGAGGGTTCTTAGCTTGCTCTAATCCATATATGGGGATATGCGAGCAAGTGCGTATAGTTTATTGCTAGCCTTTTGGCACAATTTAGAAACATGATTATCGAAGGAGAGTGTGCTATCAATTTGCGTAGCTTCACTTCAGAGCTATTTACAATATCAGCATTTCCAATCCTAACAGTAACAGCATTATAACAACTCTGCAAAGAACCAAAAGATGGCATTTGGCTGCATTTAATTTCATGAAGTTGTCGGCAAACCATTCTAAAGCTACACTACAATCATTTTCAAGCCTATGAGTTATATTGTTCAGGTTCTTATCGCAGGTATAGATTGTAGTATCATCTGCATAGTTACATATGTCCGAGTTTTGAATAAAGAGTAAAAGATCATTAATGTAGATGTTAAATAATAGAGGCCCTAAGACTGACTCCTGGGGAACACCACGTGTGACGCTTTTCCAAGAACTGAATGACCCATTTACTTTGACTCTTTGTTGTCTATTTGTGAGATAATCGTTAATTAGTGTTAAGGCTTCGCGAGAGAAACCGTACGCATGCAATTTTGCAATCAAAAGATCATGTTTGATACAATCAAACGCCTTGGAGAAATCCATCAATACAGCCCCTGCCTTACCACCTTCATAAAGGCTAATTTTGAATTTTTCTAAGAGCTTTATGAGAGCATGCTGGGCACTGTAACCTTTTCTAAAACCACAGAGAAGTGACGATAAAAAGGGTGCAATATAAGCAACAATCTGTTTATCCATTATTCTTTCAAACAGCTTTGAGACCGTAGGCAGAACGCTAATTGGCCTAAAGTTAGTCCTGGTATTGGTTGGTCCATTCTTTGGAAGAGATGTGACATCCGCACACTTAAGCTCATCAGGAAAGGACGAATTCTAAATGCAATCATTAAAGATTTGCGTCAAACGCTCTACACAGACATCAGAATTGGATTTAAGGATTTTAAGGGGGATATTTTTGTGCGTTGTAGCTTTCTTAGGATTTAAATTCCTAACCTCTTTGTCAACGGCATCAGGGGTAATTTTCTGAAAAAAGAATGGGCCAGAATTTTGATAGTGACTTTTGATTTTTAGAATGCTAGGATGATTCGAAAATTTGTGTACGGCCTTCTCAACAGGATCCGTGATTCCTTCTGTTACATTTTCATTATTGGAATTTTCATTTATGCCAAGGGAACCGGTGACAGTTACGAAAAAGTCATTCATAGTTTCTGCTACCTCAACATCGTTGGAAATAATAGTTTCACCTTCAATCAAAAACTATTTTATTCTTAGATTGTAATTTGTCCGAGAAAAAAGGTTTCACAGTCTTCCAGAATTTCTTATTGTCCGTGATAAGTGAGATGTCTAAGTTATTGTAATAATTTCTTTTTTCCTTTCGAAATAACTTAACACAAGAATTTCGTTGTTTGCGAAATTTGTTCCAATTTTCAGCAGTTCGATTTTCGTTGAATTTATTACGTAATCTAGAACGTAACATGGTCGCTTTGCGCAGAGCGCGTGTCATAAATGGTTTATCATTTTCCCGGACATATTTCTTCTTAATAGGAGCATGTTTGTCCAGAACTCTATCAAAAGTAGTTTCAAATGAACTGTAATTCAAATCCGAAGGTTCTATTTTTCCTAATTCCTCTCGAAGATCATTCCTGAAAACAATCTCATTATACTTTTTGTAATTTCTATAGTTAATTACAGTTGGTCCTTGTTTGGGGAAAGTAGTTTTAAGGACAGTAACAACCATTTTATGGAAATCTGACAGACCAGTTACAACTGTAGTAGTTTGTTGGACACTCCTGTTTCGGTTTGTCAGTACAAGATCTATGCATCGTGGTGTTTGAGATTTGTAACATGTTGGCTCGTGGACAAGATTTTTGAGACTATATAGGTCCAGAAAACTTTGTAACAGCAATGTAATTCTACGTCGGTTTAGCACGGGGCTGGAGCCTCAGATTTGGTGAGAAATTTCATTTTCATTTAAGTAATGTGCTCTTTCGCCTCTGGTTGGCTGCAGGTATTTCATATTAGCTATCGCTTAGCGGGATTTCATGTTCTCATCTTGAATTACGTTTCCGACCCTATTTGGCTTCGGGCCTTGGGTTGTTTCTCTCCTCTTAGTTTGGGGTTGAATGGAACACTTTGTTTCGTTTCATTTCATTTCTTCGCTGCATGTTCTGTGGCGGGAAAAACGCAGGTTTTCCTTCCAACCCCACCTTCGGAAGGTAAATTTGCTTTTTCAGGAGATGGGCTAGTTCCCTCAAAAGCCCAACTTGCCCTAGTGATGAGAAAATGCAACCTTGTGTTTGTTTGATGCTTGTGAAGAAAGATTTACGAAATAGGTTGTAATATATCTCAAGGTCAGCCCACGGGGGAGGGGGGGGGTTCTTCCATGGTAAAGGTACCTGTGGATGTGCCGCGCTCAAGGGTATACTTTTTCAGACTTTTAGTCTAGCCAAGGGTATGCTTTTTGGCAATTTTAGTCTAGGCCAGTCTAGGCAAGGGTATCATTTTTGGCAATTTTCGTCCAGTAAAGGCCAAATTTTCTTAATTTGTGTCTAGAAACAACAAATTTTGGCGACTTTGGTCTAGAGAAGGCAAAATTTTGGTGATTTGTGCCTAGAAAACGGCAAATTATGGCACTTTTGGTCTAGCAATTAGTCTAGGCAAGGGTATCATTTTCACAAAAATTGGTCTAGCCAATGATACCATTTTGAAGATGCTCGCGGCACACCCTTATCCGAAATTTGGCCAAGAACC
>REGM01000497.1:22223-37802 GCA_004194415.1 Aurelia aurita
TTCTTCCTCAAAATTCCTTGAAAACACTCTACACTAGCATCGTCGAACCCCACTTCCGCTACTGTTGCGCTGTATGGGGCTGCTGTGGCACTACTGATATATCGAAACTTCAGAAGCTTCAAAATAGAGCAGCTAGGATCATCACTAATAGCAGTTTTGACGCCTCTAGCAAACCACTGATTCAGAATCTAGGCTGGAGAACAGTTAGTGACATTATTAAACACGAAAGCAGGACGATGGTGTATAAGTCTATCAACAATCTAGCACCCCAATATATGAGTGAAATGTTCACAAGAAATTCGTTAGGTGCAGCACGACAGCTACGCAATACAAACACTGACTTAAAGCTGCCAAGGAAAAGCACATGCAATGGGCAGAAGTCATTTTCGTTTAGAGGTGCTAAACTTTGGAATAGCCTAAATACTGAAGCTAAGCAGGCAACCTCTCTGAATCACTTCAAATCTTTGATTTAAGCATTTCCGTTTTGATTTTATATTAGTTTGATAGCCCAGTTTTCATTATATACTTTAGACTTTAAAAAACGAAAAAATATTGTAAATAAAAGTAGACAGATTAATGTAAAGAATAGAAAAATATTGTAATAGGGTATTAAGAATTAATAAGGTAGGGGAGGGTTGGGTTGGGTAGGGGAGGGTAGGGTATGATAGGGTAGGGTGGGGAAGGGTGGGGAAAGGTTGGGTATGGTAGGGTAGGGTAGAGTATGTTATGGTATTATGTTCGTTTTCTTTATCTAGATTTGTTGTAACTATTTTTTTTTCTGGTATTTTAAACGCATGGCCCCTTGTAAACCAGCATTGCTGAATGGGCTACCATGCTTAAATAAATGATGATATGATATGACTTCACTGGAGGTTGAAAGCATTGAAATCGAACCTACAGAGCGTATAGGAGCATGCTATATTTTGGATCTGGCTGCAATTATCTGAAGCATCGTCAGAACACCAGACACATTTAGAGAACTAGCACTTAAGATAGTGCGAGAAATTCCATCACAGTACAGCGTCATATACATAGCATGTGATTCCTACAAAGATCAGTCAATTAAGAATACAGAGAGGGTTCTGCGTGGCCATGAAGATAAATTTGTTATCCGAACTCCTGACATTCGAATCCCAGCCGACTTCAAAAGATCTTTGAGCAATGGTGAAAACAAGGAAAGAATGTTTGAACTGATGGAGCAGGTGTGGCTTGAAAGCAGAGATCAACTCACTGGACGTTCACTTTATGTAGCAAGGGATAGTTCCTGTGTCAAGATTGAAAATGGAACATCAACTGACGTACCCGAACTTGAAAATGATCATGAAGAAGCAGATACTAAAATAGCTTTGCTGATCAGACACGCAGCAAGAGCAAACAGTGAAGGTACAGTCTGCATGGTCCGTTCCAGCTCAGGTGATATCGACATACCTGTGATTCTGGTAGCTGCAGAATTCAATAATACACGCACACTGATCGACAATGGAACTGGAAAAAGCCGCAAGATTTTAGACTTAAGCGCATGCAAGCTTTCCGAAAAACAAAAGAAAGCATTGCTTGGGCTACATTCCTTCATTGGCAACGACTACGTTTCAAGCATTCTTCGCAAAGGAAAGCAACTTTTTTGGAAGCACATCAAAGAGAATTCTGTATTCTTGACTTGTTCACTGATTTAGGAAACAATAAAAGTATAACACCTGACCAGCTGGATGGACTGGAATATTTTGTATGTACAATTTTTGGAAGAAGGCAGCAGCATTCAGTAAACGAAGCAAGGAAGGAAATATTTTGGGAGAAATTGGAAAAGGATGGAAAGGTTATTGATCTGTTTCTCCTTCCACCATGCCGGACTAGTCTGGAGTTGCATAGCAAGCGAGCAAACTTTGTGGCAAAATGTGGCGAGATGCATCAAATCCCGTGTTATCGTTGGACGATCCAAGCAATCATGGTTGGCTCCCAGATATGACAATAAATTGGACAGAGGAGGCGTATCCAGAAGAGATAACCGAGCTGCTGATTGAAGTTAGCAATGGCGATGATGCAGAAGAGATGCTCGAGAATAGTAACGATACCTTAAGTTCTGATGAAGAGAGCAGTGACCGCGATGATGACTAAATAATACATTAGCATGAAAATTCAGGTAATTACTGATTTTTTTTTGTTACTAAACTGGTCTATCAACTTTCCATTCTTTATGCTGCAATGTTACATCCCAGTATTCGCAGGATGAGGTCTTTAAAGTGACTTTAGATAATCTTTCTCGATGCCCCCATTTGAGGGCAACGTTACCCCAGAAAGAAGATAACAACCTGAAACACCAATTAAGTTGATGATATTTCTGATGATGCAAAAGTCGATCTCTTACAGCAAAATAACAAGATTTGTAAGTTACATTTGAAAGGTTTGACAACAACACGCTTTACCCCTGTTTGGGGGCATTTGCCCCTATGTCTCAGAAATGGATCCTCCCCCGTAAAAATAACATCGAAATTCAGATTCTGCACCCCAGAATACATAAGATAAGATAGTTTTAATGAATTTCGAATCAATTTGCCTTGTTGCCCCCATTTGGGGGCAGGATTACCCCAGAATGGAATATAATGACCTGAAACCTAAATAACAACTTCGATGAGCTTAACAGGGCCATAATCAATCCCCTGTAACTAAAAATAAACTTTTAAAGAGGTATATCGAAAGTTTTAGTAATAATATATTTTCGTTCAGTTGCCCCCATATCTCCAAAAACGGCGCCTCTCCCAGCAAAAGAACATCGATATTCGAAATCTACGCCCCAAAATTGAACAAAATCACTTAATCCCATAAATTACCTCTTCTGCTACCGGACTATTAACAGCTATAAGCGTTTTGGTAAGACCTTGCATCGTTATACGGTCGTTTTGCAAGTCTTGCGTTGTTTCCAAAAGTTGTATTACCTTTAGGGAAATACAAGAAACGCCCCACGTTTTTTTCACTTACCCGGTAGGAATGAGGAACTTCCTCCTAGATTGAATCTGGGTTGCTAAATCCGAATCTAGGGTCAGAAATTTCATATGGAGAATAGGAAGAAATTAAAAAAAAAATCAAAATGATGCTGCTTAATGGAAGTGGTGTATTACCAGCTCCCCAGATATTTCCGGTTCTTAACGTGAGGTACCATCTATCTCCATGAAATTTGAGACTGGGATAAAATATGGAGCATTTTTAGGGACGAAAGTAACCTGCCATTTCCACACTAACCTTCCTCTAATATCTCCAGCCCAGGATCTCATCTTTGCAAACGCCGATTTTGATCCACCAACTTTTGATGGTGTGTTGATAGCTCCTTGTAATCCTGAGCCCCCAGATGGTGCGCTGCCTGAATTCAAAGTCATGTAGAATTTCTTTCCTTTGTCTGAAGGAGGTGTTGTGGTTGACAAATCATGAAGAAACATTATCCATTCGTGTGACATTACTGAAAGAGAGTACAGTAAAGTTGTATCATAATGTATCGGCACAGTGGGCCCAGAATCCCAAGTTTTGGAAACATGAATGTAACGTGATAATGGGAAATGGTAGAATAGTGATTGATGGCTCATTAGAAGATTATTTAATGAGACAAATACCACAAAAACATAAAAACACAAAAACACAAACAATGAGATTTTACCATATTTAGTGGGGTCTGGAACGAAATTTCATTTTATGTTCACTTTTCTGTTATTTGAAGAGTATGATACTCAGGATTCATCCATGAGGCCAGGAACAATGCAAATTTAGGCAAAATGTAATGCTATCATCATTGCAGATGGGTTACTTACACTAATCCGAACCAAAGTCTGACAGTAACCCTTACCCTACCCTTTGCCTTGCCCCTGAAATTCAGTGTTACCCACATGTTCTACTTCTAAAACGGCATATTTCCTGCAATTCAGTTAGATGTGATCTGAAAGCATTTTTGTCAAGCATTCCAAAAATATAGAGTATTGTATGTGAAAATATACCATTTTTGGGATATTTCAAGAAAACTTAAAAAATGACTCGAAATTGTTATAAAAGTGCATATTTTTGCAAATTTGCTAATATCTGAATTTGTATAACGTTTTTCTGGCAAAAGATAAATAAAAAATTCAAAAGCATTGGAAAGCTGAAAAGTTGAGGTTTTCACTCGGTTATAACAACCTATGATTGCTCAAACTTCATTGTTGGTATATTTCCTAACCTGGGCCCAATGTGATCGGGTGATTCAAAATACTAAATTCATGCACTTATAGAAAAATTGCAGTGCCAAACCATGCATTCCAGTTAAAACATTCTAGCTCCATTGCCTGATTGAGGCTTTAACAGGATTTCGGACATTTATTTATAATTTAAGATATATCTCATTTTGCTCTCACATGAAGAATTCCCCGATTTCTGTTGGCTATGGCTGTAAAGGAAATAATTCATTTTTTAACTATATAAATAGTCACAAAGGTATTTTTGTTTGTCGGACTCTGTGACCTTTGCCACTAATAGATGAAAGCTTAGTGATACTAATACATCATTATAACAGCCCTAAAGAAATATGGAATATATGAATCAAAGATCCTAACACAATGGCAAGCACATTTCTAACAAAAATATGCAGCAAGATATGGCATTGATCCTGTTTAATGTCCTTCTTCAACCAAATGAATTTTACTTCAACTAGCACTTTAATCTTGTTCAGCCTTGGGTTGTTTTTTATAGGCCATCTGTCAGTTTTGTCTGCGGATTTGAGTGATTCGGAATATTACCGCCGTTTCTACGATGCGGATAAATGTGGTATGCCAGAAATATTTAAATCTAAAACTTTTCAATAACAAGGCGCCACCACAGGAGCATGGTAAAAATGGCCCGTTCTTTCTGACACACCCGGTATTTGTGATATCGAGAGATGTCAAGAAGTGGTTAGAAGATCCTACCTGACTTTTTAAACGAATATCAATAGTATCGGAATACCATTGTATTCAATTCAAAATTTCACTTTCCTACAGTAGTAAAAAAGTAATGTTTGCAAAGACTTACACAGGGTAGAATTTCCTTCAAAATTTTAGATGAGAATAGAAGTTGGCAACGGAGCCTTTCTCCTCCTATGAAGAGTAATTCATTTGCCTTTCTCCATCTCATGTTTTCAATTTGCATGGCCCAAATTTCATCCATATTCTAAAGAAGATTTCGATTCAAAACTTCTAGAATGTAAAATATGATTGTGATTGTCTTACCAGCCATTTTCTGTGGATCAAATGGATCTAGTGCAAATGATATCAAAGGCTCATTAAAGGCTTTTTTCCACATCCGAAGGCCAGTCTCTGTATTCCATAAGACCATTTGTCCTTGAGCATGTAGCACCAATAACAGATTACTCGGAGTATCAGATAATTTCAGCCAATGCATCTCTTGAGCGGGCTTCCCTTTGACAAAAAAACAAGAATCTATTAACTAAAAGGTTTATTCTTTACCAAGCTATGTCCTCATTTGAGATACACTATGTTGAAAGTTGTAAGTTGCTGCTAATATATCAGGTCACCCAAGAATAGACAAAACTTCGAAAATTCTACAGAATTTGTATATGTTACTGAGCGTATTTGAATATACGAAACACTTCTTTGCGTGCGATTGATTCAAGGACCAAACATATTTAAGATAATTGCTAATCTATTTAGATGAAAAGAGATATAATTTATTTATATGATATCATGTCGCCAGTTTCTCCATTTCAAAATAGAAGGTCGCAGGCGTTCTCAGTCAGGCTATAAATACCTGTTGTTGTTGTTAATCTATCCAATCACAATTTGTTGCTGAGCAATTTTTGTTGTTGTTCAATCCAACTACAAACAATTTGTCCTTCGCTTGGGTGGCATCTTCGTATCCGTGAATCAATATAAAATCAATTCGTGAAATAACATAATCATCTAGCAGCTCCCCTTTCTATCTTCCAGGCAGTTCCAAACCAAACCATCCAAATTTCCTCAAAAGTGCTGGACTTTTGTCGTCTTTGTACCATCAAGTGGCGATTTGATGGTGCTAAACTGATGAAAATCTATGATACATAAGGGTTAGACCCACTGCATGGTTTGATGTGGAACTGCCAGTCCCCTTCTTTTCTTAAACCGTGTGTATGTTGTCTCTTTTTTTCTTTCTTTCTTTTTGCTTGGAAGTTGGATTTGTAAAATTGTAAGTACCATTCTTGGTGGAGGCCAGATGACCTTGTGTCTTCCTACGCCAAGAACAGTGCGGTATTTGTATATTTATATTAGTTGGTTTTAATTTATTATGAATAGGAAAAAAAAAATTGGTGAGTCTACCAATTGTCCTGTTGTTCTTTTGTTTGCATCTCCACATGGCTACCCGTTAGTTTCTGAATTAATCGCGTCTAAACGGCTGCTATGCCTGAGCTTCGCAGCAATTACAGCGAATTTAGGCCCACTACGAGCAGTGCATGCTGCATCCAGGCAAACTTTAACGTCCCTTCCGAAGGACGGGTAAGTGAGTCGTTTGTTCAGGCATCTGGAAGGTAGCCCATCCAAATGTTGACCTCACTCGACCAAGCGTAACTTCAGTTATCAACAATTCTGGTTTCAAATGAGTACGGATAGAAAATGAAACGAAAAATGTTATCTTCATTTAAACAAGATTTCTAACAATTAAATATGAAAAAGGCCTTGATTCTTTTGAAAAATAGTCATTGTTATTATTATTATCATTATCACTATCCTTATTAATAAATAGTCTTTTGAACTTGTTCCGTGGAAACGCGCTACAATGAACAGGAACGGTCCCGAGCAATTCCAATCGCCTGTATATCGAAACATTCCAGAAGGCCCCTCGTGTAGATATAGTCGAATAGGCATGTAAATAATATAAACCTGATTCGACAAAGTCATTCAACAGTTTAGCACTGGCAACATCCCATATCATCACGTGACCTGCTTGATCTGCAGCAGCAAGTTGAAGGTTATACTGAGCTTCAATATCATGGTGGTAATTTTCATGCGCCCATCTCACCTAAAAGCAATAACAGAGGACAAGGAAAATGAGAAGGCAGGCAAGAGGTAGATTTTTTAATATAATTTATCTTTCTTTTAATTTTTTTCTAATTTTAATTTTGTTTAATTTGATTAAAAAAATAGACGAGAGATGTCAGTTGCAGGACACAAGAAAAAATCAACAGCAAAGTGGTTGTTTTACATCCACGGAGGTGAATATCAATATCTTTCCAATAGAACCCACCTTAACTGTGGTGACTAACTAAACTAAAATATCTTGATTACGATCTGAAAACAGTCCATGTCGTGTCCCATATCTTTGCAACGTAATTTCAGCATCAAGTTTGTTGCTAAACTACAAGGGTTTTTCAACATTTTCCCCTGCCATGTTAGCCAAAAATAAATTAAATTTGACAGCCAATAGACCATTTCGACTATTAAAATCGGAGACTGGGGAGAGCGATTTGTTCTGGTAAATGGCGGATGCAGTTCTGGTAAATGGCTGCCACGGAGCTTTTATAAATGATAAATTTCCCTCCACAGAACTGTTAGTTTTGAATTCACAGTTAAAATAGAGATATTATGACTTAAAACATAACCGAAAAGGTGCCCCATCACCAATAAGCCTCGTAACTAAAGGAGGACTGAATCTCCAACCGAGACTTCAAATCACATTGCTTTGGCGGGAAAATATTCGTGATTCGTCATCTCCGTTTATCGAAGCAAGATAAAACAAATGTTTTGATAAGTTTCTAGAAGAAAGCTTGGAATTACTTTACTCTCTATGAGTTGTGCAAACTGGAAGGGATACAATAATTCAGAATTGTGGCGAAAGATTGTTTTTTGGCTAAGTATCGGCTGTTTTATTACGAAAGTTTACTTTTCATCAAACAAAGAGGACGTTATGGAGAGTGGAGGATTTTGGACAAATCTAGCAATCTCATAAACTCATTGCAAGTAAGTTAGAAGAGTTCATTTATGGTAAATAAACCTCCTGTCTTGCAATGTTTTCTGGGAAAAGTCATTGTCGTTGATGGATACTCAAAAGAAAACAACAAAAGTGCAACAAGCCAAACAATTCTAGATTTTGATGGCGTTCGTTTTTTAATGTTAAAATGATCTCTCTGCTAATGAAGAAGATGCGATGCGACTTACCTGCTCGAAACAGAAGTTTCTTCTGGGTTTGCAGTAAGCTCCTCGTCAATTCTTATTGCTTTAAATTCCTCGCTTATCCTTTAAAGTCAGTCAAAATCTGAAAGCAAAGCTCTTTTCACCAAGCAAGGCACAATTTTTAATGAAAAAGAACTGCATTGTCTTCGCTGAGACAAATGACTGCAACCAAAGCAATCCTTCGCCACAATTCTGAATTATTGTTTCTCTTCCAGTTTGTACAACTCATAGAGAGTAAAGTAATTCCAAGCTTTCTTCTCGAAACTTATCAAAACATTTGTTTTATCTTGCTTCGATAAACGGAGATGACGAATCACGAATATTTTCCCGCCAAAGCAATTTGATTTGAGGTCTCGGTTGGAGATTCGGTCTCCCTTTAGTTACGAGGCTTATTAGTGATGGGGCGCCTTTTCGGTTATGTTTTAAGTCATATTTTAACTGTGAATTCAAAACTAACAGTTCTGTAAAGGGAAATTTATCATTTATAAAAGCTCCGTGGCCACGCGTGGCAGCCATTTACCAGTTCTGCATCCGCCATTTACCAGAACAAACCGCTCTCCCCAGTCTCCGATTTTAATTGTCGCAATGCATTGTCAGAAGAGTGTTGGTGCAATTTTCGCAACCTTTTTGTGTTTCTAACTACTAAAAGAATTTTAAAAAATCAAAATCAGACATTCAGTTTCGTTGTTTCTTCTAAAACCAAGTTTCCAAAATGATTTCGAAATTTCACTAAATTGCTAGGCTAAAAAGTGACCTTGCAGATACACTTTCTATTGGTTCAGGATGGGGAATTCTCAGTTTCCAGCTCATCTTCGAGTGCTCCTAAACACAATGTTCTCACTCAGAAATTGAGAGCAAAAATGATTGAATTCCAAAAAAATAACACTTATTGAAGGTGTCTATGATATGTATAATTTGATATCTTTTAATGTTGCCTGGCGCTTTCTATTCTATAAGCTGTCTAAAACGTGTCAGGTGCAGACACCTAAACCTCAAAAGTTGTAACTTCTTTAATTTACGAGCTGATCGATGAACATATCCGACACAGAAATCATACACAAAGCACAACATTAAGTCACAAGAGTCGCAACATTTCTAAGTTAATTCAATCTACAGCACGATCAACCAAAAATTAAGAAACTCAAAAGACAGGTAAGGTTTCAATGGGCTTTGATGGGGTCGCACTGACCTTTTAATGTTACCCCTGCCATTTTAACTTGGGGCGTTTTTAGACTAAAAAATTTAGCTTTAATACTAGTAATATATTGTACACAGGTACCGGGTGTCCCAAAAAAGTATACAGATTTGGTCAACCCTAACAATCAGAATTTGGCATGAATCAATCCGAAATCATTTTTAAAACATTACTCGATAGTTAACTTGAACATAGATACCTTGTTTGTTGACATTAGTGCTTTGAGAGTAGAGATATAAATCTTCAAAGAACAAATTTGCCTCCATCTCCAAACCAGAGCTTTGGTGTTTTGGCCTAAGCAATATCCACAATTTCTTTCACTTAAAATGAAGAAAGTTTACTTCGGAGCTCCCTTGATGATAAGCGTCACGTAAATTATATTTTGTGAAACGCATTTCTTGTGCAGTTTTTAATTTTTCTCCTCCTGGTTCAAATTTTTCCAAGTCTATTGTTGACCTATTCGCTGTGCTTTAAGAATTTGCTTAGGCCAAAACGCCAAAGCTCTGGTTGGGAGGTGGAGGCAAAGTTGTCCTTTGAAGATTTATATCTCTATAAATCAACAATAGACTGACAAATTTGAAACAGGAGGAGAAAAATTAAAAACTGCACAACAAATGCGTTTCACAAAATACAATTTACGTGACGCTTATCATCAAGGGAGCTCCGAAGTAAACTTCATTCATTATAAGTGAAACAAATTGTGGATTTGTTTAGGCCAAAACGTCAAAGCTCTGGCTTGGAGGTGGGGACAAATTTGTCTTTTGAAGATTAATATCTCTACTCTCAAAGCACCAATGTCAACAAACAAGGTATCTATGTTCAAGTTAACTATCGAGTAATGTTTTAAAAATGATTTCGGATTGATTCATGCTAAATTCTGATCGTTAGGGTTGACCAAATCTGTATACTTTTTTTGGGACACCCGTTAGAATGGTTGGATCGAGCATGTAACGGAAGAATGTGATGAGCGAAAATAGAACGCTCAGAAGCAAGAGGACATAAAATCATTAAAAGGAAAATTGCTTATTAAGACCTTTTGCAACACGTGTGTCCAGTTTAAAAATAATTCTTTTTTCTAATGTCTTTCTTTTCTGCGAATCTATAGGAGCATCTAATAGTGCGATAATGGTCATATCCTGAATGCCCTGTCGACTTAAAATGTTGCGAAACATTAATGTCACTTTGGTCCTTTTTTCCATCATCTTCATGAAGCTTGTGCTCGACGTTCCTAAGGTGTTCCCCAAATCGTTCATTAAGTTGTCGGCAGGTTTCTCCAATGTATAAAATTCCACACTTTCTGCATTTACTGGCATAGATCAGGCATGTAGATGAACAGGTATAACGTTTGTGAACAGTAAAGGAGTTTTTTTTTTTATGGTAGATACTTGAAAAACGTGGTTGCAGGTGCGACATAGTGGATGATTGCAAGGATAAGTGCCAGGGTGTTCTTCTCGTCTCTTTAATTTGAAACTCACCTAAATGTCTCTCATGTTGGAATCACGGTGAAATGCCATCAAAGGAGGTTTTGCAAAAATGGCCTTTGTGTCCTTATTCGTTTGCAGGATGTCGAAATTCTTGTAAATAAGCCTCCTAATAGGCATTGCCAATGGATGATACGTGAGCGTCAGTGGAATCATGTCTTCGCTGGTTTTGTTCGGTTTGGCTTGTAATGATTGCTGCCGTGAAATCCTTCTATCCGTTCGAGTGCGTCGTCGATGATAGAAAGGATTGCACAGACGCTCACAAGAAGTCGAAGCAGCAACAGAAAAACTGGACGAGTTGCTTGTTGATAAGGAGAACTTACAGAATCAAATTGAAAGAACAGCGTATGCACATGCGGAGGAGAAAATCAAATTGGAATCAACGCTCGCACAGCAAACGAAACTTATTGATTTCTTAAATGCAAAAGTTGTTTCTGTGCTTCATTATCACTGAAAAGTCCTCGTTTTTCTTGACTTTAATAACAACAAGAGATATTGCTATCTGAAGATTTGCGCTCAAATATCTAAAATCAAAATTTCGATTTTGTCTGCATAACTTCCTACCAAGATCCTTGACCTTGATTTTCAGTCCGCCTTTTACTCTGGGTCTGTTGGCAGAATGTTAACAGCATTGAATGGAACAAAAGCCTACTTATCTGGAATGTTGTTTACTTTCTGTCTGAAGTTTTGATCTCGCTGCTGCCTAGCCTGCGTCACAGCCCATAAACGCAGGCTAGCTGCTGCCTGGATCGACAGAAAATATTGCATTTAAAATAAACCTTTATCTTTTACGTTCTTTACAAGAAAATCGATCTTCACCCACTCCTATTTTACCCAAGAAAGTGGGAGCGACTGGGAACATAAATTGCACGCGATGAAGTCACGGAAGGGTCCTTCGTTCGTCTTGGCCGAAGTAAAACTCTCAACATTGCTCTCGCACTATCAAACTTAGCATCCTTCTTGTCCAGTTCTTGTAGTTCTGGCAAAGAACATGGCCTCCTCGTGAAATTGCGACTGTCTTTGCAGGAGGTATCACAAGAACCAGTGAAAATACCAAGCCTAGTTGCAATTGCAAAACATGTCTTCGGAACAACGATCGATCAGGATCTGCCTACTTGCTCTTTACCCCAAAAATTTCTTTCCTCAAACGACAAAGAAGTACCCCTCCATACATTGTCAACAACAGCCAATGAAGGGACTGTCCTTTGTTTGATAGATTATCACTTCCCCCTGCGCACGCAGAAAATTTTGTACCCATCGTGGACAACAATGGATGACGACTTCCGTTGACGTCAATCCTGAACGCAGAAAACATGAGTCTGCTTTCCGGGTACACCATTGGCTAGAACCATCAAATGTTCACTCTAAGTTCAGTCATCCGCGCCATGTCAACGTTCGCTACCTCAACTCAGTTTAAAGATTTGCAGCTGCTATGCTGTGCAGCGCAAATCAATAATAATAATAATAATAATAATAATAATAATAAGTAATGATTGAAATGCCTTGCTTGTTGTAGATACCAGCAAAGAAAAACAAGACAATATGTGCGAAAATTTTCGATATATCTTATATCTTCTTCAGTCGCTAATGATAATTCTATAAATGGATCTAAGATTTAAACTGTGCTACACGAATGCTGCGTTCTATCAAATCTAAAGAATTTAGCGTTCTCTCAACTCTAAGGAATTTAGCGTTCTCTTAAACCTATCGAGTATGAAATTCTAATAATCTTACGTAATATTACTGAAACTGAACTACTAAGTTAAGTAAGATAAACAATTACTTACAATTACCATAAAGGGAGAAATATAAACGTCCGAGTTCATTCATCATGCTATTTAGGCCGAAAGGCTCACGTGAACCCAATCGTGTCATCCACAGATTTTCATGATGCTCAAGTTCATCAAGTCCTCCTTCCACTTTTTCTAAGACATGTACCCTAAGGTCGCGATCAAAGTTACACTCTTTGTTTTCATAAAAGTGTTTACCCAACTCTGTGCTTGTTGGATCATGTCCGGCATCGTATCTATGTTTATTAAAACGTTGACTCAGAGCAGTCGATGTGAAACCAACGTAGAGTTTTTTGTGTTTGACGCACTCGGCCGCATAAACAACGTTCTTTGACTGGCAAGAGCCTCCGGAGATGTAGCTTGTTCTGCCATTGTTGCTGTTTGTCAGGCAATCCTTCTGACCCATGTGGTTACAGAGTTTGCAGGGGCGTCCTCGTTTCTTGGTATTTTTGGCGGTGCATCTCACGCTTGGTCCTTTTGTTTTCAATATTTTCTTCTGTGATCTAACTAGAGTGGAGCGAATGTTTGGATTTCTTCGGTAGGAGACGATTGGCGGTTCTGGAAAAGTTTCTTTCAATTCTGGATGGTCAGTTATCATACTTTCGTAATTTCTGCGCAAAAGGCTGGATAATCCCCTAAACTTAGTATGCCAGTTTATGACAAAAGGTACTCTTTCATTTGATGACTTCCGTTTCGTTGTTGCCGATTCTAATAGTTCTCTTCTGTCTCTGTTTTCAACGTCTGTGGCCATTTGGACGAGTTTGTGTTCAGAATATCCTCGATTTACATAAAAACGTATGAAGTCACTAGCATGTCTTCGGTAGTCCTGGATTAGGCTGCAAATTCTACGAATTCTTATGAACTGCGACAATGGGTTTGAGCGAATGGTATGACTTGGATGATCCGAATGTCTATGAAGGTAAGTGTGGGTAGCCGTTGGTTTGCAGTATAGTTCAGTTATAAGTTGACCATTATGTAACTTCACTTTTGTGTCCAAAAACACTACGTTCTCCGTAGAAAATTCCGATGTAAATGTAATCTTTGATTTAAAATTGTTTTCTCTTGCAAATGAATTACAGTACGATAAGAAGTCATTAAGGCTTTTGATATCTCCAGTCCAGATGAAAAATATGTCATCTATGTAACGAATCCAAGACAATGGCCTTTTGCCATAATTTGTTTCATACTTGTGTAACATCTCTGTTTCGAATTTGGACATAAATAAATTTGCAAAGTTAACGGCCATTGGTGTCCCCATTGCGGTTCCTTTTAATTGGTGGTAGAATTTATCCATGAATGATAATGTGTTGCTTTTCAATATAAAATTTATCAACTCTGAAATACATTCCGATGGTATAGACTTATCTTTACGCTGTTCTAGGGCTTCCTTACATGCGTTGACTCCTTCCTCATGGTCTATGTTAGGATATAGTGAACAAACGTCCATTGTTACAAGGTAAAATTCTTTACTTTCAAAAGCGTTTGTATCAATTTGTTCGATGTGTTTAATGAAATCAGTGGTGTCCCTGATATACGAGTTAGTCTTCATGGCAGCTGGTTTTATGAAGCTATCAACCCACTCCGACACTTTCGCTGTGCTAGAATTATATCCACTACAGATTGGTCTCAAAGGAGGCAGTGTATCAAATTGCTTGTGTATTTTTGGCAAACCGTAAAAACAAGGGGATCTGTTACCTTCTCTTAGTTTAATATTCTCGATTTCCGTGATGTAACCTTTGCTTTCCATTTCATCAATCATCGAATCCAAATCTTTCCGATAATTAGGGTTAGGGTCAGAAGTGACTTCTTCGTAATATTCTTTATCGTTAAGAGTTTCCAAACATAATTTGTTGTAGTCATTTATATCCATAAGCACGATTCCGCTGCCCTTGTCAGCTGGTTTAATGACCAATGTTTCATCTGAAGCAAGAGATCTCAGTGCTTCGCGTTGTTTGTTTGTTAAGTTGTTCATTTGGCTATTTTTGTTTGAATTAAGATGTGAACGAATGTCATGGATAGTGTTGTCTAAAAAGTTAGAAAGACCAGTTGAGCGACCCTCCCTTACTTTTTCTGGATACCAGTGTTCATTTTTTATAAACCAGCCCAAATCAGATCGCTCATCGTTTGGCTGTGAATCGTCTTTTGTAACAATGTTCGTTTCCTTTTTGTCGTTTTCTTCAAAAAAGTATTCACGAAGTTTTAGTCTTCTAAAGAATTTGTAGATGTCGTTTGCGAACGTTTCTTTATTAAAATTTGCTTGACTGGGACAAAATGATAGACCAAGTTCCAAAACATTGTTTTCATCTTCCGACAAAACACGATTAGACAGGTTGTAAACAGTAGACTTTTTTGGTTTCTTCTTGAAGGGATCTTTTATTTTAGGGCAGGTTTTAACCGTTTCTTTGTTTCTCGGTGTTCCTTTGCCGATGTTCTTTTTAAATGGTTCATTGTTTAAAGGTGCAAAACGGTTTCGCAAAGAAATGCTTTCAGGTTGACGAGGGCACGTCTGTTTGCTGAATTGTTTTGGAAAAGACCATTTATCAGTGTCATTGACGAGTTTTGTTACCTCTGCCTGAGTTGTAGGATGGAACGACATTCGGTACTTTGGAAATTGTTCAACTTCTTCTTTTTCTAAGCAGGACAGGAAATGTTCTCTCATTTTAGTCTGATCAAATATCATGGTTGATGGGTCCTTATATAAAGCAAGTTCTAGTGCGTATGCTAATGCAAAGAGTCCACAGTCATGAGAACCTTGTTGACTTGAAGCCATATTCACTTGGATCACAGTTGGCAAAACCGACGGATCTGTTCTATTCTATTCTATCTGTTCTATTCTATTCTAATAATAATAATAATAACAATAACAATAACAATAACAATAACAATACCAATAACAATAACAATAACAATAACAATAACAATAACAATAACAATAACAATAACAATAACAATAACAATAA
>REGM01000497.1:80869-93940 GCA_004194415.1 Aurelia aurita
ACATCGCTGCTACATCGTCGTTTTGTGAGTAATTTACTCTCATTATATTGAGCAAGCTTCTTAGTACAAATGGAAAAGAAACAATTGGTTAAAGCTATCTATGAAACTATCGACAAAATCCGAAAAGGCAGCAGAAAGAGACCATATGAAGAAAATATTGTGTCTGCTGCGGCGAAAAGGTATGGCCTATCTGAAGACAAACTACGTTTGCAAGTCAGACTCCTTGTTGAATCCGGGGCCATTTATATTGATTTCACTTCACAGAATGAAGAGTCTTACTATGTTTTTGATGCTGACAAATTTGATATGGACACTTGTGTTTTAGATGATTCAAACTCAACCCTGGATATGGTGAGTGATGAAATCGAGCAAGCTGATGAGCCCATGCCGAAGCAAAATCTCGAAACACAAGCGCATCATTCCTTGGAAGGCTCCGATAGTTCCCTGTCTATGGCTTTTATAAATGAGATCAGTAAGCTCATAAATGATGTTAGAAACTTGAACTCCAAAATATTCGATGAAAAGCAAAAAAATGAATCCTTAATTAAAGAAAATTTCGATTTTAAACTGGAAATCCAGAAACGTGATATGTCTCCTAGAAGTGAGTCCCCAAGGGACACTTCTATCTGTGCTGATAATACTTCTGTCGTCCATGGTAACGCTGCTCAAACGACAAACAATGGCCTAAACAATCCTAACATTGTTCTAGAATCAATTGAAATCGTAAATGACACAAAGGGCAACAATAGGAAACGCCCAAATAAGAGGCAGCGAAAAAGCAACAACAGGTCAAAGTTACAGACTACCCAAGTAAACAAAAAAGACAATGCAAATGGAAAGGAAACAAATCGAAAGGATGACCAGCTACTGGAAGGCGTTGATAAGAAAAATCAAACTGAGATCCGAAAAGATCAGCTACCGGAAAGTGTTGATAAGAAAAATCAAACCGAGATCCGGAAAAATCAGCTACCGGAAAGCTCTGATAAGGAAAATCAATCTGAGATCAAGAAAAAGGGGAAGAAAACCACGTTTATAATCGGCGATTCGCTACTAAAAGATGTAAAAGGCTGGGAACTAAAGGAAAGATGTGGTTCTGAAGAAAATGTGTACGTCAAGTCATTTAGCGGAAGTACGGTGTCTGACATGGAAAGCTACATAAAGCCGACGATGGATAGGCAACCTGATTGCATAGTTCTCCACGTTGGAACGAATGATCTTGGAAAAAGGTCTAAATCTGAAGTAGAAATTGCAGAAAACATTGTAAATCTTGCGAAGAACATTGAGAGAAGCGGCATTAAGCCTGTTGTATCCGCACTTGTTCCAAGATACGATGCTCTTGAGCCAAAACGTGTGAAGGTAAATTTTGTTTTGCGTGATCTTTGCGAAGAGAATAAAATCTCTTACACAGATCATGCAAATATAGATCCTTCCAAGAATCTTAACCGTAGTAAAATACATTTGAATAAGTCTGGTGTAGATATCTTTACAAACAATCTGTTTGAAATTATTAAGGCTAACTTACAGCATTGACTAACGACAAATTCTGTTATAACAGATAGTGAGGATGCATGTCTGACATCTCCACCTAGGGTACAATCTCATACCGTCCCAGACCGCTCTCCGACAAGGGGTAACACTGTGTTGGGTCATAGGAAGGGTGTAGTGGTTGCAACTTTGAATGTGAATAGCCTTCTCCTCCATATCGACGAGATTCGTTTGATTGTCAAGGAGCTAGGTATACATATCCTGGCTATAAATGAAACTAAGCTTGATGTAAACATCGCCGATGAACTCGTTGGTATTGAAGGCTATTCCATTAAAAGATGTGACCGAAATCGTAACGGTGGTGGTGTGGCAATCTACATAAAAGATAACCTGTTCGACAAATGCAGTCTTCGGAATGACGTCCCTGTTTCTTCCCTTGAAGCTGTGTGCGTCGAATGCAAACCGGTTCGCTCCGCTCCTTTTATAGTTTTTGCTTGGTATCGACCCCCTGATGAGTCTGTTGATATCTTTCGTCAACTAGAGGAAACTTTACAGTTTCTGGATAACGAAAATAAAGAACTCATACTTCTAGGCGATACAAATTGTGACCTTTTGGCTAATTATTCAAGAGAGGAACCGGAATCTACAAATGGCCTACCTGCACATTCTAAGCGTCTCGTGGAGACCTATGATCTCTTTGGTTTTCAACAGTTAATTAACAAAGCGACCAGAGTAACTCTAACATCTAAGACTTTGATTGATCATATTGCTACGACAAACAAGTCTAACATTGTTGTTTCTGATGTGAAAGAAATTAGTCTTAGTGATCATTATCTGGTCTACTGTGTCAGAAAATTCCGAGGTGCATCAAAAAAGCAGCACAAAATCATTTCCACTAGACAAATGAAAAATTTTTGTGAGGAGAGTTTTCTGAACGATTTGAAGAGTGTTGACTGGAAGAAAATAGTTACGAGTACTGATGATATCAACCAAACTGTAGAGCAATGGTCGAGCATGTTTTCCATTATTCTGGAAAAGCATGCCCCGATGCGCAACAGACGTGTTTCTGAGAAGTTCTCCCCCTGGTTGACGAAAGAGTTCAAACTCATGTGTAAATCTCGGGATAGGCTTAAGAAACTTGCTGTTAGTTCAAAGTCTGATCTTTTGATGCAGGCTTATAGGCAGCTGCGAAATCGAGTAAATAAACTGAATGAGAATTTGAAGCGCGAATTTTTCACAAATAAGATCGCCTCCTATGATGGTGACCTAAAAAACACGTGGAAAACAATAAATCAAGTTCTAAATAAGAAGACTAAGACCACCCACATCTCATCCCTAGAGGTTGAAGGGAAAACGGTATCAGGGGCTATGGCTATTGCAGAGTCAATGAATAACTTCTTTTGTGATATTGGCGAGAACCTCAGTGACAAAATACCTGAGGCATCAAACCCTCTCTTATCAAATGAGTACGAGGTTAATCCAAAAAGTTTGAAATTTCATTTCGAGCCTGTCAGTATACCTCAAATCGAAAGGGTTTTCGGAAAATTTGACACCTCAAAGGGTTCTGGCCCTGATGGTCTGGCCAATTTTTTCTTGAAGATTGGACTTCCTGTGATAGCTGAATCCCTATGCGACATTTTCAACCTCTCCCTTGCCACTGGAGTTTTTCCAGACAGCTGGAAAATTGCGCGAGTTGCCCCTGTCTTCAAGAGCGGTCAACAGGATGACAGTTCAAACTATAGGCCTATATCTGTTCTGCCATTTCTAGCTAGGCTGTTCGAAAAGTTGGTCTATAATCAAGTCTACGCTTTTTTGATCAAAAATAAGCTTCTATTCTCAAACCAATCTGCTTTCCGTTTGCTACATTCTGTGGTAACCTGTCTGCTCGCGAGTACTAACGACTGGTACGTAAATATGGATAACGGAAAATACACAGCAAATGTATTCATTGACCTAAAGAAAGCATTTGATACGGTAGATCATGATATTCTCCTAAAAAAGCTAATTAGGTATGGTATCAGTGATCTGGAACATTCTTGGTTTGCTTCATACCTGAAAAACAGACGGCAATTCTGCAAAGTAAATGGTGCATTTTCGCAGATAAAGGATGTCACGTGTGGTGTTCCACAGGGCTCATGCCTTGGTCCCCTGCTATTCTTGATTTATATAAATGATCTCCCTTTAGCTCTGCGAAACTGTAACGTGACTATGTATGCAGATGACACCAGTCTTTCATATGCATCAAAAAATATAGACGATCTGAACCAATTTATGAACGAAGATCTGAATTGTTTAAAGGATTGGCTCCAGGGAAACAAACTATCCTTGAATGTCCTTAAGACTCACGCAATGGTAGTTGGATCCCGTCCAAAGCTTAAAATGATTTCTGATGAAGTCGTTGAGCAGCCTTCCTTCTCTATAAATGGCACTCAGATAAAGGTCGTTGAGAACACTAAATACCTAGGTGTTCAGTTGGATAGTCATCTTGTTTGGGATGAGCATATAAACTGTATGAGAACTAAAGTCTCTCGAGCCTTAGGTTTTTTGAAGTATGCAAAGAAATTTCTCCCAAAGGAAACGCTAAGTAAAATGTACAGAGGAATTGTGGAGCCCCATTTTCGCTATTGTTGCTCAGTGTGGGGATGTTGTGGGAAAATTCAAATTGAGACCCTCCAAAAGTTGCAAAATCGTGCTGCCAGAATTGTTACAAATAGCAGCTATGATGTTTCAGCAGCTAGTCTGATTAAGAGGCTGAAATGGCCAACAATTTCTGACATTATTCAAAATGAAACAGCGACTATAATGTACAAGTCAACAAATGGTCTTGCTCCGGAATATCTATCCAAGCTGTTTATAAAGAACTCAGCCCAAAATACACTGAGGCTGAGAAACACCGAAACTGACTTGCGTGTTCCACTTTTCAAAACGTCAAATGGGCAGAAGTCTATTTCATTTCGTGGACCTAAGCTTTGGAACAAATTAAGCGTGGATGTCAAACATGCACCCTCTCTTCCTTCCTTCAAGAAAAGGCTAAACGAGCCATTGCAGATGGTGTGATTTCACTTTTCTTTTGATTTAAATTTTCGCAAAATTTTGTTATGGACATTTTTAGTTTTTATATTTTAAGTTAGCAACATTTGTAAATTAGGTTTTTACTTTGTAGTCTTTTTTTGCACGGCCCCCTGTAAAGCATTCCCCACGGGACTGACGGGGCTACCGTGGTTAAATAATATAAAATGGAAACAAAATATAAAATGGAAAGACATTTATTTTTTCCTCTTTGACTCTCTCCTTCTCTTTCAGTACTAAAATACCTCGTTCACCCAAATCACCCAAATCACCCACTTTTTCCAGGCGTTCACTCTCTTTCTTTTTATAGATTCATAACTCAATTCTCTCTACTTATTCAGAAAAAATTGATTCTGATTAAGATTGATTCTGATTAAGATTGATTCTGATTAAAATTCATTCTGATTATTTTCGTGTTGTTAACAATTAGGTTCTTATTATCTTCAAGAATCGTTGGAACTTCTTTTTTCAGGTCTTGCATCTTTTCACATCATTTGTTATCCAACTTATGTCATTTGCATGCTGTTGATCAATTAAGATATTGGTGTTGACAATTTTGCTGCAGCTATGATCTTCTCTGTGTGGGGGATCTGCAAGGGTGGGCATGTCACACTGGGGACGATGTCGTACCTCTGTCCGAAAACAGGTAGTTTGCTAAAATTCATTGCATCGTCTCTGTCCCAAAAACCGATCTTTTTGTGATAAATTTCCTTCGTCATTTTTCTTCAATTTGGCAGAAAAGTTTGAATTTTAAATAATCGATGACGATGTTTGTCCCAGAAACCAATAGTTTTAGTCAACAAGCTTAATCAGACATCTGAAAGCAGGTTGTAGTTACATCTGTTAACCCTAATTTAACCGGGGGGGGGGGTGTTTTCCACCCCCCTGTCGGTTTTTTACAGAGCATTTATTAACGGCATGAGCTATGACTCTCTAACTTTCTGACAACTACTAATTATCTATTAGCTACATTTTGACAATAAAATTTTTGACCAATGGGAGTCACGTGACAGATGACAATACCATATTTGGAAGATGGTATTAACAAATAAATGTCTTTTTTATATTTTTACAACCAGAATTAGTTTCAAATGTTGATTATTATACCTTAAAAGAATCACCAAACAAAGAGCTTTCATTTGTTATTAAGAACAATGGAATTTGCTGACATCAGCATTTTTAAATGATGACGTCACATTTACCGCCATTTTGGGTCAATTTTGCAAAATTTGAAGCTTTTTCCAGCGGAAGTTGTAGATAGTGCATAGAATTGCGTTTTGCAATACATGTAAAGTATCTTTAGCAAGTTTTGTATCAATTTTTGGTTGTAAAACACACTTCGTGATTGTGACGTCATCAATATTTGTCATTTTCTTCAAAAATAACTGTCTAAAANTTGCTGCAGCTATGATCTTCTCTGTGTGGGGGATCTGCAAGGGTGGGCATGTCACACTGGGGACGATGTCGTACCTCTGTCCGAAAACAGGTAGTTTGCTAAAATTCATTGCATCGTCTCTGTCCCAAAAACCGATCTTTTTGTGATAAATTTCCTTCGTCATTTTTCTTCAATTTGGCAGAAAAGTTTGAATTTTAAATAATCGATGACGATGTTTGTCCCAGAAACCAATAGTTTTAGTCAACAAGCTTAATCAGACATCTGAAAGCAGGTTGTAGTTACATCTGTTAACCCTAATTTAACCGGGGGGGGGGGTGTTTTCCACCCCCCTGTCGGTTTTTTACAGAGCATTTATTAACGGCATGAGCTATGACTCTCTAACTTTCTGACAACTACTAATTATCTATTAGCTACATTTTGACAATAAAATTTTTGACCAATGGGAGTCACGTGACAGATGACAATACCATATTTGGAAGATGGTATTAACAAATAAATGTCTTTTTTATATTTTTACAACCAGAATTAGTTTCAAATGTTGATTATTATACCTTAAAAGAATCACCAAACAAAGAGCTTTCATTTGTTATTAAGAACAATGGAATTTGCTGACATCAGCATTTTTAAATGATGACGTCACATTTACCGCCATTTTGGGTCAATTTTGCAAAATTTGAAGCTTTTTCCAGCGGAAGTTGTAGATAGTGCATAGAATTGCGTTTTGCAATACATGTAAAGTATCTTTAGCAAGTTTTGTATCAATTTTTGGTTGTAAAACACACTTCGTGATTGTGACGTCATCAATATTTGTCATTTTCTTCAAAAATAACTGTCTAAAAACACCTTTAGGTATTATTTTTGAGTTAGGAATAAGTAATACGGCAAATAAGATGAAAAAAGCGAATTATATGATATTTTTTCCGTTTTTAGAACGAATTAACTTATATTTTAACATTTTTCAACATTATGACGTCATAGTGACGTCATCTAATGAGATGGCCACAGCCAAAGTTGCCAATCAGTAAAGAATGGTTAGTACTACGCCTTTACCAAGTTTGAATGATTTCCCATTAGCCTAAGGCGATTTATAGAGGGGGGGTGGAAAGCACCCCCCGGCTATATTAGTTCAAAAAAAGCCCGGTTAGATTAGGGTTAAAGCAGAAGTGTCCCAAAACTGGTAGTCTTGGTTGAGATACTGGTATTTTTTGCGTAAATTTGCCAGACAAAAGTAGAACCACTTTGCTGAAATTTGATTGTGTGGTCTTTTTTGTGTTACCTTGCTGGACAAAGGTAGAACCGCTTATGTTATAAATTTGAGTTGTTGGTCGTTTTCATTTGGTGCCCCCCCCCCCGAAGGGTCCAAAAAGACCGGTATTAATAGGGTTAACATTCTCTATTAAAGGGAATAGACATAGCTATATGGAGTGGTCGCTATAAATAGGCCACAAAAACGCCCAGGCACCCATTGATTGTTTCTTCAGCTACACAATGAAACGGCACGTGCCAACAGTATCAAAATGACGTCATATATATTAAATGGTGCTGATGTCAGCAAATAATAAAAAGTTATATATCAAATGAAAGCTCTCATCATGATCAATCGAATGATACATGTTTCAAGTAATTCCATGAGCGATAGGACACCGATTGTGTATCAGTGTAAAATTTGTGTCAGTGGTGAGCCACCTTAACCTATTGTTTGTGTGTTTTGACCTTATGTTTACTTGTAGTGAGCCACCTTACCGCTGGTCGGCGAATTTAAAAAATTTTGGTAGCGAGCCACCTTAAGTGCCGATCCACCTTAGAGGTTTACTTTTAAGGTGGATCTGCACTTAAGGTGGCTCGCTACCAAAATTGTTTAGATTCGCCGACCAGCGGTAAGGTGGCTCACTACAAGTAAAAATAAGGTCAAAACACACAAACAATAGGTTAAGGTGGCTCACCACTGACTATTTCTATTTCACATGTTTAAGGAGGGAAGCCCTTCAACAATGTTGATTTTCAAGGGGCCCTCCATTTATAAAAACTTACAAAAATAAATATTATATAAACTAAACTAACCTAATTACAATTCAATATATATATACTATTAAAACCCTATTACAATCTAAAATAAATATCTACTATAAAAGAAAGTCCAAATGGCAACACCTATGTACAACTAAACAAGACTTTGTTTAAAGCTGTTCAGGGAGGATGCCTGCTTACACTCAGCTGTGAGGCCATTCCAAGACTTGGCACTTCTAAACGAAAAACATTTTTGTCCATTTTTGGAGTTTTTCTTTGGTAACCTTAGGTCAGTTGCTGTATTCCTAAGATTCCTGGAGGTCAGCTGGGATGTTTTTGTGAAAAGATTACACATATATTGTGGAGCCAGCTCATGAAGAGATTTGAAGACCATGATATTAGACTCACTGGCAATTAGCTCATCTATGGTCTTCCAGCCAAGTTTCTTTATGAGTGGCAGGCCTGGGGCATCAAAACTGCTGCCAGTTACAATACGCGCAGCACGGTTTTGTAATTTTTGCAACTGGTTGATCTCAGTCACACCACAGCAGCCCCAAACAGAACAACAATAGCGAAAGTGTGGCTCCACAATACCTGTGTACATAGTCTTCAGAGTTTCTTCTGGCAGAAAGGATTTTGCATGCTTCAAAAAGCCAATTCCTCTGGAGACCTTGGAAGAAACTGTCTTAATCTGTTCCTTCCAATCCAAGGTGTTGTCAATCTGTACACCAAGATATTTGGTTTTTTGCACAACTTCCAGCTCATTGTCCCGAATTTTTAGCTCCAAAGATTCACTTTGATTTTTCAGAGTTTTATGCTTCGGTTTTGTGGAAATGAGCATGGAATGTGTTTTCATTACATTAAGTGAGAGTTTGTTGCCTTTAAGCCATTTCTCAACTTGTGTAAGGTCACTGTTGATGGCCTCATTCAGCTGAGTGATGTCAGAGGATTGATGGCAAAGGCTCGTGTCATCAGCATACATGGACACACTTGAGTTCCGGACAGCTCGTGGGAGGTCATTAATATAAATGAGGAATAGAAGGGGTCCAAGACATGAGCCTTGTGGTACACCAACATTTATTTCCTCAATTGATGAGTCAACACCATTGACCCTGGAGAATTGCTTCCGATTGGAAAGGTAGGATTTGAACCATGCTAACTGCTGCTGCTGAATACCATAGTACTCTAGCTTTTTGCATAGTATGTCATGGTCAACCGTGTCAAATGCCTTTTTGAGGTCAATAAATACCAGTCCCACTAACTTCCCGAGATCCAGCCCATTGTACCAGTCATCAGTGTTTTTAAGCAAACATGTTACAGTAGAATGAAGGCGCAAAAAGCCTGACTGTTCTGAAGAAAAGTACCCATTATCATTCATGTGTTGGT
The DNA here is from genome assembly GCA_004194415.1 of Aurelia aurita. Taxonomy (NCBI): domain Eukaryota; kingdom Metazoa; phylum Cnidaria; class Scyphozoa; order Semaeostomeae; family Ulmaridae; genus Aurelia; species Aurelia aurita. The sequence continues at coordinate 90,213 of REGM01000497.1, forward strand.
ACAATTGGTTGGCCACAAGTCTTTCAAAGAGCCTTGAGATGACCGGCAAAACTGAAATAGGGCGGTAATTCGACTTTTCAGTTTTATCTCCCTCCTTGAAAATTGGCGTAACTCTGGCCAGTTTCCATGAGTCTGGAAATTGGCTAGTTACAAGTGATGTATTAAACAAACATGCCAAAGAGTTTTCAATAAAAGGCAAGGCTAGTTTTAGGAAATAGCAGGAGATATTATCATTCCCAAAGCTCTTTGAAGTTTTAGTCTTGGCAATTGCATCCCTGATTTCCTGCACTTCAATGGTCTTAAACCTAAACTTGACACTGTTAACAGTATCATCATAGTCCCCAGATAGAAGAGGGTTAGGGGTAGCATCAATCTTGCTAGCTAATTCCTCACCAATTGTACAGAAGAAACTATTCATTGTGTTTGAAATGTCTTTTTTGTTAACAATTGCATTGTCAGAATCCTTAATACAATCAATGTTGGAAGATTTTGATCGTTTGTTCAGAAGTTCATTGATTGTTTTCCAAGATTCCTTCAAGTTCCCTTTACATTCAGAAATTTTTGAAGAATAATATTGCTTTTTAAGCTGGACATTAAGAGAGTTGACCCTATTTCGAGCATGTCTATACGAATCCATGAGGATTGGTGACTTACTTTTAAGGGCAGCTTTTTTCAGTCTATCTCTAGTCATCATCAGACCCTTAAGGTCTTTGTCAATCCAGGGACAATATTTTTCAGAAACGCGCATTTCCCTTAGAGGAGCATGTTTTTCTATGATTAAAGAGAACAAGGTTGACCAATCATTGACAAGTGTATTTATATCATCAGTCTGTTGGAACATATGCTCCCAACATATGCCAGAGACATCAGACAGGAATTCATCCTCTTTGAAGTTTTTCATGCTCCGGGTTTTTATCCGTTTATGGTCTTTTTCAACTGCCCCATTGAATTTTCGAATGCAGTAGACCATAAAATGATCACTGAGAGAAACCTCATGAACCCCTGCCTTAACAATGTCTCTGGCACACGTTGTGGCGATGTGGTCAATGATTGTTGCAGTTTCAAGGGTGACTCTTGTTGGTTCCTCAATAAGCTGCTTGAAACTGAACAGCTCATAGATATTTGCCATGTGCTTAGCATTGTTATCTATGAGCTGATCATCTTGTCTCCTTGTGAAATCACAATTTGTGTCACCAAGGAGGATCATTTTCTTCTCTTCCCTATCCAGGTAGGCAAGGACTTTTTCCAGCTTATCAAAGGAACCAACAGGGTCACTAGGTGGTCGGTACCATGCGATAACAAGAAATGGCTTACTTTTAGGGGGTTCAATTTCAATGCAGATGAGTTCAAGCCCATCAGCTGGAATGTCATCTCGAGGTTTGAAATTGACTGAATCCCTTATATAAATGGAANCGTTGGCCTAATTTGGTAGTTTTTTGTAGATATGTAAAATCCCCAGCATTTTTCTTGTGACGCTGTTTTGCTGTGGTTGGACTATACTTTGCTTAGACTATGCAATTCCAAACTTCAAATGCTTGAACGACATAGCCAAAAAGACAACTTGGCCAATGCAAATCTTTGCGTGGAAGGAGGACCTCGTTTCTTTTCTTCGCCGCATCACCGCCAAATCAAGAAATTTTAATATTACGGCTCGTGTGCCTTGGATCCCTGTGGCTTTTCTGCGCATGTGCAATGCAAATTTCTCCCCTGTTATTACGAGTTTTGTTTATTTCGCGAGAACGAGGTTTTTGAATATTCATGAAAACGAGGCATTGTTATTTCCTTTTGCCTAGCTAGGCCAGGCCTAACAAACAACAAAAAGAGTCAATAAAGATGGGTGTCTTCAGGAGAGCCAAAGAACACATTCTCATTGCAATTTTGACAGTTAGATCATTGCTTCATAGTTCTTGTCGGTCAAATACTTACATCCTAGATGCTGCTTTCGAACCTGTTTATTGGTTTGTGGATCGTGTCGCCGGCGTCATGGGATTGGTAAGTGTAGTGGGGGTGGGAGTATTATAGTATCCGTATCATTCTAGGCCTACCCGCCCTGCGAAATGATCATTGCTCAACCATGGTTTTCCATGGTGATACCATGGCCAGACCATGGTTTTCAACCATGGTTTGCAATCAATGGTTGGGCAATGAAATGGCCATGGTTCAACCATCCATGGACATGGTACGACCACGAATGTCAAATGGAACACACTGCCCAACCATGGTTTGACCATGTCCTTAAAACATGGTCAGACCATGGTGTGACAATTGCTGACATACCATGAGCATACCATGGTTAGACCATTGCTGTCTGACCATGTTCAAACTATGGTCCAACCATTGCTGACTGACCATGCTCTGACCATGGTGTGACCATTGCTGACGTACCATGACCGGACCATGGTTATACCATTGCTGTCTGACCATGTTCAAACTATTGTTGTTGTTGTTGTATACTTATTTTAAATCGATAAATATTTCTAGCTTTCTATTTACAAATATGTACAAAGAAGACTAATCTACATCGATTAACAAAAGACATAAATAAAGGAAATAATTTACTAAATATTACACGAAAAGGATCTTTTTGGGATATTTACAGATAATATTCACATAACGACTATAGATTCATTCGTATTTACAGACATTACATTTACAGTTTGGACCATCCCATTCTTTGATCATTCGTTTGAAAATATTCAGATTATCTGCTGTCTTGATGTTATTTGGTAATCCGTTCCAAATTTGAGGCCCAAGGGACCTTAGACTATTAGAGCCAAAAGTTACTTGGTTTGGCCTGTGATGCTGTAAGTCAAAAGGTTGTCGTAACGAGTAGTTTGATAATTTTGATTTAAAAATGTCCTGCATAAATGAAGGATTGAGGCTCTTAAGCGTTTTGAAGATTTCCACACATAGGACCTTCAAACGGGAAATATGCATTGTACACCTACTTGACTTGGAAAGTAACTCACTATATGAACTTGAATGATCATGATATAAGAATCTTAAAGCTCGTTCTTGTATTTTTTCAATTCTCTGCATGGAGGCCGCTGATGAAAAACACCAAACCAAAGGACAGTAATTAAAATTTGAGTATACGAAACTTTGAACGAGAGTTTCCCTCTCTTTGAAACCGATAAATGACTTAAGTCGCTTTAAAACATTTAGCTGCGTTGCAGCTTTTCTGCAAAGTTCAGAAATATGTGGTTCAAAATTTAATTTATAGTCAAGCTGAACACCTAGGAGCTTCACTGTTTCTTCGGATTTGATTGTTTTGTCCTGAATATTCACATTCATTCCACAAGTATTTGTCCTGTCTTTCTTTATTATAAGAGAATGAAATTTGTCGGGATTTGCAATCATTTGATTTTCTTTTAGCCAATTCAAAGCCACACCTGCTTCCTCTTCCAGTACCCTGATCAAGTCTGGTACAGTCTTTGAAAAATAAACAAGTGTGTTGTCGTCAGCGTAATTATGTAGCGTTGCGTGCTTTATAAATAAAAAAAGGTCATTTATGTATACGTTAAACAAAATAGGACCAAGAACAGAGCCTTGAGGTACTCCTGACAAAATTGTCTGATAAGAACTGTAAGTGTTATTAATTCGAACAGCCTGTTTGCGACGTTTCAGATACGAATAAATATAGACCAGGGCATTTTCATCGAAACCATATGCATGAAGTTTAGCAATGAGCAGATCATGTGGGATACAATCAAAAGCTTTTGATAAGT
>REGM01000497.1:94508-106520 GCA_004194415.1 Aurelia aurita
AGCTTATTGCCCATTGACTGCTGCAAGAATAGGAACGATGGTATATTTTAGGAGCCAAACAAATGATTTATATTTCTTCCCAATGCTGAAGCTACCAGAGCAAGCCTTTCTAAATCAATCAAGTTAGCTAAGAATAAACAGTTTCTTCAATCTCTTCGCATATGGGTTTATTTACAAACAGTGTGGCTTGTGATATTGCAAAATAAAGCACTACTGCACATACCCCTAAAATAAGGCCACTTACCGGTTCAAAGCAACTTCTTAACTTCCACATTACTCCGGGGTTCTCATTTATTCACACAATTGTTGTTCAAAAGGAAAATCTAACACAGACTGCGTTAAATTTTGCCAACCAAGGCCTATTATGCCACCAAAACAATAAATGCCTTCAAGCAAAACAACATACTTCAGCAATTCTTCGACTCTCTCATCTACAATTGTAAAACTTCCAGAACACTTTTTATTTGTTTTCGTTTCTAAAGCATATAAATTATTTGTTGCAAACCACTTTCTTCTTCTTTGATTTTGAGAAACAACAGAGAGAAATGACGAATGCATTTATAATGGCGAATATTTTCCCGCCAAAGTCTCTCTTTTGTTACGAGGCTAAAAGCGCACAGGAAATCTTTGCCTTGCCTGCATACATTTGTACCAAAATGCAGATGTCCCTTCGTATTCCTCTGGTTAAAGTGCAATATTTAATCTCCGTTTATTCATAAACAAAAATCTGAAATTGGAAAATAATCATCATACAATCCAAATTCACCAAACTCGAAGAAACAAACTTTTCTTGTAAAGTATGCTAAATACCACCTTAACGTGATATAGGTGACTATCTCTTTTCATGTTTCAAGCCTTTCTGGCCTTCTATAAACCATTTAGCTGAATTTAAATGCGAAATTTCGTGCACAGCTTCTCCCACTTCAGCTCCAGTTCAGTGATTGTATCGCGAAGAGGATTCCCTCTATCGGCCATCTTCCAGAAAAGTAGCGCGCCGTCCCAGACCTCTGTGAAAGGTCTATTCTCAGTAGGCCCACATTACCCCACTTAGTAAAAAAATATGCAGAAAAGTAATTATCGTTTCAATGACTTTGAAATCAACGTTATTTCACTTGTAAAAGACCAAACTTTCACCTCATGTTCATTTAATGGACCAGAAAAGCAAACCAACGGTGGCAGGGGAAAGTTCTTCTCGGCTTTGAAATTCTTCCACACTAGGCCGTTCACTAACATTATTTTATATAACGAATGGAGATACATATAAGACGAATGTTTTATGTAAAAAGGCTTCTTATTATGTAGACATTACAAGAAAAATAGCCAAACTTTCTTCGAATTGACCAGCAAGGATATTTTTAGCAAAAAGCTTAATAGACCCACTCTACTCCGTAGACCCACATTTCGCCAAAATATTGCGAAATTCAAACTCAAACGCATTGTAAAGAGACGATTTTGAATTTGAAGTTGCAAACGACCCCATGGTAAACTGACCATGGTCAAGCAATGGTTGGACCATGTTTGCATATTCAACTTTAAGAATTTCACTCAACACATCAACGGTGTAAAAACCCAAACCAAAATATTGCAACGTTCAAACTCAAACGCAGTGTAAAGAGACGATTTTGAATTTGAAGTTGCAAATGTCACCCCATGGTAAACTGACCATGGTTTGGCAATGGTTGGACCAGGTTTGAGTATTCCCTGATCACAATTTCATCCAAGCAATTAATAGGTGAATCAATGCAAATAAAATCACTTTCTATCCTATCAAAATGATTTTACAATTCATAAACTACGATTAATTGATTCTGAAATCTCTCATGTTAATTGACCATGGTTGAGCACTGGTAGGGACATGTTTCCTTAAACTGGAGACAAATCTTTAAAAAATTGTATGTTGACAAGAAATCATCAAGACACATGTTGGTCCTATAGTAAACCAACATGGAAGCATCTTTATTGTGCATATCACAATGTATCACAGTAACCAACTTTGTCCATGGCTTAACCATGGTTGGAGCATGGTTTGTAGAAAATGATGTGAAACAAGTATCAAACAAACTAAAACTGGCTTAACCTATTGTTTATTGATAACAAAATAGCAATTGGTGGTGTCTCGTCTCGTCCACAACGGTCTCCTTTTACTAGAAAGACTTTCATTTTTCTTATCAATAGAGCCTACAATGTAAAAACATGGTTGTACCATGGTTGTACAAATTTCATGAAAACACCTACAATAACATGTACTGGTTACTGTAATTAAGAAGAAGTCATGTTTCTGAATGGGTTCTGTGTCATTAGGTAACAAAAAACCAATTTGAAATACAATTGACAGCAAGTGAGATTTCATTGCCCAACCATGGTCCTTGACCATGGTCAGAACTTCCAGAATTTCATGGTTGACCATGGTCAGACCATTGCAAACCATGGTTGGGCAATGAATCATGGTTTACATTTCGCAGGGGTATCTAGTGCATCACTGCGACTGACTGACCTATGGCAACAAACACGATAGTACCAAATTGAAATCCTCCCAAAATTTATGTGGAAAGATTTCATTTTTAACCATACATAGAGTGCTGTTAGCACTCTATGACTAGGCGACTGTCTCAAAAATGTTTGGTTGGTGTCATTTTGATTGCAAAATATCGGTCGGTCGGTCGGTCGGTCGGCAATATGATCAAATTTCAATTTTTCCCAGATTTTTAAGTTCAGACAATGTATTATTGAATGCAAAAACACAAAAACAAAATCTTCGTTGTTGTTTTCCTATATAACATTCAGTCGGCCGATCCAAAATTCTGATTTTTTTCATTTTTAGAAGACGGTCGGTCGGACGACACTAACCAAACATTTTTGAGACGGTCGCTCTATGTATGTATGGTTTAAAATGTAATCTTTTTTTCAGCAAATCTTTGTCACACAACACAGTGACGTTCAACAACGAGTTTCACAAAAACAGAGCAATGTGAACGCACACAAATTGAGGTTCTGAGATAGTTATTGTGTTGATATAACGTATTTGAATATAGTTGAACCCCAAGGGAACTATAAACTGCTTGGTATTTAAAGTTGTTTACGACTGTTCGTGTTAGTTTTAATTGAGTGCTTTCCCAAAGCTGACGTGTTGTTTTTGTGTCGTCCTAAGCTCGCTTTGGCTAGGCCATGTAAGGAAATACATAACAGGTTCTTCGCTCCGTTTTTGTAATCAGGCGGATCAATGTGAGCGGACAAAAACAGATATTTTCCCCTCCTTTTTTGCACAAAAATGGAGCAATGTGAACGGGTAGCTTGGATGCATCAAAAACGGATGATAACAAAAACGGAGCAGTGTGAACGGGGCCTCATTAATTTGTTGTTAAAAACCTCCTCTCTCGTGTAAATTTTTTCCTTTCCTATATTTTGTTATTGTAATTGCTATTTTATTTGTAATTATTATTTGTAATTGATATTTGTAATATGCAATACTTAAGTGTAATGTTAATATTTGCTTATTTATAATATATAAATGTGATGGCCGCATTGTTGCTATGTGTTTCCATGCTACCTGTGGTAGAGTTCTGTACATTTTATGGGAATATAAACAAAATCTAACCAAGAAGGCCGATTGGCCATCCTCGTTTTAACGCTTTATTAGCAATTAACTTTTATCGATTGCTTTCATTTTTGGTCAGTTTTATTCATATCATCATTGGAAAGAAAACACATTAAAAAGAAACATTGTAGTTCATGTGAACGATTTTGATAACAATTATGTTTTGTTCTGTTATAGCTTGTGCAGGCTTTATATTATATTGAAGTGAACTAAAAAACAGTGAGACATATTCGTGTATTTAACAAGATGTTTAGCAAAGTCAAAATCAGCAGGACCAATTGTACTCTGTTTACCAAATCAGCAGATCCAAGTGTACTCTTTTCCAAATTTGGAGCCAATTAGATGAACTTTATTTTTGGTTGTTTATCGTGTGAGATGAGATATTCTGTTCCACTTTATTGCACTTGTGCCACTTTTGTGATAAGGTTTTAGCAAAACTTATGCGAGATATAAAATCAGCAAGTCTAAAATGTACTCTGTACCATTAGTGACTATGTTTGTACCAAATATTCTCCCATATCATTGATACTTACTTAGGACAGCAGTTTGTGGCATTTAGGTGCACTCGTGCCTCTTTTGTGGCAAATTTTTTTAAATTGTTGTTATATTTTAAATCAGCAGGTTCAAATTGCATGTTGTATCAAATTTGGAACCAATCAGATGAATTATAATTTTTGGTCGGTTTTTATGTGCGACCAGATGGGATCGCAGGGTCGGAAAGGATTAAAAATAATTTTAAAGAATTCTGAAACATTCTTAAGAATCCCCAAGAATTTTTAGACTGTACCAGTGTCGTAACGGAGCAGCTTGTAGCCGTTAGTAAATTGAGGGCCCCTTGGGCTTGAAATTGAAAGAATGCAAAACTTTGCTAAAGTTCCCAAAATTGACAATGGTGTTTTTATAAAAAAAATCGTTTGGGAACCCAATACAGCAAAACTCCATAGTGGGGATTAATTATGAAGGCTTTAAATACAGGTCCGTCAACATGAAAAACGAATTGTGGTGATATTGAATGCGAGCGATGCAAGCCGAACTACGTGACCAGGAATTCTTTTCCGGGAACAATATTTCATAAAAAAATTCATTGTTGAGTGGAGAAAAGGATTGCAATCGACGAAAGGCTTCCCAAGGAAATTTATAAAAATTCGGCTTCAACATCGTACAGAAACGGCTCTTTTTTGCAAAATCATCTCATCCACTAAATATTTTCATGTTTCTTGAATATAACTAAATTTGTTTAATAAGTTTGCAATTTACAGCGTTTTTTGTTGTTTTAATTTAAACTAATCTTGCAACGATAGCGTTTTTCTATTAATTTTATGGCTGTGGGCCCCTTAGTGGCCCTAAAATTTTCAGTGCAAAGCAACAGGTTACTCTTTTACGTTAATAGAGAAGTACTTTACTACTTTATTGGAAACTTTAAGGGGCCTCTTCGGGGCCTCCACAGCTTGGGGGCCCTTAGGAGTTGCTCTAACCGCAACCACAGCACCGTGCGTTGCATTGCGCTACTGAGCATGACCTACAGTAGGCCTACATGCTGTGTCCTTTTGATGTGCCTTCTGACTATGAAGTCCCCAAATTATTTTCAATTCCTTCCTTTCTTGCAGGCTTTTGTTATTGTGGTTACAATTTTGACAAGTTCTGTTGTGGTCATCTGGTACACATATCTGTTTCCTGTCATTCAAACATTTAGCACACTATGGATGACAATTCATGTTGTTGTTGCACATTGGTTGCTGATTAACATTGTCTTCCACTACTTTAAAGCAGTCTTCACAAGTCCAGGAATTCCACCACAAGTAAGGAAATCTAACTTTAATATACGTGTGGTGATCAGTAGCTTATATTTGCTGTTTAGTTTGATGTTTGTGCATGTTAATACTGTTGATCATTTATTCTACCAATTGCCCCAAAATGAACTTCACTTTTTTGCCAGACATATGCAGAGAAGCTATTTGAGCAATTGCTGATTATTTTGCTATAACAAGCTGTTGAATGGCGCAATAAAACTTAGAAATATTGCTGGGAGCTTTATCCTACCACTATGTTGCCAAAAAATAATTTTGAAAGTTGCTTGACTTTGTATCTTTAGAAAGATGAAAGACATAGACAATGACCCAGCTTCACCTTCCCACTGATTACATTTCTATGGATTCCAACCAAGCAACATTCTGTTTCTGCAATGTCCTTTTAAATGAACTGAAATGAATACATCGTGCTTTGAAGGGGTACCAAATTTTGAAAATAGTGGTTAATTTTATGCAAAAAAACCTTTGAAAATTTGTTAGAAGCAGAAAGTTAGAAAATTTGTAGTATATATTACTAAACTAAGAAAAATAGAGTGTAAAGATAATATTCCCAACCTGCGTGCTCTCACCTGTGGCTGTACAGGTATAAGCTCCAAGGTGATATTTGTGGATCATCAGCCAGTTTATATCGTTATCTGGAAGAAAATTTCCAACATGCTTACAGCAGTCTGGCTCCCACTCCTTTTGCTATGTTGTCACATGCCTTCTAAAATGCACGAATGACTCTGGTACATCACCATTGGCAAGGGGAAATTTGCAGCTATGATATTATTTGATCATGGTATTTTTCTTGATAAGATGAAATTATATGGTATCTCTTACCTGGAACATGATTGGTTCCGGATAGGTTTGAATTACAGAGAGCAGAATCGTATAGTAAATTGTGTCGCTTCCAGCATCAATGATATTGACGTCGGAGTGTGGCAAGGTTCTTGTTTGGGACCACTTCTTTTTTCTGCTTTATATAAATTATCTCCCCTTTGCATTAAAGAAGGGGCAAGTGAAAACGTATGCTGAACTCCTCTAAACAACTTGGAAGAACTCCACATTGTGTTAAGTGCTGAACTTGTAGATATTGAGAAATGGTTTCAAGGTAATAAACTGCACTTGAACGTAGTAAAAATACAGGCTATGATAGCTGGGTCGGCACAAAACTTACATTAACGGGTAGTGCAGCCTGCTTTGCTGCCTGTGTTCAAAGTAGGTAGTACTGACGTAGAGCTAGTGAACAAAGTAAAATACCTTGGTCTCAGTCCTAATAGACAATAGTCTAACTTGAAAGTGCCAAGTAGAGAGTATACAAGAAAAGGTTTCTCGCGCAATTGGCAGTTTAAAATACTCTCAAAAACGTTGCATCTATGGAAACCCTAAGGGACATTTACTGAAGTAGTGTAGAGCCACATCTAAACTATTGCTGCTCTGATTGGTGCTGCAGTGGAATTACGATAAGGCCTTGCTACAAAAATTACAAAATAAGGCTGCCCGAGTTACGGGTAGTTTTATGATGCACTTTCTTTACCGATACACAAGGCACTTGGCTGGTTGTCCTTCAAAGAAATGATTTTGAAAGAAACAACTACTATGATGTACAATTCTTTGAACAATCTTGCACCAAAGGACCTCAGCGACTTACTCATTAGATTATCAGATTTTCCTACACGAGAGCTAACACTAAAAATGATCTTGCAGTACTTGCAGTATCATATGCGAACACGAAGTGGCCAAAATGCATTCACTTATCGTGGTACAAAATTGTGGAACAGGTTAGACAACGACATCAAAGAGGCCCCCTCGGTCTACTCTTTCAAATCAAAGTTCAGACAGTTGGCGTACGACAATCTTTATTATTTTTGCTTTGGTATTTTATATCTAATTTGCGTATAGGAGTATAGGAGCTTTGCTTTAACAGGGTCAAATTGTAAAGCAAGTTTGCTGAATTTTTTCCCTTTAGAAATATGTATAAGATGTTGATACAATATAATACAATGGGACGAGCGTTTTGAGGCTTCATAACTGGTTCATTCCCATTTCTCGTGGGTGCCTCCAGTCCACTGCGTCCGATGGATTGTTTTCAGGATAACATCATTGAGGCCACATGGGTAATTGAACCGAGCATGGAAAAGTATATCCCGCAAATTTGTGTGTCTTTTGAGTGTTACGAAAGGGTTTTTAGACCATATGCGACTATGATAATCTTCTTCAATAATTGTCGGTATTTCTTGAATTGTCGTCATAGGGAATGGCGAGTGGTATTAGCTTTCTTTTCCATATACTTGGAGTGTTGTCTTTGTGGTAGGTGTAGCTAGAAGCTCAATTTGAGAAAATCTTTCACTTTGCCAAATTCATGTTCGATGGTTGTGATGTGGTAACCCCTTCGAAGCGAATTGATTCTAAAGTTACCAAGATGATGTTCCAAGTCATTGTTCTTTGTAGTTAATGCAGTTAATTAAGGTAATTAATTATCGTATAAATTTCTTTCAGCGATAACAAAAACTTTGCATCTCTATGTTTTGCATTTTTTGTTCTAGGGGAAACCAATGGAGAGCATTGGTGGTGCAGTTGTGTGCAAGAAATGTAATTACGAAATACTTGATGATACTTTTCTTTATCCGAAAATATAGCAGAGAGAAAAAGGATTTTATGTGGAGAATCCGAATATGTAACTTACTTTGCTCTAATTGTTGTATATTCGATGACTGTCATCATTATTCTTCGTTTTTGGCCAAAAAATAGCGAAAATTATTACTTCTTGTCTCTAAGTTTCCAGGGCTGTAGGCTTTTTGAAGCATGCCAAATCGTTCCTACCAAAGGAATCTTTGAAAACGCTCTACACAGGTATTTTGGAGCCCCACTTTCGATACTGTTGTTCTGTTTGGGGCTACGCAGGTTCAACGGATATTAATCAGTTGCAAAAACTTCAGAAGCGTGCTGCAAGTAGCAGCTACGACGCCCCAAGTAGACCACTTATCGAAGGCTTGGGTTCGAAGACAGTCGAAGAACTTATCAAAAATGAGTCTAAAACAATGGTCTTCAAATCCTTAAATGGGCTGGCTCCGCAATATCTGTACGACATTTTCACAAAAAACTCTCAATGTTCCTCTTATAGCCTCCGTAACACTGAGACAGACCTGAGGCTGCCAATGAAAAAAAAAGCAAATGGCCAAAAACGTTTTTCTTACAGAGGAGCAAAGTTGTGGAATAGCCTTTCAGCTGAGTCAAAGCAGGCATCCTCCCTAAGCTCTTTCAAACAAACATTATAGGATGATTATTGTTATTATTATTATTATTATTATTTATTATTATTATTATTATTATTATTATTATTATTATTATTATTATTATTATTATTATTATTATTATTATTATTCAAGTCAAAATTGTTTCTGCTAGAAGTTTCTTGTGTCCACTATACTGCTGGCAAATGCCTAGGCAGATTTTTCGATGTTACTGTTGTTGCAATAAAATAATTTTTTTTAACATATATATCTAAAATAAAAACAAGTTTTCATTGGTTTATTTCCGCTCATAAAATGTTTTAACTATCTCGCAGTTTTGGCTGAGTACCCATTTCTGACATTGTTCGATTACTAATTTTGCCTCCTTCTCTCCTTGACACAGTCCCTTGATTTGACTTTCCAGGTACTTACTGTAACAGCCTAGAAAGTCGATGCTCCAGCGACTATCTCATCTCAGAATACTTGTTCTCAGGGCTCAAAAAAACGAAGTAGCGTGGTAGCGCCGCTACCAGGAAGGTAGCTAAAATGCTCCAATTTCCCAGGAAGGAAAAAGGGGAAAAGAAAAAGAAAGGGGGCGGAAAAGAAGAGAAGGAAAAGGAAGGAAAGGGAAAAGGAGAGAAAGAAGGAAGGAAAGAAAGGCAGAAATAAAAAGGAAAGAAGGAGGGGAGGAGACAAGGAAGGAGGGAGGGAGAGAGGAGAGAAGGGATAAGATTGGGCAGTATGTTAGGAAAAAACAAGTCAGGAAGAAACAGGAAATGTAGAAAGGAAAAAGGGGCAATGAACGAGGAAAATGAGAATCAGGACAGAAAGAAAAGAGAAAGATGACATGGCAAATTGATCTAGGCAATAGAAAGTGTGAGTTATATGGGAAAATGTCTGGAGATGGTACGAGAACAGAGAGAAGTGGGTGCCGTATATTAGAAATTATGACAAGAAGCATATGAATAAAGAACTTGCAGAAACCAAAAGCAAAGCACAATTTCATGGTTTTTTTTCATTAGGAAAACAGAAATTGATTTTTAATGGAATCAAGATGATCCTGCAAGCAGTCGTAGTTTCATCTATCAAATATTCAGTTAAACAGTTGCTGAACGATTAATAACCAGCTATAACCTGAGAAATTTTCATCAAAGGCCAATAGCAGAAGGAGCTGCCGAAAATAAAATTGTTGTTGGTTGGAATAGGCTTGTGCTTAGCCGATGTGACTCGATAGTAACAGAGGCTCTCGACAATTTTCTCAAAGTTAACATATCTAAAGACTGGCATTTTGCTACAAACGAAGCGCAAACTGACATACACTCAGTTAGCATGTCAAATAAAAGATAAAGCAAAAGACATCAATGGACCATCTAATGGACCATTTGTTCACCATTAGTGGGTGTAAAAAAGATAGGGGTAGCATAGCGTACACGTACATGTAAGTAACAATGCATAACAGACACCAAACTTTAAATCAACGATTAGTGATTTGCAACCGAACCTACATTTTAAGCAACCCCAAGAGCTTTGAAGTGTTTTCAGTAGGGTACAATTATTGGTGTAACTACTTTACGTATCTGCTGCAATCAAAATTTGAAAAATATCGTTTTGATATGGTCTTTTTCTCTTTGATCTTTTAATAGATGATCGTATCAATAACAAGCGCTGCTAATTATAATCAAAATTGCTCAACTTCAATTATTTAAGGCGTATATTTGAAATAAAAAGATGTAGGCCGTTTGTTGGTGTTGTAATGAGCCTCCAAATCTTTGGCATCCTTAAAAAAACATTGCACGGATGGTTAATGCATCTTCTGTTTGATTTAATGGCTTGAAAGGAGCTTCAAGTACCTTGCTATAATCCTATATGTAGCATTTCTGATATCTTGATTATTTTCAGAATTACAGCGTTTTCTTTGCTTGGGCCAGTTTCGAGAATGTGACGTCATCAAATTGCTAAATCGTAAACTAGAAAAGCTACAGATTTCGGCTTACTACCATATTATAGACCTTCATAAACTATGGTTTTCTTGAAGATTGTACCGTTTTTCATAATTTAATTTAGGATCTACGATTATTTTACGTTTTTTCAAAACTTTTCACGAGTTCTTTCAATAAAAAGGAAACTGCTGTAATTCTGAAAATATTCAAGATATTAGAAATGCTACATCTAGGATTATAGCAAAGTACTTGAAGCTCCTTTCAAGCCATTAAATCAAACAGAAGATGCATTAACCATCCGTGCAATGTTTTTTTAAGATTTGGAGGCTATGCTGGCTGTAAAGAAAAAATATTTACAGCTCTAAACTGTATTAGATTGGAGCAACATATTTTCTGCAAATTGCCGTTAGAATTTTCAAAGGAAGGTTTAGGTGGTGCTTGGCTTGCTACCAGGAAATAATTTTTTTTTGGAGCCCTGCTTGTCCTGCTTTTCTTTCTCTCTTTTTGTAATACATCCAGGTGCACATATTGTTCCCTCTATTAACGTGATCTTTCTTGTTTCTTTGTCGATTATCAGCATATCAGGCGTAATAGCATTGTTACTTGGTCTTTTGTCTAAATGCATCGGTATGTCCCACATAACCTTAGCACGCTCATTTTCAATGCTTGCAAGAGGTAATGCTTGCTTGTACCATGGAATTCCACAATTTCTTCCATCAAACTCAAACTTTTCTAGTATTAGATGATACACAGGTCTTAACATTCTATCATGTTTCGCCTTGTAGAGTGTTTGCGCTAATGCTGCGCAGGAGCTTAGCAAATTAACAACTGTTTCTTCTGCTTGTTTACATAAACTGCATGTTGTATCACAGGAGGCCCAATCGCCTATCACGGAGGCCTAGCTTAATTAACTGCGGCAATTTACGCTGCTGCTATTTCCTAACTGCAACATTAAGACAGCAGTACTTGTTCTTTGAATTGAAGAAAAATTAAATTCATACCGTAAATGGTTGATTGTTTATCTCTTGCGTCGTTTCTTGCACCGAACTTATTGAACCATCCTGCCGCTATGACAACCTGCTACTGCTCTGTTGCTGATGTTGTACTGCAATAACGCAACATTATTGATTGTGTAGGTTGTACAGTGTATATATTAAGTAACAAGGAGTGAAGCTTTTTTAACTGCCTAGATCCAACAACAGTTTTGTCCTCGCTCAATCTCGGTCAATTTTGCATTAAACGACCAGTTCTTTGCATCAAAATGTTCCCCAACTCTTAAACTTCGTACAGAAGACATTTGTTTCTGCTTTCCTTCATGAAATCATATAAAGCGGGCGCGAAATAATTCTCATCTCCTCGACGGTTTGAAATCTGCCGAAGCTCGTCCTACCATCGCGCCCACATCAAAGTGTACCGACGCTCGAAATTCGTCAGATTTTCGGCGAATATTACGA
>REGM01000497.1:115621-127029 GCA_004194415.1 Aurelia aurita
AGGTTTGGACTATTTTTATTTTAGATTATATTGTAACTGTTTTTAATGGAGGGCCCCTTGAAAATCAGCCTTTGCTGAAGGGCAACCCTCCCTAAATGAATCAAATATCTAAATATCTAAAAAGAATCGGACCCCTACGTAATACCCGTACTGATCTCAGGATTCCACTTTGTAAGACCTCAAATGGCAACGGAGCTTTTCCTATCGAGGAGTTACTGTTTGGAACCAATTGAGCTATGAAATCAAAACTGCTCCTTCGCTAGCTACTTTCAAAATGAGACTAAAATCGTTCTTGAGAGATCAAAGAGGTTGATCTTCTAAACCAACGTTCAGCACATACATATGACTTCTGAGTCCTTTTCTTTTTATAAATGTTTCTTTTCTTTTCTTTTATATAGGATATTAAAGTTGATTTATATTAGCAATTCATGTATAAGGGGCACATTGTAAATCGATTATTTAAATTTTACTGAATGTATGTAACCCTGTTAAAATAAATCAAAATGAAATGAAATGAAAATTGGCTTGGTGCTCCCTCCGGTCGGCGACTGGGGTGGGTGGGCGGTTTTGTCCGGTGGCTGGCGTGGTAGTTTGTTTGCTGGTTTGCCTGGTTCTGTCTTGTGGCACCATTGATGGTGCTGTGAGGTGGAGATTGTGCGATTGGTGGGCGGGAGATCCTGTTCGTTGTTGGACGTTGCTGCTGGCCCTTGTTGTTGTCTGGGCGCCGATCGGGTTGTGGGCGGGTCGGCGGCTGTCCGTCTGTGGGCTGGGGGTCCCATCTGCTCATCCGTCTTGCACTTGCGTTAATGATCGTTAATGATTTCTTTTTAAGGGGGGTTTGTGGGAGTGGGTTTTGTGGTGACACTTACGGGGTATTTTGATTTGGCTGCACTTGTACATTCTCCATGAATAATATTATTATTTTTTCCTTGATACAACCTTCAGATGAAATTATAGTTTATTTCGATCAGTTTAGTTTAGTTTATTTTATATTCGAAGTTGATTAGTTTCTTGTTATTTTGTAATTAGAAGCTAGATTTATTTATTCGAATGAAAATAAAATCACAACAACAAAGGTGATCAGCATCATGTCTCGTTTGCATTTTCAACAGTTACTAGCAAAGAAACGACTAATAAAACCTAGGCTCTTCGCAAACTTCAAAATAGGCTACTGTTTGAAAACCTTACCTCGTCCTGATCGATCTTGATGCCATGACGCCATCGTCTTGGCTAATTATTTTGGTATCAAATTCCATCCAGGTGTGGAAAGTTAATATGAAATTCAACACTTTTCTTCGTGATTCATTGCATTGCATCTGTTAAAGGGCTTCACAAACTATTCTCAAAGGAGCACAGCTTCCTCCAATGACTTTCAAAATGCCTTAACTTTTTTGACACGAGCGATCGCTCCGAGAACATTTGAACAGGTATGGTCCTATGTATAAACAACCTTTTCCAGTAGAAATTTGCAAAAAATCGAGTTACCCGAGCGTGCAATGTTTTTTGTAGCGAGGGGGTCAAAAGGGCCTAAATCTTGCTGCGAAAGGCGGAAGTAGACTGAATTACGGCATCTAATTGTTCCATTGGCAAGAGGAAATGTCACGTGATCGGAACTCTAAGACAAAAGAACTGATTTGTCCGTTATGTTCCCCTTAGTGCGCTTGCGTCGATGGAACATCATTGGATTGACTGCTTTCCGCTCTAGTGAGCAGCGAGTTTTCGTTTTGCAAAACCACCCTCCTCAAAAATCAATTAATTTCTCCAATACTATTTGGCCTATCGAAAAGTGGTAAAAAGGATGTAGTTCTACATAGCATTGGGCTCAAATCTTTCAAATTTTTAAAAAGGTGGGTGTAAAATTATATTTCATTTTTCTTTGCATTGAATGGCTTGAAAGGAACTGAGGGTACTTTGCTGTATATCTGTCGTGGACATATTTTGATATCTTTATTGTTTTAAAAATGGCGGCGTTTTTATATTTGTCGAGAGAATTCATGAAAAATTTTGAAAAACTCAAAATCATCGTAAATCCTAAATCAATAGATGAAAAATGATGCAATATTCAAGAAAACCATAGTTTATGAAGGTCTACAATATGGTGGCAAGCAGAAATCGGTCGCTCTTCTGGTTTAGGATTTAGATATTTGATAACGTCACAGCCTCAAATATAATAAATGCCTCCATTTTGAAAATAATCAAGATATCAAAAAATTTCCACGTTGGATTTACAGCAAACTACCCTAAGTTCCTTTCAAGCCATTTAATTCCAAGAAAAATGTAATAGAATTTTACACCCACCCTTTTAAAGATTTGAGCCCTATGCTGTTCTACATAGTCTTGGCGATTGAAAGGTATATAATTCGCAATGTTTTCGTCGACACTGGCGTTGCAAATTCTCTTCCTAAATTGTGTCTTAATTTAAAAAAGGTGGATTTATTTCCAAAGCCACTCGTAAATTTGTTGGTTTTATTTTTCGCCCTATCTTTTGCTAGGTGCTTCATCTACAACTTTGCTAAGTATGATAGAAAAGCTAGGCTAGATTTCCTACAATCGAATTATATCTTTTGTTTACTTTTCAACAGCAAAGGAGAGAACCGCTGGTCAACAGATTACCATGTTACGGAGCACACTTTCAAAAGCTCAGGCTTAACATAACTTGAAATTTTTCCATTGGTGAACAACTGAGCGTGATCTGGTGCGCTTGTGAAAGTATCATTTCCCTCCAGAAATTTATTAATTACTCAGGAACCAATCGGTTTATCAAGATTCTGTAAAAAGTATAGTATCAACCATATGAAGAAAGCTCACTGTAAAATATTGTATGGGTTTCAGAAGAACTTCATTATCCGCGCTGCTAATGTAAATATTTAGATATATGTTCTCGGAGACACATGCCAAATTTGAAGGCAAAAGCTTGGCTAGATTTTCCGCAATAAAATTCTAAAATTTGGTAGCCTACTTGACAACAAACAATAGAAAAACTGGGCAGTCGATTATCGATAGGCACATGTGAAAGAATTGGTGAAGCATTTGCAAGCATGTATGAAATGGTTCAGCCTTCCAAATTTGGCATGTATCTCCCTGAACATGGCGAAAAGTTTGATTAAAATCTATGGACTAGCGGAGTGGAGAATAAAGTTCTTCTGAAACCTACTGTATAAAATATTTTAAAAGGAGCTTTCTCCAAGAATATGGTTGATACTATACTGTTTACAGAATGTCGATATACCGATTGGTTCCCGTGTAATTAATAAATTTCTGGAGAGAAGGATTTATGAAACCCAGCTTTCCCTGCTCATTAGAGCGGAGAGCAGAGTTGCAGTAAGCCCCGTCAAATCGCTCTCAGAGCATTCCACTGAACGTGATGTTGACAACAACACCTAAGGCATCTACCTAGGACAATAGAAATGTTGGGTTTGCCCATTGAACATTTTTGAATTCGTTCGTTCAAAATCCACTCCACATCGCTGAACACCGCTGAACATCACTGAACATCACCCAACAGTGTGTTAACAAGCTCTCAATATTTCACTCAACATCGCGCCCTACAAATGTTGAAAGATGTTAAGTGAAATATTGAGAGCGTTTTAACGGGGCTTTGATCAATAAACGCTGTACCCAATGAATGAAAATTTGCACAAAGACATAAACACGACAAGCAACATAAACCATTTCTAGCGTGATTAAGGCTTGGCTCTACTTTACTTTTCAAACACAAAGGGGGATGCTAATTCGAGAGGGTTGGTCATTTGAGGAGGTCATCATTCAAGAGCGATGCTCATTCGTGGTGGCGCACTTTCGAGAGCTTGTACCCATCTGAGACATGGAGGACACGCTAGTTGATACCTTATTTTACGATAAACACCGTTTTCCTTTACTTTAGTTCAAGCTTGGATGAACAATTGTATTGGTTTCTGCAATCATAGATATTTTATCATGTTCTGCATATTTATGTGGCTTGGAACTCTGTATGTCTGTCTAACAACATACGACTTGTTTACGTATCATTTCTTTCATCCTGGGGTATGTATTTATCATTGAGTTCATTAAGTACTAGTGGCAATATTCTAAGGGCAATATGCCACCGCTGTCAAGCAACCCACAACTACTACAGCTGGTTAGTGGTGAGATATATTGTATTCGTAGAGTTAGCAAAGATATTCTTTGTATTTCTGATAACTTTCGTTATTGATATTTCAATATTGATTAAAAATTGTGGATGTGTTCTTTACCGTTGAAATAAAAAAGATAGTTCATTTCGAAAATGTTCATTTCAGCAATAAAAGAAATTGAAAACATAAATTATTTTCTAGTACATAGCTTGTGAACAAGGAAATCGTAGGTTCAATCTTTGACGTACTTAGCATTTTATTGTTAAAATAATCTGAACAGACAGTGATTTTATGGCGCAATGTTTTAGTTCTAACTTTACTGTTTTAGTTTCTTTTTCTGAATTACCATTTCTCTCCTTTTTCTTTATAAATTGCTTGAAATATTGTTTCTACTCACATATCAGATGATTTTAAACAGCCTTTCTTTGCTAGCCTGCGTGCAGACTATACTTTTTCATACTATAGAACCTATAGTATGAAAAAGTATAGTCTGCACGCAGGCTATTCTTTGCTTTATGTACTGCCTTGAAATGCATATTTTGTAAGGCCACATAAGAGAAACTTTTTTGGTCATTTATTGTTTATGGTTTGTCCTTGTTTGTTGCTTTAAAATTAAAGTTAACATATCCTTCTTTCAGACGCTATTCGATCAAGAGAACAAGGAAGTAAACAATGTCTTTTTAAGATTTGGTCTTGGAAATATACTCAAAGGGGTAAGTACGGTCACAATAGTCTACATAAATTGGGTGGACAAGGGGTCTTCACCATGTACTTGNAGACTATACTTTTTCATACTATAGAACCTATAGTATGAAAAAGTATAGTCTGCACGCAGGCTATTCTTTGCTTTATGTACTGCCTTGAAATGCATATTTTGTAAGGCCACATTAGAGAAACTTTTTTGGTCATTTATTGTTTATGGTTTGTCCTTGTTTGTTGCTTTAAAATTAAAGTTAACATATCCTTCTTTCAGACGCTATTCGATCAAGAGAACAAGGAAGTAAACAATGTCTTTTTAAGATTTGGTCTTGGAAATATACTCAAAGGGGTAAGTACGGTCACAATAGTCTACATAAATTGGGTGGACAAGGGGTCTTCACCATGTACTTGGCTTGACAGTAGCACGTTTGACTATGAACATTCGTTTGTCTTGAGTTGTTCTTATGTTTAGACTTCCAGAAATATTTGCGGTGATGAACAAATATCACAATATTTTATGAGAAAATCGGAATTTTAACAAATACTATAGGTTTCTTACATTTTTCAAAGTTGAGCACTAGCAATTTCCTTGAATCATCTCTAGAGATGACTATAAATGACTCAAGTAATATCGAATAGTACAGGAAATAGGCGAAAATGTCCTTTGGATTCCCTAGAGTTTCGTTTCAGGTAGGTAGTTTCTTATAAAACTAATGCGCTATCCTGTTGCCAAGCAAAATTTACAGTACTAGGCAACAACAAAATTGATACTCTTCGGTCAAAATTCAATGTCTAAACGAAGATTACCCATTGCATTTTCATTTATAATGTCTAGATGGAAAAATCAATGTAGAATTAAGCATAGTTTTACAGCAAAGTTATTACAGACATCAGCTGAAACCTCTGCTGAAATGGTTGTTGAAATCTTTCCGGATATCTCATAAGAAGATAGGTAGCTCGTAAAACCACAAAAATCAGTATTTCTCAGATTTATTTGGCTTTGGCTCTTAACACAAATGCGCAATGAGTAATTGATAAATTGTTTTTGTCAGAAAATAGTTTTTAACGTTTTTTACTTTTAGCTTTTGGATGGCGTAAAAACACAGGACAGCAAAATCTTTGAAAAATATACACAGAAATACAGAGTAAGTATAATCTTATTGAAAGTTTTACCCCGAGGGGGAACTTAAATCTCCATGATACTGGGTTGTGCCATTCACAGCGTAAAAGTGCCACCCACAAAGAAAAATCGTGGGGTGCTTGCCAATTTTTATTGATGCAGTTTAATTTGCAAATTCGTTTCTTTAATTTAATTTGTTTAATTTGCAAATTTAGTTTAATTTGCAAATTCCACGGCCCTCTCGCTTCCTTTCGGGGGGCTAGGCCCAGCCCAAAGAAGTTAATATTTGCATCTAGGAACGACAAAACGGCACTCCCATTAGCTAAAAATCAGTTTCAAACTGGAAATTAATGTTCAGATACATTTACAGTACCTCACACACATAAGCGTTGCACCAACCCAACTTATCCTAAATGGCTTCCAATCGATCCTATCGACAAAATTTGCACAGCGAAGAAAAATCAGCATGTAAGGGTTTCTCCTCTAAGTGTTTTTTGTGGTAGTTTATTGTTAATTCGTCTACTTATTTAAAAGTAAAATGAAACCAAAGTCGGTTTTCCAATTCGTCCAAAGCTGTAGAGAAATTGTCGAAGGAGGGGTTAGGTAGTTAGATCCTGAATTTTTAGGACAAATAAGGGCGTTTCTTTGCCCTTAAAAAGGGCGTTCCCCAAGGATAAAAAGGGCGTGGTCCTGAATATTTTTCCGGGGGCTTCGCCCCCGGACCTCCATTTCGGTTTGTCCCCCTCAGTCGGTAGTGGCTGGCGCCGCCACTGTTTTCTACAACGGAAACATTTTCCTCGCCCACCACGAAATAGGGTTACATACATACATACATACATGATTTATTTGTTGTAGCAGGTCAATAAGTGGCAGCATGAAGCTGATGTGGACCTGCTGTACTACACTAAATTAAAATGCTAAAGAAAATTTACATACTATATAATCCCGGTATAATGAGCTCTAGAGCATCTGACCCAATTCATGCACCAATTTTATGGAGCATTTTGATGACATTGATGGGAATATGATACATCATGGTCGATTTTGTCATATCAGATTCATTATATCGAAATTATACTGTAGGCTCTAATTACACTAGTTTTTGAATTTTTTTTGTTTTGCATTAACTAAAGTGTATTAAAAGTACTTAAAGTTATCAAGGTCCTTATTAAGAATGAATGAAGTCTTGTTAAAGGAAATTTGATCAATTGCTGCAGATAAGAAACCTAGCTGTTCTTTGAATTTTTTATATTTCTCTATGTTCTTCACTGTTTCAGGTAAACTGTTCCATCCTATTGCTGATCTGTGTTTAAATGATAACCTACCAAACTCTGAACTAGGTCTGTTCACTCTCAGCTTTTTGTTGTCCCTCATATCTCGAATATTAGGGCATTTATCTATGGTTTTTGCAATCTGTTCAGGACAGTTTTCATAGTAGGCTTTGTGTGATAAACATAATAATCTTTTCTTGTACATATACTGGATCGACTTCCATTTCGAAGGTAGTTTTTGATCCTTTCCTTGGGGTACTTTTAAGATGATACGAGCTGCTCGTTGGTGTATTCTCTCTATTCTCTCTAACTTTGCTTCAGAACAACTCCCCCATACACCAATTCCGTATGTCACACTGGGTACTATTCCTTTAAAATATATTGTCTCTAAGATTTGAGAAGGAAGGCTTTTAAACCTTCTTAATTGTTTCAGCTTATTACTCATGTTTGTTGTTAAGTCAGTGATATGGTGTTCCCATGTGAGCCTGTGGTCAATTTTAAATCCAAGACATTTTGTAGTGGTGACATAATTGAGGTCCTGCTCAGCTAGCTTGATTGGTTTTAATGGACCTATAAATTCTTTACCTTTCATTAACATTACTTCCGATTTGTCTGGGTGTATTGTCAGGTAATTTCTCTTGCACCACTCAGCTATTTCTGACAATGCTGATTGTAAGTTGCTAGTTACTTCATCCACAGATCTACCTACACAATATAGAGTTGTATCATCTGCAAACATTTCCAGTTTACAGTAGCTTGACACTTCTGGCAGTCGTTTACATAAATGCTAAAGAGTTTTGGGCCTAAGACAGACCCTTGTGGCACTCCATATGTAACTTCTTCTTGATTAGATCTCTGACCCTCAATCTCAACATACTGTTTTCTGTTCATTAAATAGTCCATTATTAAGTTGTACAAGCTTCCTGATATTCCACAAGCCTGAAGTTTTAGAGCCATTATCTCATGGCTGATCGAATCAAAGGCCTTCTTGAAGTCTATGAATATTATACCTACAACTTTCTTTTCGTCTAATGCTTTCCTCCACACTTCAGTTAGATGTAACATCAACATTTCGGTTGACCTTCCTTTTACAAAGCCCCATTGATTTTTGCTTACCAGACCTCTATCAATAAAGTGATTGTCTATTCCATCTCCTATGATCCCCTCATAAACTTTGCTGGGGATACTTAATAATGAGAGTGGTCTATAATTCCCCCTTTCATGGCTATTTCCTTTCTTTGGCGCTGCTTTAACTTTACTTAGTTTCCATCGACTTGGATATGTTGCACATTGTAAACTTCTGTCCATGACATATGATAACACTATAGCTATGTAATCTCCAGCCAGCTTTAATTCTCTAGAACTGATGTTATCTGGACCACATGATTTCCCAGGCTTTACTCTCTTGTCTATGGCACTTNAAGAGTTTTGGGCCTAAGACAGACCCTTGTGGCACTCCATATGTAACTTCTTCTTGATTAGATCTCTGACCCTCAATCTCAACATACTGTTTTCTGTTCATTAAATAGTCCATTATTAAGTTGTACAAGCTTCCTGATATTCCACAAGCCTGAAGTTTTAGAGCCATTATCTCATGGCTGATCGAATCAAAGGCCTTCTTGAAGTCTATGAATATTATACCTACAACTTTCTTTTCGTCTAATGCTTTCCTCCACACTTCAGTTAGATGTAACATCAACATTTCGGTTGACCTTCCTTTTACAAAGCCCCACTGATTTTTGCTTACCAGACCTCTATCAATAAAGTGATTGTGTTTTGCTGCTCTATCATCACTTATATCTTTCAGTCTCTTTCTGCTGCCAACGACAAGACTATTTGTCTTAGCAACATTAAGGGACAATTTGTAGCCAAGATTTCAGATTACTCAGGTCATCATTGACGCAGTCGTTTATATGCGCGATAGAATCCGAAGCGAACATAAGGCTTGTATCGCTGATCAGCCAATGACATCACCGCTTTCTAATCCTTTGATACAAGATCGGTCGTTCGAGGTGAATTTTCTTGTACCATGAGAAAAGGGAATAGATGTAGACTGACTATATGAGTCTCAGTTTTCCGCTTTGGATTGAATTATGGTTATGGCTTCAAACTGAGACTCATGACAATACAGCTTCAAAACAGAGACTACTTAGGCCATCTGCGCCGGATTTCGGACGCGGCCAATCAGATCGCTGCTTTCTTAATATGGCTAGACCACGTTTTCCCGTATTGCCAGTCGTCAAATGGCGCTATATCTGGTATTGGTTCTAGAATATCACTGAGTTGATTGCTGTCTTTTTTGTCCTGCTGATTGGGTAATAAACCAAATACAAACTTTTGGGTCAAGCATATGGACAATATCAAGATCTCGGTCAACAGTTTCGACCTCAGGCTTGATTTCCGTATTTCCCTAGTAAAACGTCAGTATGGGTATATTATTGTATAGAACAAGGACAGATTTTGTAACACAATAGCATCAGTTGCTTTGTATTGACACTGCAATTGCAGAAAAAAGAAATTCTCTCAACCAGTAATTCAAAACGAAGCAAGACGCAATACCGGGTGTCACAAAAAGAAGCTCTGGTTTGGAGGTGGAGGCAAATTTGTCCTTTGAAGATTTATATCTCTACTCTCAAAGCACCAATGTCAACAAACAAGTTATCTATGTTCAAGTTAACTACCGGGTAATGTTTTAAAACTGATTTCGGATTGATTCATGCTAAATTCTGATCGTTAGGGTTGACCAAATATGTATACTTTTTTTGGGACACCCGGTAGTTGTTGTGAAATTCAGGCAGCTAGCTTGCTCGTTGTGCATTCTAGAAATGATTTTAAGAGAAGACATGGGCATATATCGAAAGAAGAAGGATATATCTAAACATCTTTGTCGGGCATTCTTTTTATTTGGCTCAGAAGCTGAGCAGTAAGTGTTTTAGTTACACCCAAAAAGTACGAGAATTGAATCGCCTACCAATTAGCTTCTGAACCAAACAAATAAAATGCCCGAGGCAGATGTTTAGATATATCCTTCTTCTTTCGATATTTACTCGTGACTTCTGTTAAAACCACCTTTCGCGTGCACAATGCGACATTTTGCCTAACTGGTTTCAGGGCAACTTTTGCCGCTTTGTTTATTTTGAATTACTGGTCGAGAGAATTTATTTTGTCTGCAATCGCTAATCGCTTTGCAACTGTTGCTATTGTGTTACAAAATCTGTCCTTGTTATTGTAAAGTCAATATTGTTAACAGGATCATCCTGGTGGCTGGGAGCATCCACATGGCTACGAACACCTTGCAATTATATACTTGTTTCTCCTATGCTCTGCAGTAGCATGTGCTCTTGGCATGTTAAACATTTGGCATGTTATGTTAGTATCACGTGGAGAGACCTCTGTTGAAGTTCATATAAATAAAAAAGAAAGACGAAAAGCTGCAAAGAGAGGAATGGTAAGATGAAATACCTTTATTTTCTGTGACACATGTGATTTATAAAGTCGCCACGTCCAACCACGCCATGCCATGCCATTCCACGCCATGCCATGCGACAACTTCATACATCCAAAGTAACAATTTTCGGACACGTTTAACTTAGGAAGAGAAAAATTGTTGGGACATTAAAGGGTTTGTGCAAGGTTAAAAGCTTGCATTTGCAAAGAGCAAAACAATCTAAAAATATCCCATTCAAATCGAAGTTGCACACGCGTCGTGAACAATGGATAGCAAAAGAAACAATGTTGTGTCTGAGTGTTTTCCTTGTCCTATTTAAAGACGAGCCTATTTACCATTGCAAATTCCCTTTAAAATGTCCACAATTTTTAGTATCTGAACATCTGTAAATCACCGAAATTGTTAAAGTAATAAAAGTGCGAAATGTGACTTTTGACTTTATAGTAAATCAACGGAGTTAAAAGTAGCTTAGCTAGGGGAACTGGGTCAATCTAAATATAATCTATTATTGATGTTCTCGATCGATGAAAACAATAGGAACATAAGTAAGTGGTGCGTGTCATTCTTTTGTGATATGTTTAGATTAGATCGCTATATCTCCTTTCGTTTATTTTAATTATTTCATACAACATTTAAAGATCGCAGATATCCTACAAATGCCTTACACAAAGAGCTAAACTTTCTCAAAATAAACGACCTCTATGAACTAAAGATTCTAAAATTCATGCACGACATCTACCGGGTGAGTCAGAAAAAAA
>REGM01000498.1:18618-28699 GCA_004194415.1 Aurelia aurita
ATATATATATATATATATATATATATATATATATATATATATATATATATTCATTAACAGGGCCCCATCGCAGCACCTTAAATTAAAATTTTTTCTCTAGGTTCAAACTGGTCAGTTCACCTGTCCTGTGTGCAAGAAACAGTGCAAGAGCAAAGGAGGATTAAGTAGGCATGCATCTACGAAACACACAACTAGAGAAGAAAATACTGGAGCACATAATACTGAAATGGTTGAAGATTATATCTCTCTCGCTTCCTTCACTGATGTTGTTGTGGATGCAGTTACTACAGCTTCAAGAAGTACATGTTTCCCTTTTAAAATTACAGAGGAAGTGCGAAGTTTCCCAGTCATGCTAACAGTTGAGTCAGCTCTCCACAAAGACATTAAGGGGGTTTATAGGAAATTGCAAAAACGTGGTGATGCTGAAGAATTTTATACAGCATTCTATTCCACAATTGTTATGCATTCAAATGAGTATTTTGCACCTTTAACAAGTCATGCGTCAACATTTCTGGCCACAAAAGTTGCTGATGGCTTGTTGATATATTACAAGAAGTCACTGAATTGTGATGCTCCTTCAAACCCAAAGCAGACAAAGCTGAGCCAAGAAGAGAGAGATGGCCTTGGCTATCTAGGTGGTTATGTTTTTCACGACTTGTTTAGAAAGTTGAAAAATTCAAAAAATATTTTTAACAAAGGAAAGACAGGATTGTATGCAGATTCTAAAAGCTGGGAAAACAAGAACACAGGAAGAGAGCATAAGAAATCCACCAACCTCAAGTTTAGTGACCACAATTAATCGTGGAGGTTTATGGGATCTAAAGGCATCCCCAAGAAGAATATTTGAGGTAACTGAATTCAATTTAAGAAAAAATGTTGCAATGTGTGGCGAAAGGAAAATTGACACAGCTTTGATTGTGGCAAAATTCATCAAAGACCTAGAAGTTTTTTCTCATTTCAAAACTGTAATAGAGGAGTCAGAGACAGATTGTAATAACAAAACACTGCTATCTGATTTATTAACAAGTATCACAAAGTTGTATAACAGGGTACGTTCATTTTCGTATGCAAATGATGTAATTCAACAATTCAGCGTGAAAGACAAACTTGTCAAGTCGAAGGCTTTGCGAAAAGAAATAAAAAGATGTAGCAATAATCCGCGTGTTCCAGAATAAAAACTAGTTTTTAAACTTAGATTTTTTAAGCATGATGTAACAGAACACCTTTTAGATTGTTATTCTACTCATTCACCTCAAAAATTAATTGAAACTCTGATAGCAAAAACCATCATCTTTACCCCATCCCTGTTTCTTTCCTATAGCAGTCTCATGAGGCTGATGAAAATTATTGCGTTGGAGGGATTCATGGGGAGAGGAACTCCCATTTAAATCTGTCAAGGGTTCTAGTCTTACTGTATTTTGGAGTCTTTTCCAACCCAAACAAATATACAATATTATTGAAAATTTTCAGATGGTGAATAAAGTTTTCCTTAAAAACTATTCTGCTGGAAGCATTCAGTGCCGTTCTGGATCGATTTGATATAAATATAAGCAAGTTTGACACAGTTTACTGGAAGATGTAAAAAAATTAAATTATGTCCAATTTTCCAAAGAGTCTCTAACTAAATTATGATGATTTAAAAGATAATCTTTAAAATGTTTCATTTGCTAGCTTGGACAAATATGTTCAATTTTATGTAAACAAACCATCAACGCATTTAAACAGAAAATATAATATAGAAACACAACTGTTTATGTGCAAAACATCTCAAGTTGAGGCAGACTTTAACTTGAAACGTTTTGCAAAATTAAACGGTTGTTTTATACTTTAATTTTTCAAGTTCAATTTTATTTACGTTTCGGTACTGGTTCATTGACTACTTCTGTTCATGCTGACCGCTTTTGATTTCCATGTCTTTCTCTTGTGTTTCCCGTACTTGCACCTACATTTCTCTGGACATGAAGGGCATTATTGTTGTACCCAAACATATACAAGTCTGTATTGTCCGTTCTTGTCCAATTTTGAGCTGACCTCCAAAGTATTCTTCAACGGGATCTTGACAAAATTTCTTTGTGAGGACATATTCCATTCCCTGGGGTAGCAAATACTTCACAGCTTCAATCATTGCAAATGTTGTTATTTGGAATCCTTCCATTGTCTGCAAGGAAATAAACATTCTGTTCCTAGCATTCTGAGTGAAATCTCCATCTCCCTGCTTTCTGTACTCTCTTTCCACGGAGAAAGATAGGGGAGAAATTCACTTTCTAACCGGGTTGTAAGAAATATTGATAGACTTTTAGTTCTTAAGGACGCTAGTCCGGGTTTTAGCCTGTATGTATTTTGTTATTTGAGATTGAACGATTGTCGTAGGCTTCGAGTGGAAATGGTAGAATTCTGTTGTGTTA
This sequence comes from Aurelia aurita, assembly GCA_004194415.1. NCBI lineage: Eukaryota > Metazoa > Cnidaria > Scyphozoa > Semaeostomeae > Ulmaridae > Aurelia > Aurelia aurita. The sequence goes on from REGM01000498.1 coordinate 21,024, forward strand.
TGTTGTTGAAGTCACATGAATTTGATGGCTAAAAGGTTTTCCAGAGTATTATTTCGAGTGAACTCACACGTTTGGGGTATTTCCAAGAACCTGGCACCTCCGACGGGATTTTTCTGCTTGGAAAATGTATAATATGAATGATTGTTTCTCAAGCTGTGAAAATGCGTCCACAGCTTGAGAAACAATCATTCATATTATTATCAGCTGCAGATGTAAATGGAAGTATTCAATGTAAAAGCATATTTTTTTGTAGTTTGGAGTGAGAAAGGTTCTTTCATTCAAATGGTTCCAATAAATGCACCTTTCATTGAAAAGAACCTCCAAATTGCAGAAAATTTGTTTAGACATTGTATACTCCCAGAGCTGACTTGCAAGTGGTGCTTAAAGAGGCTTGGACAACCATCAACAAGCATTTCCACTGATGACAATGAAGATAGATATGATGCACCTTGCTGCTACTGCCAACAGCCCTCTACAGATGACACAATTGTGTGCAGTTCACGATGTTGCACTATTAAAAGATTCCATCTGAAGTGTCTTGGCCTGGAGACTTCACCAAGATCGAGGAAATTTGTTATTGCCCTTCCTGTGCCAAACTTGGCCAGAAGAGGAAGATGCAGTTGTAATAACTGCTATCACTTCCTACATCAAACGGCTTTTTTAATTTTTTAATTTCAATAGCGATAAAATGACAACTTTTGTTTGACGTTTGAAAAGAAGTTGATATTGGTCATGAGTGGGCTATTTATGCGGACTCAATGCTTTTAAGTTTTGTGATAGACGCACTGGATAATGCACAGGAGGATCGCATTGGATTAAAAGGACTGCTATATAAATTGAGCATTTCATCAATCTCAAGTGTTGCTTCAAGAGGAAGGGTGGTTGTCACAGGTATTCCCATGCTTCTTTTGGGGCCATGTGTTCGTTTCCTGGGGTTTGGTCCAATTTTGATATCATGACTCGTCTGCTGCCTAGGAGGGCTGCTGATGCTGTCTGAAGACAGTTCCTGTTAAAAGAAGAGTTAAAATTTCAGATTGTTGGAAGACATCTTATTTTTCCAAGTACTAGAGACTATTGCCTTGAGCAATTTTTGCGTTTTTAACCATTCCCTTCACCAATTTTTTATCTGCACTCTTATAAGGTCAGTAGCACTGTATAATCTTTGTAACTTCTGCAGATCTCTTCGAGAATACAGTGTTGACTTCCCTGAGCTTCGTGNGGGGGGGGGTGGTACTTCACTGTCTGGTCATACGGGGATGTGCACCAGCTTTGGGGTAGTTTTTGGCCAAAAAATTCTGGGAATGGGGTATACTTTTGTTGACAATTTTCTGGGATTGGGGTCTTATTTTTACTAAAAATTCTGGAAATGCTCTGTTTTAGGGTAATGTTTCATAATGTTAAAATCCAGGTAACGTTCTGCTTTAGATTAAATAAACATAATTCAGTTGTTTTACGGTGAAAACATGTTTGTGGAAACCTCATTTGTATTCTGGGATTGGGTATCAAAATCACTCCTAAATTCTGGGATTGGGTCATAACAAAAAATCCCTCTGGCACACACCCCCATATGAACCGATAGTGAAGTACCCCCCCCCCCATGGGATGAGAATTTCCCAAAATTCTGAGTAACTAGCACACCAAATGTTCAAAATGTCATTTCTTAGTGCTGGGTTCTAACGGGTTCTAACTGCAAGCATTGCAACACAATAAAACTGAGCATTGAATATCTTCTAGGAAAGCTGAAAGTTTTAGGGAAATTTCAATCAATATTCCAGAATGAACTTTATCCCAAGTGATAGTTGAAATATTGCATAAAGTTAGCTTTTAGTTGAAATTAAAGTTAGCTGTATCAGATAACTCCTTGTCAAAAATGTTGACCTATAAAGATGTTTACCCATCTTACACCAAGGGGTTTCTCAATTCTGCCCTCATGGTTCTTGACACTGTTTGATCAGGAACAGTGGCTCTAATAGCTTGACACCTTTTGGCTCTAATAGCCTTAAAGCCATGGGACCTCAAATCTGGAATTGTTTACCGAATGGATTAAAATCAAGTGAAAACCTAAATAGTTTCAAAAAAATGATAAAACAATGGAATGGTCCAACTTGTAAATGTGATGCTTGTCAATATAACAGTCTGTAAATTTGCTTATAATATTTTCGTCTATTTACATTGAAGTTCTACTAAATTATTCATCTATTAATTTATATATCTATTAATTTATTTATTACCACATTCGACTTAGATTAGTTAACTTATGTATATATGTATTTATGTATATATGTGTTCTCCTGATGATGACCACACGGTCGAAACTAGTTGGGAATTGAGATAGAATTTATATATATATATATATATTCCTCCTCGTCTTTCTTTTTGTTCATCTTTATATGTATTTATGTGTATATGTATTGTTAGCTAAAGAAAAAATTCGAATTCAAATAAGATGAACAAACAAAACAAACAAAAAACAAACAAACAAACAAACAAATCAGGAGAGGGTGCCTAAAACGTTATTTTTTCAAGGAAAAACATGTATGACCTCATAACACAAAACTGAGATTGAGATGTGTTTGTTGTTGAAAGTTAAATCAAAATTCTGATTCAGGATTACCAGGAACATTGTCTGTAATGAATTGAAATCCCTGATACTGCATGCTTGGATGAACTTGTCTCTGCATGAACTGACGATTATTCTGCATGGACTGTTGCTGCGACTGCATCAGGTACCTCAGTGAGGCAAATCCATCTGAAATTGATTTGCCAATTTCTGTCATTGTTCCTGACAGTGCTCCAATTGTTTTCTTGTAGTCTTCATCTGCTTCCTTTTGTTGTTGTAAAAATTCCTTCCTAAATTCATTTTCTTGTTTGGCATATTCTAATAACTGGTTTTCCACTGACACTTTCTTTTCCAGCTTCTTTTTCTTGTAGTTTGTTAAGCAGTCATCTAACAGTGCTCTTCGTTTTTTTGTGTCATTGCTGGTTTTAGGAAGTGTTGTAGTACTGGATGATGTTGGTGGCACATTTTCTATGTCAGAACAGTCTCCATCCTCACCAAGTTTCGTCTACCATGCGTGTGTTGTTTGAGGAATACATTTCATTAGTTTCTTCATCGTTTATGTTCGAAGTCTCTATGGCATTACTGATTTTTGTGGTAGCTGGGGAGCCACCCCAAATTTGTTCACATAAGTCGAAATAGAGCATAATAACTCTGCCCTGGCCACTTCGCCTACCAGTGTCAATAGCATTTCTATACTTTTTGCGAACTGCTTTGAGTTTTGTTGAAACTCTATCCCTCGTCAAATCCTCAGGTTTATGCTCATATTCTTTACCTGATCCTCCTTGTTGATATTTTTCTAGTGCTTCAATCATTCTTGCGGAGATGTCAACATATTTTGTACCTTTACTCATTTTCTGTGTCTTGTAATCTAATGTTATGCTCAACAATAGCTCTACTTCATCATCAGACCTCATGAATACTTGTTCTTCGTTCTTTTTTGGTGGCATGTTTATCTTAATGAAATCGGAAGTAAAAACCTTCTCCCTGTTGACTTTGCTTGGTCGCCTTGGTGCAAGATTGCAAGATGGCGCCAAATCGACAATATCCTCGATTTCAAAACGAGTCCGAACAAAGGAAATGAAAACGAATGAAAACGGAGTAATGGAAACACCTTCGTTTTCGTGCCAAGCCCTCTTGACGAAAACGGAGTAATGGAAACTGTTCAAGACCATCCGAAAACAAAGTCATTTGAAAACAGAGACATTTGAAAACGGAGTAATGGAAACATAGCCTAAGGATCAGTCGGGTTTTCTGCGCCTTCGGTTCACAGTAACCTGTTTACTTAAAAACACTGATGACTGGTACAATGGCTTGGATCTTGGTAAGCTTGTGGGATTAGTATTCATTGACCTGAAAAAGGCATTTGATACTGTTGATCATGAAATCCTCTGCCAAAAGCTTGCCCTCTATGGTGTTCAACACCATGAACTTTCTTGGTTCAAATCCTACCTCATCAACCGTAAACAATTTTGTAGGGTTAATTGTGTGGATTCAGAGATTGGGGATATAGAAGTTGGTGTGCCACAAGGCTCGTGTCTTGGCCCCCTAATTTTCTTGATCTATATCAATGATCTCCCTCATGCTGTCCAAGATTCCACTGTGTCCATGTATGCAGATGATACCAGTCTTTGCTACCAGTCCAATGATATGACTCAGCTGATTGAGGCTATTAATGACGGACGATCTTAGGCAACTTGATATGTGGCTTCAAGGTAACCAACTTTCTCTAAATGTTGCCAAAACTCATTCCACGCTGGTCTCTACTAAACAGAAGCATAACATTCTCAAAAGTCAGAATGATGATTTGAAATTGAAAATTCGTGAAAATGAGCTTCAAGTTTTACAAAAAACAAAGTACCTTGGTGTTCAAATTGACTGCTTCTTGGATTGGAAAGAGCAATAAAAGGATATTTCTACCAAGGTTTCCAGGGCTTTAGACTTTCTGAACCATATGGCAAATCTTTCCTAACAAGAGAAACTCTGAAAACTCTTTACACAGGCATTGTTGAGCCCCACTTTCGGTAATGTTGCTCTGTTTGGGGCTGTGCCGGTTCAACAGAAATTAATCAGTTGCAAAAACTTCAGAACCATGCTGCTAGAATTGTAACAAACAGCAGTTTTGATGCCCCGAGCAGGCCAGTTATCGGAAGTCTGGGTTGGAAGACCATTCAGGAACTCATACAAAATGAATCTCAAACAATGGTCTTCAAATCATTACATGGGTTGTCACCACAATACTTGTGTAATCTTTTCACAAAAAGCTCACAGTGCTCCTCTTATAGCCTCCGTAATACAGAAACAGATTTGAGGCTACCTATGAAGGTATGAAGAAAACATCAACCGGCCAACAATCTTTTTCCTACAGAGGAGTGAAGTGTTGGAATAGCCTCTCAGCTGAGTCTAAGCAGGCATTCTCCCTAAGTTGTTTCAAACAGACAATTTAGGCTGTATTTTCTTTTGTAAATTTTTGAACATTGTAAATAGGAATTGAGACTGATTGTAAATAGGTTTTTAATAATAGTTTTAATTTTGTTAGTAACCCAATTTTTACTTTATGGGAGGGCCCCTTGAAAACCAGCACTTGTGCTGAAGGGCAACCCTCCCTGTAGTTAACCCTATCTGACCTGGGGGGCGGATTCCGCCCCCCCTAGTATATTTTTGTTTCCACTATGTTCGATATATGTAGAAGGCTGCTGAGATTTAGTAAGTTTAACTTTGTATCATAGAGCAATGAAACTGTAACAATTTTGACATTCTATATTTAGCACTGTCTCCATGGTTACCAAGTTGTCATCTGACATTCNCCCCCCCTAGTATATTTTTGTTTCCGCTATGTTCGATATATGTAGAAGGCTGCTGAGATTTAGTAAGTTTAACTTTGTATCATAGAGCAATGAAATTGTAACAATTTTGACATTCTATATTTAGCACTGTCTCCATGGTTACCAAGTTGTCATCTGGCATTCTGTGAAAATTAACTTTATATTTCTCTTATTCTTTTTTAATTGGTCCAATTAAGCTCAAATCTTTGATTTACATATATTTTGATCTATATTTTTCATTTCTGTATGAAAAGTTAAGTATAGTGAACTTTTAACATGCTTTCATTTTTATGACGTCATTCAACATCACAATGATTATTATGCTCTAGCAACAACAACAACGGCGCTAATTGAATTAAAATTTTAAACAATCATTGTTTATATGATGAATAACATTTGTGCCAAGTTAGGCGGTCATATCTGATATAACAACTGAAATAAAGAGGGGGGGGGGGGCGGAATCCGCCCCCCCCAGGCATTGAGTGTTTCAAAACGCCCAGGTCAGATAGGGTTAAACAAGTGAAATATGAAATATATATGAAATATTTATGGGAAGGGCGATTTAATTACATTTTCTGATTCTGTTATCAACTTCATACATGTAGAAAGTATGAATCCTTGGAAAATGCTATTATAGAATAGAGTAGGCTTTCGTATACGGATTTTTTGTAATGCATATGATTTCAAATTACACGCTTTCTATAAGAAACTTGGTGCTGCACTTTTTAGATGGGTTTCATGATTGTGTGCCCATTTCTTAGCAGAAACGTGTCTTGTTGAGTTATTTTATTTTCATAAGCCCTGCTTGTTGCTGGGCCCTAGCATCTCTTAGAAACTTTTCAAAGGAATGAGAGTCTGTCCTGGCCTAGGACAAACTCTTGTTTAAAGCCAAATTTCTGCTGGTTGGCAAATATGCTCTTGGTAGGCAAGAAGACCAGCTGCCAACTTAGGATGATAATGGACAATGACCTAAGCAAAAATGTTCTACACTTCCAGCCATGTAATTATTCGCTGGGAGGGAGGTTTTTTTGGAGCAAGAGAAAAGGTCTGTTGACCATCCTGCCCTGGAATAAGTTGAAAATCAACAAGTTGGTTTTCTGAAGCAATATCATAAAGGGAATGCAGCAGTAAAGAGTTGAAATCAATAAATTCACTTGCCTTGATGGACTTATGTATTTTGCCCGATAGTGGGAGTAAGTTGGCTGGAAGTGTAGAATTGATTTCAGTACCTCTTTCCTGACTTGCACTGCCTGTCTCCTCACCATGAGCCATAGACAAAGCTGCAGCAATGGTCAATTCCAGAGTTTATTAACGCATGACTTGCACCAGTCTCCAGTTGTCCATCTTGTTCCTGATTGCTCCTCTGATGATACCCTTGCATCCCTTGTGTGTGATCGAAGATGGTGAAAAATGTGGTATGGGCTGTATGGCTGATCTGATGCAGCTTCTTTTATTGTCCTTCTGCAGAAATTGCTGTTGCAACTGTATCTTTTATCAATGAACCTAGCACTTCTAAGCTTACTTGCACATTTGGTTGTTGTGGTGGCTGTCGCTTGGCGATTATTGTGAATGCTTGCTCCGAAGGCAAATTAGTAGTCTCAAGAGTTTCTTCTGTGTCTAATTGTGCGGCGTTTAAAATTGAAGAATAGCCTGCTGGCCTGAAGTGGCATATTAGTTGATGTGCCATTATTTTCTTTGTGCCTGTGGCGTCAAGGCGATAGCGAATGCAGGTGAAGGTAAGGTCCCTATTTGATATCTCTACCCATGATGTGAGCATGGGCGGTAGGAGAGGCGTTGATTGCTTTTTGAAAAATATTGTGGTCATAGGTTGGGGCTATGAAAAATAAATTAGCTGCGATGTTTTGGAGTGGCTTCCTGTTATTTTGTAGCCACTTGCGGTTGACCCGGCAGACGCTAATCTGCCCATCGACTCTAATCTAAAGAGAAAGATGGGTAAGAAGCCAAGGGCCTGGGGACAATTGAACCTATTGTTTTTCGTAGCGCGACCTTTTTCCAACAGCTCCTAACATTCCATTGTGAGATTTCAGAGATCAAAGGTCAATACTCGAGCCAAATAACGGGGGGATTGCTGGACAAGATCCAGTGACTATGTTTCGAAGAGTGAGAAGAACGTGCAGCGGTCCGAGCTGTACATTTGATTTAACAGTTAAAGTTAAATCCCCGGAAGAAATGAAGCGGGAAACTTCATAATTTCTTTGCAAATAGTCGCAATCTTCCTGGTTTGCTAATCTGTAGTTTCTTCGCTTGTCGTGTTCGAAGGAAGTGATTGTACA
>REGM01000498.1:41756-53560 GCA_004194415.1 Aurelia aurita
TCATCATCATCATATTGCTAATCGCACTACATTATACATGTATGGCAGCAAAAACATAACATTAACACAATTAAACGAAAATAAATAAACTAAATTAAACGTAACAGAACAGAACAGAAGAATATATGAATAAATGTAACAAACGTTAATTCAAAGGTGTGTGTACATCCAGGCATATATAAATCAGGTTGGTGTTATTTGGTTAGTGTTTCCCTAATATCGTTAGCTTGGACGAGATACAATGCTAGGGCGGCCATTGTGCCCCCATCGTTAGAGCTCATGATCTCCTGGAACTGTAAGTCAGTTGTAAGGGGCGCGACCGAAGTATGTAATAAGAGGTTCGCCCTTAGGGTCTCATATGCCGGGCATACAAGTAGGAAATGTATCTCATCTCATCTTCAATTGTAACCGTAGAAAGTGATTAGGATCAGCAGCCATTCAGTTCTCCTATTCTTTGTATTGTCCTGATCACCCAATCAGATGCGTGACAGACTGCCTTTAATGTACCTGTTTATGCTCCAGGAAGAAAAGAAAAACAACTGAATGAAAGAAATCAATAGCACTATTCAGCACTATCCTGCGAACGATAATGTTTTCAGACTAGTGTCTGTTGTTTTCAGAGTGCCTGTTTATCTGTCAAGAACGACTGGCGTTTGATGACGTTCACCGAATGAACAAATGAGTCGGCTTCACTTTTTGCGCACGGCACTTTAATGTGTTCATGCCTCATGCATTCATGCACTTTTATTTGTTCGTGTGTTCATGTGATTTAGCAGTTTGAAAACCTGTTTATTATCCAGCAAAACAAGATTATTCTTGTGGGCTTCTTTTGCGGCACAACATAAGATTTTCCCTCAAGCCTCAAGCCTCAAGCCAAGCTGTTAGCGGAATATGGTAAAACTATACATCATTCGACGCGTAAGACTTTGGGGGCTCTAACCGTACTAAAAGAATTGGCAAATATTTTGAAAGCGAAATTTCCAGGTCGATTTACTGCTAAAATGAGCATATTGCCTTCAAAAGCTATTTTGTACCCTTGCGAGCATGCTAATAAAATCTGACTTATATCAACAGGAAGTGCAGATCCTAAGCTACCAAGCATTGTCTCAGATTCTTCAAATTCCCAATGCCCTAGAAAATATACGCTGTAGTATAATCGCAAATACTTATTTCTGCCCTCTCTCTGTTAAATTCTGCTATAAAACACAGACTAGAGGACATGCCAAGATTTTGTGACACAGTTTGTTTGCCTGAACCCTGTTCTGCCACTGTGCGAAGTTTCGAGCAATTTGGTTGGCTCCTTGGGTACAAAATAGCCTTTTCGTAGCTGTAACTAGCTCATTTGTGAGTCCGGAGAAAAAGGGTTCCTCATTCAAGCTTGCATATAAAGTACACAAAAACCACAGTGTAATTGGGGTAAAGGAATTAGGGCTTAAAGGGAATCTAAGCATATAAAAGTGGCTCAAGCCACCTGCGGTCAAATTCTAGCCTGTCAGCTATCAGTATTTACTGTTGACGTAGATTAGTTACCCAAATCTGGTTCGGCACGTGTCACGGCCTATTGTTTTTACACAGCTATTTTTATAAAAGGCTTATATATGCTTAGATCCCTTTAAAAGCAATCTAGATATTTAAACAAAGGAATTATTATTATTATTATTATTATTATTATTATTATTCAACCTCGTCCCCAGGGCCTTTTCGTCTCCGTCCCAATATGACAAAAGGCCCTGGGGACGAGGTTGATTATTATTATTATTATTATTATTATTATTATTATTATTATCAATTTATTTATTATTTATAGTAGGCATAAAAGTACAAAGTAGCCATAAAATAAGAGCTAATTCAAGACTACTATCTACAAAAGGAAAATAGCTACAAAATACAATAGCAAATCAGATTTACAGATTATTTACACTTTTTCTCAGCGATGACATTTCTAGCATTTCTATAAGTCAAGAATCCAACCTGAGCCACGAAAGGTCTACATAAGAACATGGGCGTTAAGAAACGCGGTAGTTATTCCTACAACTGTTTTTTCCTCACTGTGTCCCTATGCCCGTTCCTCCCTGTGTCCCTATGCCCGTGAAGGTTTTTGTTGTTGTGCCTGGTTTTCCTTGTATCCCTGTGTTCTGATTTGAGTGACTGCAACAACCTTCACGGGCATAGGGACACAGGAGGAAAAACAATTTGTAGGAATAACTACCGCATTTCTTAACGCCCTACCCTGGGTACCAGACTCTCAAAAATATGAGACTCTCATTTTTTTTAGAGTCTGGTACCCAGGGTATTAACGCCTTACTTTGTTTTCTAACACGCGACCGGTTTGATAGATCAAATAACTAAGATTAGCATTTCAACTACATAGGAAAACTTTGAGTGAAAAGTTACCGTTTCCTTGATTCTAGATTTCTGCTTTTTCTACATTTCTGTTACTGTCAAAGGTGGTATCTTTGTGTGTCTTTAAAGTTGGGCTGCTAAAATCTGAAGAAATCCGAAAGTTGGCTTTTTCACCCTAAAACGTTTACCGTAGCCTAAGGATATTGCCCTCAAGGCCGCTCAAGGCTAGACTCGCCCGTCCCAAGTCTATTTCCTGAAGTCCGTTCTGATCGATTCCTTTCCCAAAGAGAAAGAAAGTTTCTTTACGGAATGCTGGACTTGCGAATCCGGGAACTGCGGGAAAGGGATCGGTCGAAAGGTCTTTGGGAAATAGACTTTAGGCGAGTCTATCGAATGGCTGGTTCCTACTTTCCTCATCGCCAATTTTTCAATTGAGATGAAAGTTCATCTTGCACTGGGAACGAGATTTGACTATAAAGCCTAATTTTTACGGCCAGTGTGAATTCATCCCGATAGATCCAAAAAGTTGGTAGTTGATCCCGCAGTGAGAGAGGTCATTTCATTTTTTCATTTCATTTTTTCATTTCATATATTTAGCTAAGGGGGAGGGTAGCCCTTCAGCCCAAGTGCTGGTTTTCAAGGGGCCCTCCCATAAAATAAAACTAAATTACAAAAACTTATTAATATTAAAAACTATTAGAAAACCTATTTTACAATCAAAAAACTTATTTACAATGTTCAAAGTTTACAGTTGAAAGAAAAGAGTTCAACCCTAAATCAATTGCTTTAGGCTTAGGGAGGATGCTTGCTTTGACTCAGCTGAGAGGCTATTCCACAACTTTTCTCCTTTGAAAGAAAAACACTTTTGTCCATTTGCTGTTTTTTTTCAAAGGTAGCCTCAGGTCCGTCTCTGTATTGCGGAGGCTGCGGGAGGAGCATTCTGAGTTTTTTGTGAATAGGTTACACAGGTATTGTGGAGCCAATCCATTTAGGGATTTGAAGACCATTGTTTCAGATTCATCTTGAATGAGTTCCTGAATGGTCTTCCAACCCAGCCCTTCGATAAGTGGTTTGCTTGGGGCGTCGTAGCTGCTGATTAACTTTGAAATGAGTAAAATCGTATTTAAAACTCCACATGGTTCCGTACCTGAATACCTGAGAAATTTCCAGTTCTTTCTGTAATAGTAGTTGTTGTTGTTGTTGTTGTTGTTTTTTTAATAGTAGTCAGCAGTTTTTGTGATTTTACCCATGATTGTGGAGACCCTCCCTTTGGTTAAAGAGGCAGCACTAACTGATAACTGAATGCTGGTTCCAACTGCGCGATGAACTATCATCGCTTTCTTCATCGTCAATTTTTCAAATGCGATGAAAGTTCATCTTGCACTGGGAACGATATTTGAATGTAAAGCCTGATTCACACTGGTCGTAAAAATCAGTCCTTACAGTCAAAGGTTCGTTCATAGTGCAAGATGAACTTTCATCGCATTTGAAAAACTGGCGATGAGGAAAGCGATGATAGTTCATCGCGCAGTGGGAACGATATTTGACTGCAAAACCTGATTCACACTGGTCGTAAAAATCAGTCCTTACAATCAAATGTCGTTCACAGTGCAAGATGAACTTTCATCGCATTTGAAAAATTGACGATGAAGAAAGCGATGATAGTTCATCGCGCAGTGGGAACCAGCATTCAGTTATCAGTTAGTGCTGCCTCTTTAACCAAAGGGAGGGTCTCTACAATCATGGGTAAAATCACAAAAACTGCTGACTACTATTAAAAAAACAACAACAACAACAACAACAACTACTATTACAGAAAGAACTGGAAATTTCTCAGGTATTCAGGTACGGAACCATGTGGAGTTTTAAATACGATTTTACTCATTTCAAAGTTAATCAGCAGCTACGACGCCCCAAGCAAACCACTTATCGAAGGGCTGGGTTGGAAGACCATTCAGGAACTCATTCAAGATGAATCTGAAACAATGGTCTTCAAATCCCTAAATGGATTGGCTCCACAATACCTGTGTAACCTATTCACAAAAAACTCAGAATGCTCCTCCCGCAGCCTCCGCAATACAGAGACGGACCTGAGGCTACCTTTGAAAAAAAACAGCAAATGGACAAAAGTGTTTTTCTTTCAAAGGAGAAAAGTTGTGGAATAGCCTCTCAGCTGAGTCAAAGCAAGCATCCTCCCTAAGCCTAAAGCAATTGATTTAGGGTTGAACTCTTTTCTTTCAACTGTAAACTTTGAACATTGTAAATAAGTTTTTTGATTGTAAAATAGGTTTTCTAATAGTTTTTAATATTAATAAGTTTTTGTAATTTAGTTTTATTTTATGGGAGGGCCCCTTGAAAACCAGCACTTGGGCTGAAGGGCTACCCTCCCCCTTAGCTAAATATATGAAATGAAAAAATGAAATGAAAAAATGAAATGACCTCTCTCACTGCGGGATCAACTACCAACTTTTTGGATCTATCGGGATGAATTCACACTGGCCGTAAAAATTAGGCTTTATAGTCAAATCTCGTTCCCAGTGCAAGATGAACTTTCATCTCAATTGAAAAATTGGCGATGAGGAAAGTAGGAACCAGCCATTCGATAGACTCGCCTAAAGTCTATTTCCCAAAGACCTTTCGACCGATCCCTTTCCCGCAGTTCCCGGATTCGCAAGTCCAGCATTCCGTAAAGAAACTTTCTTTCTCTTTGGGAAAGGAATCGATCAGAACGGACTTCAGGAAATAGACTTGGGACGGGCGAGTCTAGCCTTGAGCGGCCTTGAGGGCAATATCCTTAGGCTACGGTAAACGTTTTAGGGTGAAAAAGCCAACTTTCGGATTTCTTCAGATTTTAGCAGCCCAACTTTAAAGACACACAAAGATACCACCTTTGACAGTAACAGAAATGTAGAAAAAGCAGAAATCTAGAATCAAGGAAACGGTAACTTTTCACTCAAAGTTTTCCTATGTAGTTGAAATGCTAATCTTAGTTATTTGATCTATCAAACCGGTCGCGTGTTAGAAAACAAAGTAAGGCGTTAATACCCTGGGTACCAGACTCTAAAAAAAATGAGAGTCTCATATTTTTGAGAGTCTGGTACCCAGGGTAGGGCGTTAAGAAATGCGGTAGTTATTCCTACAAATTGTTTTTCCTCCTGTGTCCCTATGCCCGTGAAGGTTGTTGCAGTCACTCAAATCAGAACACAGGGATACAAGGAAAACCAGGCACAACAACAAAAACCTTCACGGGCATAGGGACACAGGGAGGAACGGGCATAGGGACACAGTGAGGAAAAAACAGTTGTAGGAATAACTACCGCGTTTCTTAACGCCCATGTTCTTATGTAGACCTTTCGTGGCTCAGGTTGGATTCTTGACTTATAGAAATGCTAGAAATGTCATCGCTGAGAAAAAGTGTAAATAATCTGTAAATCTGATTTGCTATTGTATTTTGTAGCTATTTTCCTTTTGTAGATAGTAGTCTTGAATTAGCTCTTATTTTATGGCTACTTTGTACTTTTATGCCTACTATAAATAATAAATAAATTGATAATAATAATAATAATAATAATAATAATAATAATAATAATCAACCTCGTCCCCAGGGCCTTTTGTCATATTGGGACGGAGACGAAAAGGCCCTGGGGACGAGGTTGAATAATAATAATAATAATAATAATAATAATAATAATTCCTTTGTTTAAATATCTAGATTGCTTTTAAAGGGATCTAAGCATATATAAGCCTTTTATAAAAATAGCTGTGTAAAAACAATAGGCCGTGACACGTGCCGAACCAGATTTGGGTAACTAATCTACGTCAACAGTAAATACTGATAGCTGACAGGCTAGAATTTGACCGCAGGTGGCTTGAGCCACTTTTATATGCTTAGATTCCCTTTAAGCCCTAATTCCTTTACCCCAATTACACTGTGGTTTTTGTGTACTTTATATGCAAGCTTGAATGAGGAACCCTTTTTCTCCGGACTCACAAATGAGCTAGTTACAGCTACGAAAAGGCTATTTTGTACCCAAGGAGCCAACCAAATTGCTCGAAACTTCGCACAGTGGCAGAACAGGGTTCAGGCAAACAAACTGTGTCACAAAATCTTGGCATGTCCTCTAGTCTGTGTTTTATAGCAGAATTTAACAGAGAGAGGGCAGAAATAAGTATTTGCGATTATACTACAGCGTATATTTTCTAGGGCATTGGGAATTTGAAGAATCTGAGACAATGCTTGGTAGCTTAGGATCTGCACTTCCTGTTGATATAAGTCAGATTTTATTAGCATGCTCGCAAGGGTACAAAATAGCTTTTGAAGGCAATATGCTCATTTTAGCAGTAAATCGACCTGGAAATTTCGCTTTCAAAATATTTGCCAATTCTTTTAGTACGGTTAGAGCCCCCAAAGTCTTACGCGTCGAATGATGTATAGTTTTACCATATTCCGCTAACAGCTTGGCTTGAGGCTTGAGGCTTGAGGGAAAATCTTATGTTGTGCCGCAAAAGAAGCCCACAAGAATAATCTTGTTTTGCTGGATAATAAACAGGTTTTCAAACTGCTAAATCACATGAACACACGAACAAATAAAAGTGCATGAATGCATGAGGCATGAACACATTAAAGTGCCGTGCGCAAAAAGTGAAGCCGACTCATTTGTTCATTCGGTGAACGTCATCAAACGCCAGTCGTTCTTGACAGATAAACAGGCACTCTGAAAACAACAGACACTAGTCTGAAAACATTATCGTTCGCAGGATAGTGCTGAATAGTGCTATTGATTTCTTTCATTCAGTTGTTTTTCTTTTCTTCCTGGAGCATAAACAGGTACATTAAAGGCAGTCTGTCACGCATCTGATTGGGTGATCAGGACAATACAAAGAATAGGAGAACTGAATGGCTGCTGATCCTAATCACTTTCTACGGTTACAATTGAAGATGAGATGAGATACATTTCCTACTTGTATGCCCGGCATATGAGACCCTAAGGGCGAACCTCTTATTACATACTTCGGTCGCGCCCCTTACAACTGACTTACAGTTCCAGGAGATCATGAGCTCTAACGATGGGGGCACAATGGCCGCCCTAGCATTGTATCTCGTCCAAGCTAACGATATTAGGGAAACACTAACCAAATAACACCAACCTGATTTATATATGCCTGGATGTACACACACCTTTGAATTAACGTTTGTTACATTTATTCATATATTCTTCTGTTCTGTTCTGTTACGTTTAATTTAGTTTATTTATTTTCGTTTAATTGTGTTAATGTTATGTTTTTGCTGCCATACATGTATAATGTAGTGCGATTAGCAATATGATGATGATGATGATGATGATACAGATCAGCCCTACTTTGTTCCCAATGCACAGATTCACAAAGACATTCGTTGTGTTGAACCCTAACTTTACTGCAGCCAATCAGATACGTGACAGACTGCCTTTAAACGCAAAATATTTCGGACAATTGTGCTTCATTTTAAGTTTTCAAGCGGCTCCTCTCCTTGTCAGAAAATTCAATTCAATAATTATTGTGGACTTTCGACAAGTCTTTCTTTTTCGTCGGTTTTCGTAACGGTCTGCGCCGGAGGCGCAACGAGCGCGCAGCGCGGTTGTTACGAAAAACAAAACAATGAAAACGAAGACTTGTCGCAAGTCCATAATTATTGTTGAGGATGAGGATGATGAGAATTATTGCTATAGTGAATTTTGTTGGAAAAATTATAATACACGTATTTTTTATAAGAAACTAAGAATTTGAGCCAGTACTGAAAATTTCTTAAAATTATCAGATTTTGAGTACTCGGAGTCTCTTACGAGTTTCTTACATGCTCCATAACCGATCTTAGTGTTTACTACCTGTGCCCCCTTGAACATTTCAAAACAAACTTTATTTAAGCCTTTCCAATGTTTAGACATTACTCAAGTACCTTCCGAGTAATACGCTACAGAAAACAGGTAAAAATTAATTAAAAACATGCTAAGGATTTCCTTGACTAAAATTAATAGTTTCTTAAGTTATTTTTCCCAGTACTGGAGCTTCTTAATTTTTTGGCGATCTGAGAGTTGAGTTTCTTATAAACGGTTTCGTATAAAAAAATACGTGTAACCTATATATGCAACGATTTTGAACAAACGAATTTTATTATAAGAAACCGCTTATAAGAAACTCAACTTTCAGATCGCCAAAAAATTAAGAAACTCCACTCCAGTACTGGGAAAATATATTTTAATATTTATCTTAATAAAGGAAATCCTTAGAATATTTTTACTTGTTTTCCTTTGTTTCCCATATCATATTACTCCGAAGGTATTTGAGTAAAGTCTGAACTTTCGAAAGGCTTCAAAAACTTTGTTTTGAAATGTTCACGAGGGCACATGAAGTAAACATGAAGAAACTCTGAAGAAACACGAAAAAGCTCCTAAGAAACTCTGAGTACTCCAAATCTGATAATTTCAAGAAACTTTCAGTTCTGGCTCAAATGCTTAGTTTCTTATAAAAAATACCTGTATTGTATCAATTTTCTGGGGAACATAAATGTAGGGGAATATTTTGATGTCAGAGGACAGCATGCCTAATTTTCACCTTTTTAAAACTTGACAAACAACCAGACATCTGGCAAATCGCAATGAGTGGTCTATTGCTCATCACTGTATAAATCTACTTATCAAATTCAAAATCTATCATCAGCTGGCTTCAGATACTGCTTATGTACACAGTGCTCTGCAGTCAATCTCGCCCCCCAGGGCCTTTTGTGACAAAAGGCCCTGGGGATGAAGTTGCTCTGCAGCCCACGTTTTGTAGCTTGTAACTGCTCCGGAATGGAGAATTGGTTGCTATTATTATTATTATTATTAGCGTATTGGGTGCTCCAAAAAAGGCCCTACTTTTGACAGGCCATGATAAATTGTACAAAAAGTTGATTTCAAAGATTGATGATATAATCCTTTTGCAGAATCCAAAATAATACTTATCACTTTTTTCATCGCTTGTTCGATTTATCGTGGCCTGTCAAGATTGGGAGCCCTATTTGGTGCCCCTGGTGTACTGCAGAGTACCCCTAGTAAAAAGATGGGGTTTGCATTTAGTGTGCATCAAATTTACAACAAAATTAATAAATAAAGTTAAAGTCAAAAGGAGTTTGTAAATTGTTTGTAAATAGTTTGAATTTGATAGTCTGTCACTGAGTCACTATGGGTGTCACCAAATAATACTTGTTTGGCCCTTGGCCCTGCATGTTCTCATTTACTTTGAATCAAATAACGCAAGGAAATAAGGACGAGAGTAGTCTGTCTAATGATATGCTGTCACATTTATTGTTGCATAGTGGGGGAGGGGTGTCATAGGGGGCCTGATTTCCGTTTACCGTGTAATTTTGAGATGTTTTCCGTTTTCCGACTTTGAAATGAGTAAGTGAAATCACAACGGCCCATAACTTGTTTGTTATATTATAACTTTCTATTTTTCACCAGATTTTCTGTACTGAAAATCAAATATTTCCTTTTTCTAGGCGTCAGACTGTTATTTTCCGTTTCTGCTCTGAACCCGATTTTCCGTTTTCCGTGCCTTATTTCCCCTATTATCTATATTCTGACTTCCGTGTTCCCTCCAAAAAAATGGCCTATTTCCGTGTTCGTAATATATGGCCCCCACAGCACAGGCAGATAATGTTTCATCTTTATAAAAATAGGACCCTATGACCCATGAGACCGGATCCTAAGACCCAGGACCTTTGGTCATCCCCTTTTGATTTGATACTGTCTTCCCATTGAGCTTGCTGTGCGTATTCTCTGCAGCCTGCAGACTGCAGTAGTCATTGGCTGTCAGAAACTCTAGCATTCATTTAGGTTACAAGTCTGTGTTAGCTGTGTCGCTTTTATCTTTCATCGGTCGTCGCCTTTATGGACATAAATATGGAGTCACATCGTGGACAAAAGTCGTAGCCTTCAAATCGAGTTGTAAATCGTAAATCAGCTCGTTGTACATGACACGATATGACTCGATATGCGATTATTGTTGCTCAAATTGAGTGATGTTTTCCATATCGAGTCGTTGAATTACCAGCTCATTTGAAACTGGGTCCGCAAATTAGTTGTGTGGGTGTTTGTCAAATTGAGTCGTCAATCACGCCGATTCTGAACATCAAATTGAGTCGGCAATCACGTATCATAATTTCTTATCAGTTATTAATCACCATTAGGTAGTGATCATACTCACAACAAATGACATTTTGTCTGACTGAGCTAGGCTCATCATCAAAAGCCTAAGGGGCTAAGAAACGGAAAAAGAAGCTTAGGCCAATTGTTGATATGTTAAAACCGGTTCACACAATTTTAAAGTCAAGCAGACTGGGATTGAATTCTTTTCCCCATAGTGTTGATATTTGATTAGACTGATCTGACAAAATAGGAGGGCATTTGGGGAACTGCTTGGTGCTTCACTACATAAACCCCCGTGATCATCGTGTTATTCAAAACCAAGCAGGATGGTGCTGCTTGGACCGCTTGGACTGGATCAACTATCTGCTGTTATCTTTGTTTCAAAATGGTGTCACCTATCACAGCCCTCAAAACAGGGGCGCACATCATGGGGGTGAGGGGGTGAAAGACCCTCCCCAATAATTCTGGATATTCGGCTCCGAAAGTTTGAAATTCGGTCCCGAGACACCTTCCAGACCTCAGTTATTAAAACTGTTGCCAGGCCATTTTCATTTTTCGGGCCGAAACTTTTATCGAAATATCTTCTAATTTCACTTATTGCTTCTTAGAGCATTCTGATTTACAGCAGGATGAAGGCTTCATTCATTTCTGCCTTGTTAACAACTGGTGTCCAACAAAAATCGGGCGTCTAAAAACAAGCACCCCCTTTTGGCTGTATAAACATTATCGTAGGGGATACCCAACGTTTAGGGGAGCTTTTCATGGACTTTACCAGAATATGATGGCTTCAGTGAATTAAAACTGCCCAAATGGAGCCTGAAATGCGATAAACTTTTCCTGATTAAGGGGTTGCAGCCCCCCTGCCTCCTACACCCATCGACCTATGTGGATAGAGGAACAAAACGATAAGATATCGGGACTTTCCGAGTGCACAACTAAATTTGTTAATCTTTAAGTTAGGTACCTCGCATTTAAAAATCGTCTACCATACACCAGAGATGCGAGTTCGCAAAGTCAAAATTTAGGGTTCACCTGAAACCAGAGGTTTTTGAAAAAGAGCCTAGCCATGATTTGATATCATGGGCATTTGTTGTGAGTATTGATCACTACCTAATGGTGATTAATAACTGATAAGAAATTATGATACGTGATTGCCGACTCAATTTGATGTTCAGAATCGGCGTGATTGACGACTCAATTTGACAAACACCCACACAACTAATTTGCGGACCCAGTTTCAAATGAGCTGGTAATTCAACGACTCGATATGGAAAACATCACTCAATTTGAGCAACA
>REGM01000498.1:62838-79123 GCA_004194415.1 Aurelia aurita
ATCTGTCAAAAGTTGACATAGTTGAGTTCACAGTGCAAAGTGCACTGACTGTTGTTGTTGTCGATGTTGCAAGTCACGTGCTACTTCCTTACAACTTTTCATAATCACAGCTAGAAGTAAGAAAGAAGCTCTACTTCAATACTTTGGTTGGTGTTGGTGCTGGCTTTTTGTCTATAAAAACAAGTGGAAACCTTATTTCTTCTCACAAGCAAAAGAAAGACCGCGTCAAGACCGCTGGAAAAAACAGAGGAACGCCAAGGCGCCTAGCCTAATGGAACAACAAGGCGACATACTTTCTTAGGCCAAAACTTTTTCGTTCAAAGAGGAGCAACCAGGCAACAGCAGACCTGAAAAGAATGATGGAAACAAACAAGAATACATTCCTTTTAGCAGTGTTGCTTATGACATTTGTTTCCTTTGCAGCAGGGCAAACATGTGAGGCTTTAGACCAATGCTCCTGTAAAACGAGCGATGGAAAAATCATCAGTTTATGGGACATTGATAAAAGGTACGTTTAGGCCAAACAAAGCTATGGCAACTTTACTAAGGCATAAATAAGGGCACTATGTCAACTGTGGCCATTGAGAAAACTACGGCAACTGCGACCACAAAGGAAACTAAGCTCACCAAGACCATTCGGGTAAATAAGGCCATACTGGAATCGAATGGGTTTCTGCCATATTTATTAGGCGTACGCCAGCATACGCAAAGTCTAAAATCTCTGCATCTTATAGGGGAACAACAAGCAATGGATTACCTTATGGCATATGGAAGATATTCATGGCGGACGCATATGGCTGGCGGTTCTACCTCGATTCCACTATGGCATTCGGGCAACCAAGGCCACTACAGCGACTAAGGCAACTACGGCAACCAAGGCAATAAGGCAAGAAAGGCAATAAGGCAAGAAAGGCAACTAGATTTAACTAAGGTAACTCAAGCAACTAATGCAACCAACGATGGGAACTAACATTTTAAGTGCCGACTTCTTCACAGATTCATGCATTTCATGTTACAATGAGCATGCAAATTTTGCAAGCAAAAGTCACAACCCAAAATGCACCAAGTAGACACTATGTGCCGATATAGTATGCATTTCTACTTCAGTACTGATACTTTTAGACAAACTACAGCGAATCTAAAAGGAACGCGGAGGCGTGGTACTAATTTTGAATAGAACCGCGTACTTATGTGGGAGCAAAGTCTCCTCAAAATACTGCTTCCTCTTAGCGAACAACAGCGAAGCTAAAAGGGATCTTGCCACGCCCACCAATAGCAAACCCATAACTTCAGTTACATCTTAATTATAAGCTTTCAAACTACACAGAAGTTCATGAGCAGAACTTCCCCTAAGGGTCATATCATTTGCTAGAAATTGTGTACACTTTCAATGGTAAGTAATTTTGTTTCGGTGAGAAATCCTTAAAATCCTCTAGAAATCTTTTTGTTCTCCTTGTACACTTTCTGAGAGAGTGATTTCTCCATAATATTAATCTTTATCTTCATTCACAGAATATGATTCATTTAAATTGTTGATTACTTTTTCTGCAACATTTCAGAATCTCATACTTCTCATTTGTTGTGAATCCTTTCTAGATACCAGATTGGAAGTATCAGCCCAGGTTTCTCTTTTCAATACCGACCTTGTACAGGTCTTAAAGAGCCCGGCACTAATTGTGATGGTGCTTTGGTGAGTATATCTCTTTTTGAAGACTTCATTGATTAACCAAAACTATTTTTGCTAAAAACGTTTGTCTGACATTGGCCACAGCAAATCATCAGATAGGATCTGAAAGAGAAGAATGTACACTGCACTGCATTGAAATTTGCCGACCAGAGAGTCCACTAAAGTTTTCCAAGTAGCACTGCTGGACCTGTATGTGGTAATATTACCCCCTTGAAATGCAGAGCCTTGACAGCAGTGGACTTGGCCAAGTCTCACTTTCTTTCCTCAGTCGATTACGGTGAAAGTTGCTGCGGGGGCGGTAAAAGTCAATGCGGGGCCAGAGAGAAAGAGAAAGCGGAGGAGAAGGAGAGAGGGAATGACACCAATGGAATGGAGCACTGTTTACTTGTGCAAGAGAAGGAGTTGCTGCCAATATACTTGTACCACCCAATGCCATAACGGAGGCAGTTGGGGCCCTTAGGGATTTTCATCTTTGACTCTCCAGCTATATTAAGCATTAAAATAATATAAAACATAAAAAGCCATGTCCAATTCAAACTTGAGAAAAATGACTTGCGCAGGCAAAAATAAAAAACAACTTTATATAATGATTTACAGTCAACATATGTGTTATCTAAGCCAGCGGCTTGGCCAGGGCGAATGAACTGGAGGATATTATAAATTAGCATCCACAGGAAACTTTTTGAGAAAACATCATTTACTTTGGTTTAGAAGACCTATCTCAATCCCACTGTTTGCCTGCCCCCAAAAGCCTTTGATAATTCTGTGATAGCTTCTTCTCATAATCCAATGTTTGCCTGCCCCCAAAAATCTTTGACAATTTTGTGATAGTCCGTTTAGTAAAATTTTAAGGACACTAACCTCTACTTTTAGAAGGACTATCCTAATAATATTACAGCATTTCTCGGAAAAATTCTTACCCTTCCCTACAGTACCTACACCCAACCAGTTCTCCTTGTTTTGAAAGAACCTCAAGGAACATATTTGAAAAAGTTCCATACTTAAAAAAAATATGTGGTCTTCCAGTCTATCATTGGTTGAGTCGATTACAATCAACATGTATCGAGTCTTACATTGAGAATATATATCCACTACATAAAGTCCACTTCTTGATAACATGTCCTGCCTATGATAACTTAAGAACAACACTTCTAGCTTTATCTAATGTCAACTGTCTACCTGCAAGCTTACAGTTGTCTAAAGTCATGAGTAGTGCTGACCTAAGTATCATACATGCCCTAGCCAAATTCATTATTGATGCAAACAGTTTCAAACAAGCTTCCTCTGCGGACAAATAAACTGAATGTTCCAACACCAAAAAAGTATTTCCATTATAGTTAGTTTTTTCCCCTTGTATTCTGTTTTTTCTTTCGTTAGTTCAGTTTGCTTTTACATATTGTAATGTTTAACCTTTTGCTGCCATGCCTTGTAAATAGATAGAGCATTTTGCATTTATGATGATGATGATGATGATGATGATAATGATGATGATGATGATGATGATGATGATGACTACACAATCTGCATCCCACTTGCCCATACCAATTGCTATATTGTTATTAAGGGGGCCTTGAACTCCCTAAAATTCCCTAAATTCATCATTTTCTATGCACAATTGACAGAGCCAATCATTCCTATAGTTCTGAGAACAATTTGCATCCCCCAAAATTGCCACTTTGTAAGGTCATGACCCAAATCTTAACACATACTTTGTTACAAAGATTTGACTTGAAAGAGCAGTGGCTTAATTTTTCTTGCAGTTATTCTTTCAACCAAAATTGATTGGAGGCAAACTCACTCATGTGAGAAATATTGTGTTTGGAGACGAACTTGTGATGTTATGTCATAATTTTATTGTGTTTTATCTCAGGGCTGCATGACAAGCACATCATCAAAGGTTGTAATTGCAAAGAAGCCACAAAAGATAGATGCAAAATATGATTCAGCCTCTGCATCCTGGACATTCTGGTATGATGGCGGTTATGACCCATCATCTAAAAAGTATGTGATTCTTTGTGCTCCTTCAAATTTTCATATATTCTTCGTTGTCCTTTATGTACGGTGAAAGCTCTATTTGGCCCCCCTCTCTATTAAGAACCCTCTCTATTAAGCACCCCTGTCTAATAAGCCCCTCCCTTCAAAGCCAACATTTTTAATAGGCCCCCTCCTAGTATCCATGGTAAGAGGCTACCAATTTAAATGTTAATTGTCATATGGTTTTGGATCAAAACTGCGTTGAATTTTTTATTCAACTAAACAAATTTAATGTTGATTCCAAAAAATATGAGGTAAAAGACCTAAAAAGCTATCATTTATAGCATATAGCTGTGTCCTTTGACTTATGAATAAGCCCCCTCTCTCATAAGATCCCCTCACTGTTAAGCCCCCCTATGGAGTCTGCGAAATTAAAAAAGCCCTGTGGGGGCTTAATAGAGCTTTTATGGTATATCCATTGCTGTTACAGTTGAACCCTGCTATCTTGACTACCTGTTATCTAGAACAACTCACTGTCTCAAACAAATTCTCATTTCCCCTCGTTACAGGGATTTACATAGAAACATGATGGCCCATGACCGATTATTACATTGACAGCTTCGTTCATTAACAATCCTAAATAAAATTCCACACAGATATTCTACAACCACAGTAAATACTTTGTAAACAAAGATTCAGTACATGTGATGCTTAAGATGATGCAAGTATGCTACATCATCTGTGAGTACACTTGGTTATTGAAACATAAGACACAAGACAAGGAGTTTATCAAAATTAGCCAAGGCTTGGATCATTTTGTCACAATCAAAGCATTCCTCTAAAAATTAGTGTCTCTAATCAGTGTTGTTATTATTGATTACAGGAATATTAGGTTCGAGTTGTTCTTGACATGTGACAGTACAGGATCCAAAAAGCCAACATTCACAAAGGCAGGGGTGTTAGGCCCTTTAGTAGTAAGTCATTACTTGATTTTTACTGTATATGCATTTTAAATTTTATCTCTGCTTCTGTACAAGTACAACAACAAGACTTAAAAAATGGATGATCTCTGCTAACGGGAAGCTAGAACACTTCTGTTGAAAGATAAACATTGTTGGTCTCTAGGAAATAGATGCGCATCTAAGGTCATGCCTCTCTGGTCCTCTTTTCACTAGTTTGTGTGGCCCTTTGCCTGTGTGTGCATTTTGAGTACATATGGTCTCGAAGGAAATCTAAGCACATCAAAGTGGCTCAAGCCANTTAACAATCCTAAATAAAATTCCACACAGATATTCTACAACCACAGTAAATACTTTGTAAACAAAGATTCAGTACATGTGATGCTTAAGATGATGCAAGTATGCTACATCATCTGTGAGTACACTTGGTTATTGAAACATAAGACACAAGACAAGGAGTTTATCAAAATTAGCCAAGGCTTGGATCATTTTGTCACAATCAAAGCATTCCTCTAAAAATTAGTGTCTCTAATCAGTGTTGTTATTATTGATTACAGGAATATTAGGTTCGAGTTGTTCTTGACATGTGACAGTACAGGATCCAAAAATCCAACATTCACAAAGGCAGGGGTGTTAGGCCCTTTAGTAGTAAGTCATTACTTGATTTTTACTGTATATGCATTTTAAATTTTATCTCTGCTTCTGTACAAGTACAACAACAAGACTTAAAAAATGGATGATCTCTGCTAACGGGAAGCTAGAACACTTCTGTTGAAAGATAAACATTGTTGGTCTCTACGAAATAGATGCGCATCTAAGGTCATGCCTCTCTGGTCCTCTTTTCACTAGTTTGTTTGGCCCTTTGCCTGTGTGTGCATTTTGAGTACATAAGGTCTCGAAGGAAATCTAAGCACATAAAAGTGGCTCAAGCCACTTGCGGTCAAATTCTAGCCTATGAGATATCAATATTTCCTGTTGACATAGATCAGTTACCCAAATATGGTTTGGTACGTTTCACAGCCTATTGTCTTTGCACGGCTATTTTTATCAAGGGCTTATATATGCTTACCCTGTGTATATATGCTTAGATTCCCTTTAAAGAACGCCGGTCAACCAGCATCCTTTGCAGTCGCACTTTGCAGAGAATGTTGTCATATGAAAATGGCCGCCGCAGTCGAAAGGCAACAAGCGAAGCGGGCAAAGGATGCTGGTTGACCGGCGTTCTTTAAGTATTAAGATTATGTGATGATTGCCAGGGTGGCTGAAAACCATCTTTTTCATTTATGCAGCCTTAAAATATGTTGAAAATATGAAATATTTCGCACTTTTCTAAGAGATCGTCGGTCATCTTAGAAGAGCAACGTCCACCTGTCTTGAATGGTTTTAATGTGCCATACTCTGCAACATGATTAATAATGTTGGTTACGCCAGCATGGGTTACGCCCAACATGCGGAAGTGAAGCCTGAATATCTAAATCGATTCTCGTGCAGGCTTTTATGTCTTCAAATAAAATCTAACCAAACGGTCACCGCATTGACTAGTGGGTTAATCTATGTATTCAGAATTCAAAACTAATCGTCAATTTGAATTCCGAAGTTACACTTCAGATGTTTGAAAACTCATGCAACGCTTGAGGTCGTTTGACTGTAAACCAATTTTAAATATTTCAACTCCATTGCCTTACTGAGCTTTGCATTAATTTTTTTAATTAAACCCAAAATTTGACAAGAATTGCATTGCCCACTGTTTTGCTCGTGAATGAGGTAAAGAAAATGGAGGCGGCAGATGTTTAGATCTATCCTTCTACCTTTGATATAAATTCATACTTTCTCTTAGCAACCCTTTTCGCTTGCACAACGAGTTAGTTATCCATCCTGGGTTCAGGCTGTCTTTTGCGGTGTCCTTTGCTTCTGTTTGCGAGTTGACCATCCAATCGTTGAACTCCCTTTGTCTGCGATCGCTAATTGCTTTGAAATGGCGCGACAATCAAGTACAGCTGATGCTATTGCTTCAAAATTTGCCATTGTTATTCTACATCCATCACGTCTGTCAAAATAAAAGCGTTCCTCTATGCCATATGTACTGGTTGGAGTGGACTCATAATTGACATGACAATCATTATTCCATTTGCATAATATTCATCACAATTTGATGGCTCAAGACACATGTTGATGTTAATCTCCCTAAGTTAAAGTCATCTTAAGCTCTCTCTGGAGTCTCAGAATTTAAATAAGCCCCCGAGGCTTAATAGAGCTTTTGCGGTAACCATCTTCTGGAAAACTAAATTGAATTAATTTAAACAAGATTGAAGTAAACTAATTTTAAATAAATTAAAATACAGTAAATTAAACTACATTAACTAAACCACATTGAATCAGAGGCATTATCTTTCGTTTGTGTCAGTTACTGTACTGAGTTAGATTTTACTTTACAATGAGCATTAGACCTTTAAAACAAAACGTAGCATATCGACACTATTTGCAGATGTTTAAAGGGTCTTTTTCAATCAGCATGCTCCACTCGTGTCACCCCTTTGTTGTCGCCATTTTCATGGCCCATGAAAATGGTGACAACAAAGGCCAACGAGGTGATGACACGCGCCATGCAAGCTAGTTAAAACAGACCCTTTAAGTGTTACTTACTTGGGCATAATAAAGTGAAGCTAAGAAGAATGCGGAGGCGCGCGGGCCTTGTAGTAACTTTCTATCTCACTCACCTCGCGTTTGATGTTAGGCTAGATTTGCGATAACGCAAAATTTATCTTGCAAAACACTTCAATTGTTTTTATTCGCGTGAGACAGACTTTAGGTTGGCCCTTTGTTTCATTGCAAGAAAAGAAAACTTCAAAATGTGTACGTATTGTTAGACTTGTGTCCAGTCCCTGTCCAGTATTTAAGGAAGTAGAATGATTGTTGTCTATTGCATTTCAGATTAGTACGTTAAAGTCAAAATGTGCCTGCGCAGGTGGATGTAGTTATTCTCCAAAACAACCATCTGGTTCCACTGGCATAAGTAAAAAGTTGAGCACTGGATCCATTCTTTGTATTTCGTGAGTATAATTTTCACCAGTTACAAACTTGAAACATTTTCCTAATACCAGAAACTAGTTCTCAGTGTTGGAAAAAAACTCTGGCTTCCTGTGAAGCTGAGTCAGTATTTCAAATCCCTGCCTATGTCGGGTAATTGTCTTCTTCCCCTTTTCACATGACTCTATTTTTTTTCATTTACATTTCTTCCACCTCTTCTGCTTCCTTTATTTTCCCTTTTACTTCCCGTCCTTCCTTCTCCTTTCTTTCCCCTCTTTATCTAATTTTCCGAGAGGTACAGAATTTTGTTTGCTTCAAAAATCTGAACCTTCTTTGCGAGACGATAGAATTATTTTGACCCTTGACACAAATACACAACAAGAAAAATTTCAAGATTTGGAACATAATGAAATTTAGTTGATTTTTTCAAAAACTTGCACTTTTCGTTGGATCAACCAGTAGACTTAGTTTTAACTGGTATCTAATTTTTGGAATATTTTCAGCCATTTACTTGATAAGAACCTTTTTGTGAAATTTGATGTCATTTTTAGCACGGGCGTCAAATTAAAAAAAAGATGCACTAATGGTTAATGTAACTTCCGTTTGATTTAATTGCGTGAAAGGAACTTCAGGCACTTTGCTATAATTTCTTGTTGGCAATTTTTGATATATTGATTTCTGTCAGAATTATAGCCTTTTTCTTTTTATCAATAGAGTTCATGGAAAGATTTTGAAAAAATATAAGCCATCTTAAAGCCTAAATAAATAGAGGAAAGATGGTACACTCTTCGAGAAAACCATCGTTGTTGATGGTAAGCAGGAATTTGTAGCTTTTCTCGTTTATGATTTAGTAATTGACGTCATAACCTCAAAACTGGTTGAAACGTGAAACGTAGAAAAAGGTTGTAAATNCTCTTTATATAATTTTCCGAGAGGTACAGAATTTGGTTTGCTTCAAAAATCTGAACCTTCTTTGCGAGACGATAGAATTATTTTGACCCTTGACACAAATACACAACAAGAAAAATTTCAAGATTTGGAACATGATGAAATTTAGTTGATTTTTTCAAGAACTTGCACTTTTCATTGGATCAACCAGTAGACTTAGTTTTAACTGGTATCTAGTTTTTGGAATATTTTCAGCCATTTACTGGATAAGAACCTTTTTGTGAAATTTGATGTCATTTTTAGCACGGGCGTCAAATTTAAAAAAAGATGCACTAATGGTTAATGTAACTTCCGTTTGATTTAATTGCGTGAATGGAACTTCAGGCACTTTGCTATAATTTCTTGTTGGCAATTTTTGATATATTGATTTCTGTCAGAATTACAGCCTTTTTCTTTTTATCAATAGAGTTCATGGAAAGATTTTGAAAAAATATAAGCCATCGTAAAGCCTAAATAAATAGAGGAAAGATGGTACACTCTTCGAGAAAACCATCGTTGTTGATGGTAAGCAGGAATTTGTAGCTTTTCTCGTTTATGATTTAGTAATTGACGTCATAACCTCAAAACTGGTTGAAACGTAGAAAAGGTTGTAAATCTGAAAATAAACAAGATATCCAAAATTGCGCAAATAGAATTATAGTAAAGTGTCTGAAGTTTCTTTCAAGCCATTTAATCAAACAGAAGATGCATTAGCCATTTGTGAAATCTTTTTAAAGATTTGACGCGAGTGCTGTCATTTCTTATTTTTGTCTTGCAGTCTGGTAACATTGATTTTTGTGTACATCATTGCTGGGCTAGTGATCAATAAATATGCACTTAAAAAGGAAGGATCAGATATCATTCCACAAAAATCTTTCTGGAAAGATGTTCCAATTTTAGTAAAGGTATCATACTTGCACATATCTTTATAATGCTTTATATTACACTTTTTATCAAAGTTAAATGACAGATATGAAAGTTGTGCTATTTTTAGGGTGTGCTTGATTGGCAATTCCAAATCTACCAAATTCTGAAAACAGTAGACTTCGCAGAGACGGAAATATATTTCCCAATCAAACACCAAAATCTTAAAAACGGTAGGTTTCGAATTCGCCATGGTGGCTCACTAATGAAAACGAGAATGTCTCCAAAAAGGTCTGCCAAACCTTCTGTATTTTGGAGCAGAAGGTTCAGAAGGCCTACCAAACCTACCGTTTTGAGATTTTCGGAGTCGATCAAACGCAAATTCCGAGTCTACCAAGTCTACCATTTTCAGAATTGGTACTAATCAAACACTCCCTTCTTCTTCTTCTTCTTCTTCTTCTTCTGGGAGCCGTGGCAGAGACTGTCATATAGGCTGTCACAACATTTTATCAAGAGATTCACGCATCAGGCACTTTTTTAACCAATCTAAAAGTGTCCGTCTTCGTCTTCCTCTGTCCCGTGTTCCTGCAACTTTCCCCGTTACCCCCGTTACAACTAAATATTCTGTCTTTATTTTTCTCATGACATGTCCGAAAAAACTAACTTGTCTCTTTACCAGAGCGTTAATCAGCAGAGGCTCGCTCAGACCAGCTCTTCTCAATACTTCAGCGTTTGACACCCAGGAGGTTCTCATCATTCTCTTTAAAAACACACCCTTGGAGTTATTGAAATCTAACATGCTTGCGTATGTTCGAACAAAGAGGGAACATACAATCTTTTATTTCTTTAGCCTATTTAAAGGCAACTCCGTGTAACTCCGTCATGTAACTTTAATCGATGAATAGTTTGAACTATCATACTCCCAAGAACTACCGGTGCGCGAAAAAAAACTATCCACTTTTGACAAGCCACGATAAATGGTACGCCAGACCGATTTTGAAGAAATTTCACCATTCCAGAATTTCACAACAGGGTAGTCATTGAACTAACAATCATGCAGTAGAATATAACTAATCGATTTCTAAATTCCCAAATCACCACGAAAAAGTTTCCTCTTTGTCCATTCATGTTGAGTCTTTAGGAAATTTGATCGACGATTTTTCATCGTTTCAGTGTTTAGAGACCGACAATTTTAAGAAACTCGCTTGTAGCTCCAAAAGCATAAGACTAAAAAAATTTAATAAAATACTAGAATCTAATTCTGGATTTTAGCTCAAGATTGAGTCATAAACCTTCAAAGTTGTTCCAGTTTACGATTTATTGTGGCTTGTCAAAAGTGGATAGTTTTTTTTTGGCGCACCCGGTATATGGGCAAATAACAATTTAGCCGTAAAATTTGTAGTGCTCATCAAAACATCATCAAACAGGCAGCAATCGAAAGATCTCAAACAGAGGGCATGAGACCTTGAATTTTGAGAGGAATTTGAGTTTGAGCTTAGTAAAAAGAATTTTGTCCCTTCAGAATTCCAGCAACTTTGTTTCAAACTGTAGGAATATCAATATTATTCCTTTGTTATTCCCTTGTTTTTAGAAACCTTCCTCGCCGTCAATGACTATGTAAACTGTTATGTTATGCTATGTTATGCTATGTTATTCTATGCTATGTTATGCTATATTATGCTATGTTATGCTATGTTATTCTATGCTATGTTATGCTATGTTATGCTATGCTATGCTATATTATGCTGTGTTATGTTATGCTATGCTATGCTATTTTATGCTATGCTATGCTATGCTATGCTATGCTATGCTCGGCTATGCTATGTTATGTTATGCTATTTTATGCTATGCTATGCTATGCGATGTTATGCTATCCTATGCTATGCTATGCTATGCGATGTTATGCTATCCTATGCTATGCTATGTTTTACTATCCTATGATATGATATGATATGCTAAGCGATGCTATGTTTGTTATGTTATGTTGTTATGTTATGTTATGTTATGTTATGTTATGTTATGTTATGTTATGTTATGTTATGTTATGTTATGTTATGTTATGTTATGTTATGTTATGTTATGTTATGTTATGTTATGTTATGTTGTACCTTTGTATGTTATTTTTACATACTGAAATGCCTTTCGTTTGACACTCGACTGATTGATTTAAAATTTCCTTCCACAGGACGGGTGCCTATTCTCATTTAGCAAAATCAAACGAGGAAAGGGTGAATATGAAGCGATTTAGTGCAATTTAAATGAAAGAAACCTTTTCTCAGTAAAATCGAAAGTGAAAATTTCGGTATTGATTATTAATGTTTCCATGTCTCACACGCATGGAAGTTTCTTAGATGGACACAAAATTTCACAAATTTCCTATTTATGGTCGTTTAAGACCAATTGAATAATGTGAAAAAATTTATTTGTGAGTGATTTTAATACTCAATGTCTTGAATAGTGATTGTTAATTTGGAAAATTTGGTGTTGTCAGTTTTTGTATTTGAAACCTAAGTGAAGCTACACAAAACTGGAGACGGTTGTTTTCGTAGGTTAAATAGTATATAGATAGAGATCGAATAAAGATAAATTTAAAAACTCTAGATCTCGAGGCCTTCAAGGTCAGATTTACTACCTGATTCGTATGTTCCTGCTTGTTTGATATGTGGTCAACGCAAGATACCAAAAGAGCGGTAACATACAGCCAAGGTAATAAGTTTACCTCTAGACTGGAGATAATTTGATTTGATTCCCCCTTCAGCAAATGCTGATTTTCAAGGGGCGTTCCATCTAAAATACAATGCAATAAGGAAATTTCAAAATATCGCCCAAGACCGGAGATGAAAGTTTCAATGCCATCTAAGACCAGGAGTAAAATTATTTATTTTTGGTCGACAATCTTCTCAGAAAAATCGATTTAGAAGCCACCAAAAACGGGGAACCCTGAAGACTGCAATCCAAAACTGAGGATCACTAAAAATTTCCGAGCCAAAGAAGTAGTAGTACACTCAACGCAAATCCCTGTCTCCAGATTTTAGCAGCTTCACGCCATTGGTATGATGAGAATAATCTTGAATTTTTGTAATATTGGAAATGTTGTTGCATGTTTTTTACTTCCACGTATCGTATCAACTCATCTCACACAAATTATACAGATAGAAAATTTATTGGTAATATTTGTGTTGACTTTGTTTACTGCTGTTTTATGTGGTGGTGACCCAAATCCCCAAACCATTCAACGAATCCCAGCTCGGTACAAAATCTAATTCTTTTGATCCACACGACGAAGGCACTCTCCTTCGCAGAGGCTGTATTACCGGAGGACGATAGGATATAGGACGACCTTAGTCCTTCAGTAATACAGCTTCTGTGAAGGAGAGTGGGACGAAGGGTATTACGACCAGTGGATTTAGGTGATGCGGTTTACCATTACCTTTAGTAGAAATTAGTTACTTTCAAAGCTATATGTTGTTTCCTTGAATCTTCTCTGCTCTATTAACTCAGTGCATCGTGTGTATTCAATTCTATTTGCGCTGTAACGTCCCTGTGGTTCCCTCTCTCTCACACGGCAATTGACAATTCCGCAGTCGAATGCGAAGGCGCTGTTTGCGTTGCATCTCGGGATCGCATGGGGGTTTCAAAATCGGATGCGAATTCGAAGTCGAATTCGAAACACCCATGCGATACCGAGATNATTATCTTGAATTTTTTTAATATTGGAAATGTTGTTGCATGTTTTTTACTTCCACGTATCGTATCAACTCATCTCACACAAATTATACAGATAGAAAATTTATTGGTAATATTTGTGTTGACTTTGTTTACTGCTGTTTTATGTGGTGGTGACCCAAATCCCCAAACCATTCAACGAATCCCAGCTCGGTACAAAATCTAATTCTTTTGATCCACACGACGAAGGCACTCTCCTTCGCAGAGGCTGTATTACCGGAGGACGATAGGATATAGGACGACCTTAGTCCTTCAGTAATACAGCCTCTGTTAAGGAGAGTGGGACGAAGGGTATTACGACCAGTGGATTTAGGTGATGCGGTTTACCATTACCTTTAGTAGAAATTAGTTACTTTCAAAGCTATATGTTGTTTCCTTGAATCTTCTCTGCTATATTAACTCAGTGCATCGTGTGTATTCAATTCTATTTGCGCTGTAACGAACGTTTGCATCTCGGGATCGCATTGGGGTTTCAAAATCGGATGCGAATTCGAAGTCGAATTCGAAACACCCATGCGATACTGAGATGCAACGTGAATAGCGCCCTTGCATTCGACTGCGGATTGGTCTATTGTCCTCCAGTTTGAAATTTTGTTCAAAGAGTTTTTGTAATGTCCATAAAAAGCAATGGCAAACCGCATGGCCTAAATCCACTTGTCGAAATATCCTTGACTAGCCTGGACACGACAATATACAAAGTGATTAGTATTTGCAAACAAAGTGGTCTCTACGGATGGTTAGTCAAGCCGCAGATATGAATAAAGCAAACTACAACAGATGTATTGAAATGAATATGGTTGACTCACTGGAGTCACATGCGGAAAGGGAGCGATTAAGAGGAGACAGGAGCATTTTTATCAAACAATTACACAAATGGTTACTGTATCTTCCGTTTTAAATAAAAGCCTGGAAGGAACTTCAGGTACTTTGCTATAATTGCATTTTGACAATTTTAGATATCTTGTAGTTTTTTAGAATTGCAGCGTTTATCTTTTTATTGAAAGTATTTGTGAACAATTAAAATAAATTTAAATCATCGTAAATCCTGAATAAATAAAGGAAAAACGGCATAATCTTCAAGAAAACCATAGTATTTAAGCATAGGTTCCAAATCTTTAAAAAACTGTTAAAAAGGTCGGTGTAAAATTATATGACCTTTTTCTTTAAAGTGAATGGCTCGAAAGAAACTTTAAGTACGTTGCTATAATTCTACCGTTGGACTTGGCTGAAATCTTGAATATTTTCGAAATTACCTCGTATTTAACATGTCAACAACTTTTAGGATGTGCCGTCATCAAATTTCTAAATCGTAAACCAGAAGAGTGAAAGACTTGTGCTTGATAACATATTGTAGACATTCATAAACTATGATTTTCTTGAAAATTGTTCTATATTTTCTCAAATAGTTTAGAAATTACGTTGTTTTTTAAGTTTTTTTTCAAAAATTTTCTTGAATTCTTAAAAAAGAAGACAAACAGTCGAATTCTGAAAAAATATTGAAGATTTCTGAAAAGTGCAACGGTAGAACTATAGTAGCTAAAGTTCCGTTCGAGCCATTCAATTAAAAGAAATATTAGGTCATATAAATTTACACCGACCTTTTTAAAGATTTGGAAGCTATGCTTAGTAATATAGATATGAAGGTCTATAATATGGCGGTAAGGAGACATCTGTAGCTTTCCTGGTTTACGATTTAACAATTTGATGACGTAACCTTAAACATTGTTGAAGAAACGCTGCAATTCTCAAAATATTCAAGATATCAAAAATTGCCGAAACACAATTATAGCAAAGTACAACAAGGAGATCAAATGTAAAACGAGCTGACCGGCACCTGAGGAAGTAGGGTTTTTAGTTCCCAGAAGCTTTTGGTTCCTGTCCTTCAAATACCTTGTGACTCAACAAAACGAAAATATCCAGGGGGATGGGACACTCTCAGTAGCATTCATGTATATATGTACCGTCAGATGTGTCAACAGGACAAACTTTAGTCCTTCAGCGGAGTAAAGATGTGATAGCCTTTCTCTATTGTGAAATCTGCACGTAGACTACGATTTCCGATTTAAATTAACTGCAACAATGTTTCGACGGGGATTATAATGTCCAATGATAAAAAAGAGCTTTTTACGAAAAGGTATAATATGTCTGCTACAAAATGTCGTTCCTTAAATCCTTTTTGCTCGATCCCTAATATTTTCTGAGCAAACTGTAGCACACTGGATGACAACGGAACGCACTGAGGCAATGTCAATGATGTCAATGTTATCGCTGCGCTACGAAAAATCAAGATCACATTGCGAAGGAGCTTTTTGGACAGTCCCGCAAATGGTGATTCCCTGCTTTGATGAGTCAGCAGTATGATCAATTTCCGTGATGTGCGTGAAGGTCTTTGAGATCAAAACTAAGCTAATTTATGCAGAAAGTCTTGCCAAGCACTCAAACCAAGATGGAGGCAAGGATGTTTGTGTCAATGCTGTTTTATGGATCCTGTGTCTTGTTTTCTCTATTTCATCGAGTGTCAAGCAGTTGTGATGCTGTTGATCAGTGTTCTTGCAAGTTGTCCTCTGGTCAGTACATTTCGCTGTGGGAAATCGACAAGAAAGGAGCGGGGTAAGGAGGACATGAACAATAAACTGATAAATAGATAGGCATCTCTTCTTTGTTTGAGTTCTGTAGTACACATCCTTCAAAACAAAAGTGTCTTGCCATGATCTCATAGGATAGGCCTACAAACTTAGACTTCAATTTATGCCCTCTGTATGTAGATCGAAGAGTCGGACGAGTACCTTCCTGTTTTCACTAGTTCTCCCAGGGGGGTACTCATATATATTTAGGATAGGGGTGCTCAGGCTGGGGTACAAACCATCAACCCAAAAAAATAATTCCTAGCATAAAAATCGACCCAAAAAAATAATTTTTCTTACCCTGCACACCCAAAAAAGTCAAAAATCGTTTGTAAATCATGCTTTTCTATATTTTTTAAACTGCTCTCGTATTTGAGACCCAAAAAAATAACTGTAGAATTGACTGACCCAAAAAAATAACGTTTGCCCAAATTTTAGACCCAAAAAAGTAACCTGAGCATCCCTATCCTAAATATATATGAGTACCCCCCCCCCCC
>REGM01000498.1:86018-126926 GCA_004194415.1 Aurelia aurita
TTGTTATTTATTTTAAAATTCTTTGTTTTTCGTGTGTAAAATGTGAATCTGAAAACGTCTTGGCAAAACCCCCCCCCCCCCCAAAAACGTCCAAACGACGTTGTTTTGGCAAGAATCGATATGTTTTCGGCCCCTTATATTACCGATCATGAAAATGTTTCTATCTGCATTTGTTCAAGGACCAAATTTGAATTTGTGGGAATTTGTGCTTTTATAAGCTACCTGGTTTTGAAGCATACTCCAGAATCACAAGAAATTATTATCAAATTGAATTTTTATCCAGCAAGATGACTTAAATTGGCTGCTTATGTCATTTATAAAGCTAATATATTATGCAAGTCTTGGTGAAGTTTCATATGAAATCGGAAGCAATAACTTTTGTGCAAAAAATGCAATATTTCGTGAAATGCTATTGCATTTGAAATGATTTTTAATGCCATAATTTTGTCATCTCTTTCCTGAAAGAATAAAATAACAATCAACTATAAATTTGATTGTTATTATTTAAATATATATCTTTATATATATATATTTACAACTATAAATTTATCTGGTCTTTGATACAAATACAAAGAAAGGAAGTTTACAAATCAATAACATAATAAAATGCTGGTGATTTTTCAAAAAGGTCCACTTGTTATTGGGTTACCGAGTATGATAAATATACACTATACTGTATAATATATAGTGTACCGTTGAAGAGGGCCTAACTATTCTAAGAATACTGTATGATATATATAGTTTATGTCAAACTGCGAATTTTTGATGCATTCTAGTGTATTAAATTTTTTGACTATATTGAACATTTTGAATGATTTTGTTAAAGGTTTGTCAGACTCAGGCACCAAATTCTTTCACATTGGCATACAACGGAAAACCGAAAGTCACGTATGCCAATCCAAATTATCAGTTCGTTTACAAGGGAAGTTTAGATGGCGCCACACCAAGGTGAGCATTTAGAATCGACTCACGACGTGATTCCTTGTATTCGTTCAATGTTTTTTAATCTGATTTTTTATTTTCTCTCATACAAATTTGAAGCCATAACCATCATTCAATTCAATGCGGAAAACGGAAACTCGTGTAGTCAGACTACATTCAGATTATTTTTGTACGACACTAGCACAATTTGAAAACGGCAAAGAAAGTCGACGGCACCAAAATTTTAGGTAGTTTTCATAGGATACGGGCACAAATAGAAAAGGGTAGGAATTTTGACCAACAAACTCGTGCATTCTCCTCAACATTGAGGCTAGAATCTGACACCAAAGAAATGTGTTTAGGCCTCAAGAATCGATTTTCATCTTTTCGAAAGCGTCGAAAAACTTCCCGTTTTCATCGTTTTCGTGTATTCACACGACGCCGGTTTAAAATTGTGTCGGTTAGAGTTCCGTTTTCAAGAGTTGCCGTTTTCAAATTGTGTTGGTTCATATTGTGCCGTTTTTATGCGAAAGGGAGGTGGGCACCAGTGAGGCTATTCCGCAGCCTCATTTCCAGGGTGTTCTTACGTCATACGCTAATCACGAAGCCGAGTGAACACCCTGGTATCATGTACACATAGCACAAATTCGCCCAAAATAAGGGCAGATTAGCAGCCATATGAGCCAGATTAGCATCGATTCCAAACAACAAAGTTACATTGTAGTGGTTGTTGCTTAGGGACTAGATTATATTGTTGTTATTCGAATAATTAGTAAGTTTTCAAGAAATAGTTTGCGTTATCGATTGTTTTCGAATAGCCAATCAAATTGCAGAACGGCCAGTTGTATCCCAGAGTAGAGCTAGAGCAACGAACTCACTCTGGGACGAGATTGGCTATTCCGTAACAATTTTGTANCCCTGGTATCATGTACACATAGCACAAATTCGCCCAAAATAAGGGCAGATTAGCAGCCATATGAGCCAGATTAGCATCGATTCCAAACAACAAAGTTACATTGTAGTGGTTGTTGCTTAGGGACTAGATTATATTGTTGTTATTCGAATAATTAGTAAGTTTTCAAGAAATAGTTTGCGTTATCGATTGTTTTCGAATAGCCAATCAAATTGCAGAACGGCCAGTTGTATCCCAGAGTAGAGCTAGAGCAACGAACTCACTCTGGGACGAGATTGGCTATTCCGTAACAATTTTGTACCGTTTTCAACCGTACCAGCATCGTGAGACTGAGAACGTAGTTGTAGTTTTAGATTCACTTCGATTCTGTGTGGATTTAATGCTTGAATTTAAAGATGGGGAGTGAAGGCGAAGGCGAAGAAGAAATAACTCAGAGCTAGTTGAGTCTGTTAAGCTGAAGTCACACTTGAGGCGATTTTGATGCGGCGAGACACAATAAATTCAATTAATCCAACTTTCTCGCATTGGCAATGCGCTGCCGCGCGTCATTGTTACCCGGAATGCGTCAAGAACGACGCTTCAAGTGTGAATTCATCTTGATTCCTTGTCATGACGCTCAAGTGGTGTGGGTGAGGCTCAAACCCCGTCCATCTGAACTGTTCTAGCTGCAAAGTCAGGGGATTACGTCACTGCGACATAACACCTCCATGAGGTAAAAGATCATGTTCCTTCCAGTATTTAAAAATGTCTATACCCCACAGCAGGGACCGCGCAGCCATTGGGCTAGGGTGGGCTATAGCCCCCCCCCCCACTTTTTTCAAAGGTAGGTTAAATTTTGTTATACAAGTATGGAATTTCTAATTCTTCGCGTTAAAATCATTAAAATAATTTACGACAACGAGAAAAAAGAACTCATACACCGTTTGTGGCCTCTTTGCCAATCTTCTCATTTAANATTGAATTAAAATAAATCTTTATGTTATGGTTTGAGTATCTCTTGGTTAGGCCAACCAAAATTAAAGAGTTTGAGAGCAGAGTTTATTTCAAGAGTTTATTTTGACAGTGAGAGGTAGTTAAACGAAGACAACTTTCAGATCCTACAGGTTGTGATTTATTTTTAAAATTCTTTTTTTTTTCGATGTAAAATGTGAATCTGAGAACGTCTTGAGCAAAACCCCTCCCCCAAAACGTCCAAACGACGTTGTTTTGGCAAGAATCGATATGTTTTCGGCCCCTTATATTACCGATCATGAAAATGTTTTTATCTGCATTTGTTCAAGGACCAAATTTGAATTTGTGGGAATTTGTGCTTTTATAAGCTACCTGGTTTTGAAGCATACTCCAGAATCACAAGAAATTATTATCAAATTGAATTTTTATCCAGCAAGATGACTTAAATTGGCTGCTTATGTCATTTATAAAGCTAATATATTATGCAAGTCTTGGATGAAGTTTCATATGAAATCAGAAGCAATAACTTTTTTTGCAAAAAATGCAATATTTCGTGAAATGCTATTGCCCAAGATATGGTTTTTAATGCCATAATTTTGTCATCTCTTTCCTGAAAGAATAAAATAACAATCAACTATACATTTATCTGGTCTTTGATACAAATACACAGAAAGGAAGTTTACAAATCAATAACATAATTAAAGGGGCCCATTAGCCATGTACGAAGAACGCTGGTACAGGACAGCCTAAAACAGCTTCACAGGAAAGAGCACATGCCGACCTTCTCGTGTATGTCCGTAAAAGAGCTCAGATATTTCTGGATGGGAGCAATGAGCTTCTTTGAAGCTGTGGCAGTTTTGATATTTTCCATATTTCGTATTTCAATTTTTAACTGCGGAGTAAACTTTTGCACTCCGAAACTGTTAATTGGGGCCTACCGGTTTCGTTGGCAGCGTTATGTCATTACTTCTTGCAGTGGCTGTTGCTAGAATACTGTTCCCCCTCTCCCCCATTCCGATGGTCTGTGCAACGATGTTTGGCTAATTTATAATTCTAAATCCTTGAAAATTTTCTATCTATCTATCTATCAATTTTACAGCTTCGTCTACAAATCCTGTGTACCAGTAACATTTACGTGCTCCCGAACCTTTAGAGTGGTCATATTGATTTTTATTTCAAAACCACGAATTTCTAACAGCTTTTCAAGCCCCTCCTGAAATTACCAACTTCCTGTCACTTGGAGTCAATATCTGAATTAAAACTGCGTCACATCGTTTCTTCTAGAATTTTCGTTGATCACATGACCAGTGGAATATAATTAACTTCAATTTGTGAATTGGCAAACGCAACATGCAAGTTGTGATGAATTGCAAATTTCCACAATAATGACCCTAAATTGTTTGTGTGTGGCGCAGTTCCAAAAAAGTTTCTAGTACATTCGGTCATCTATGAACAACTTTCGTAATGGTGCAGAAGTGCTTCAGATCACGTGACCAATGGGATCGTTAATCACATGACCAATAGGATTCTTTCATGGTGCGGAGGCGCAGCCAGCAGTTGGCAACTGATTGCATTTTTGGCAATCCTTGGCAGTATCAAAGAAAAGCGTTCTTGGTTCCTGACTGGGTTAGTTAGTTAGTGGGGGGACAGAACACCACTCCTATATGTACTCGTTTTACTTCGTACATAATAAAATGTTGGTGATTTTTGATTTTTCAA
This sequence comes from Aurelia aurita, assembly GCA_004194415.1. Taxonomy (NCBI): domain Eukaryota; kingdom Metazoa; phylum Cnidaria; class Scyphozoa; order Semaeostomeae; family Ulmaridae; genus Aurelia; species Aurelia aurita. The sequence continues at coordinate 90,523 of REGM01000498.1, forward strand.
AAAGTTCCACTTGTTATTGGGTTACCGAGTATGATAAATATACACTATACTGTATAATATATAGTGTACCGTTGAAGAGGGCCTAACTATTCGAAGAATACTGTATAATATATATAGTTTATGTCAAACTGCGAATTTTTGATGCATTCTAGTGTATTAAATTTTTTGACTATATTGAACATTTTGAATGATTTCGTTAAAGGTTTGTCAGACTCAGGCACCAAATTCTTTCACATTGGCATACAATGGAAAACCGAAAGTCACGTATGCCAATAAAAATTATCAGTTCGTTTACAAGGGAAGTTTAGATGTCGCCACACCAAGGTGAGCATTTAAAATCGACTTACGACTTGATTCCTTGTATTCGTTCAATGTTTTTTAATCTGATTTTTTTATTTTCTCTCATACAAATTTAAAGCCATAACCATCATTCAATTCAATGCGGAAAACTGAGACTCGTGTTCGTGTAGTCAGTCTACATTTAGAATATGTTTGTACGACACTAGCACAATTTGAAAACGGCAAAGAAAGTCGACGGCGCCAAAATTTTAGGTATTATTCATAGGATACGGGCACAAATGGAAAAGGGTAGGAATTTTGACCAACAAACTCGTGTATTCTCCTCAACAATGAGACTAGAATCTGACACCAAAGAAATGTGTTTAGGCCTCAAGAATCGATTTTCATCTTTTCGAAAGCGTCGAAAAACTTCCCGTTTTCATCGTTTTCGTGTGTTCACACGACGCCGGTTTCAAATTGTGCCGGTTAGAGTTCCGTTTTCAAGAGTTGCCGTTTTCAAATTGTGTTGGTTCATATTGTGCCGTTTTTATGCGAAAGGGAGGTGGGCACCAGTGAGGCTATTCCGCAGCCTCATTCCCGGGGTGTTCTTACGTCATACGCTAATCACGAAGCCGAGTGAACACCCTGGTATGTACACATAGCACAAATTCGCCCAAAATAAGGGCAGATTAGCAGCCATATGAACCAGATTAGCATCGATTCCAAACAACAAAGTAACATTGTAGTGGTTGTTGCTTAGGGACTAGATTATATTGTTGTTATTCGAATAATTAGTAAGTTTTCAAGAAATAGTTTGCGTTATCGATTGTTTTCGAATAGCCAATCAAATTGCAGAACGGCCACTTGTATCCCAGAGTAGAGGTAGAGCAACGAACTCACTCTGGGACGAGATTGGCTATTCCGTAANCATAGCACAAATTCGCCCAAAATAAGGGCAGATTAGCAGCCATATGAACCAGATTAGCATCGATTCCAAACAACAAAGTAACATTGTAGTGGTTGTTGCTTAGGGACTAGATTATATTGTTGTTATTCGAATAATTAGTAAGTTTTCAAGAAATAGTTTGCGTTATCGATTGTTTTCGAATAGCCAATCAAATTGCAGAACGGCCACTTGTATCCCAGAGTAGAGGTAGAGCAACGAACTCACTCTGGGACGAGATTGGCTATTCCGTAACAATTTTGTGCCATTTTCAACCGTACCAGCATCGTGAGACTGAGAACGTAGTTGTAGTTTTAGATTCACTTCGATTCTGTGTGGATTTAATGCTTGAATTTAAAGATGGGGAGTGAAGGCGAAGGCGAAGAAGAAATATCTCAGAGCTAGTTGAGTCTGTTAAGCTGAAGTCACACTTGAGGCGATTTTGATGCGCGAGGCACAATAAAATTCAATTAATCCAACTTTGTCGCATTGGCAATGCGCTGCCGCGCGTCATTGTTACCCGGAATGCGTCAAGAACGACGCTTCAAGTGTGAATTCATCTTGATTCCTTGTCATGACGCTCAAGTGGTGTGGGTGAGGCTCAAACCCCGTCCATCTGAACTGTTCTAGCTGCAAAGTCAAGGGATTACACCACTGCGCCATAACACCTCCATGAGGTAAAAGATCATGTTCCTTCCAGTCAGAGGCCGACACAATTTTTTCTTCCTGGGAACAGCAAAAATTTCGTCAGAACTTCCTGCGAAAATGTGTTTTATTTGACATTGATTTAGTGGATTGTACTGCGTAGCTCGTGCAAGTTGTAGATAGAATATTGTTCACATGCTACTTGGTGAGATTTTACATGTTCATAAACCAACAACTTAAGGTTTAAAAACTCAACATAACATAAAACAAATACTTATATTGCATACGAGTTAAAGAATGAATGCTAGGTAGGTAGCTCAAAAATAGGCACAGTAATTGTAGAACTTTATAGCTGATATCTTGTCAAACTAGAGTATGCAAGACTTAACTTAGATTTTAGGATATTACTCAATCGCAATGAAAAATATTACTCTCGTCTGAAAATCTGACTGTTTGTTATTAGCCTTTCAACAATCTCGATGATAGGTTGACCTGGACGAAATCTATTACTTATAACGACCAATCTTTTTCCAACTTCTAAATACAAGCCTCTTTGTCAAGATTCTGCTGAAATAAAGTTACTTCAGCAATTAAATTTTGTTTTATCGATAACAATTATAACTGGTTCTTTTGTTTTGATGGAAGCATAAAAATTTAGCCTTTTTTCAAAAAATTTCCTGCGGCCTAAAAAGCTTGCCAAAAATTTCCTGGGAACGGCGTTCCCCTGTTCCCACACTTTATCGGCTTCTGCTTCCAGTATTTAAAAATGCCTATACCCCACAGAGGAAACAGTCCCAATGTGATGATCCCAAACCTAAAACCACACATAAAATGGTGACTCATCCATATATATGCCAACATTTCTTGATAACCCAGTTAATCTATTGACAGAAAAGTGTAGACATAAAGATTTCGTTTAAATTTCTTGAAACACAATAAAAATGTTTGTTCTTAATGTAATCAACGCTTGCTTACGAGCAATTAGTTTTAACTTCCATTTTTCTTTGTCAGGCGTACAACCGTTGGTTTACAATGTGACAAAAATGCAAAGACGCCTACATTTACATCAATAACCGAGAGTCCTCCTGGTGTGTATGTAAGTAGTCTTGATAAGCCCTTTACGTCTAAGGGCTTGTTTACAGGAGGTGGGCCAGGCCACCACGGAGGGGTTCTATACCAAATTTCGGGTAGGGATGTGCAGCCAGCATTTTCAACATGGTACCGTTGCAACGCGTTGGCTAGACCATGTTTTGAAAATGATACGGCCTTGACTAAGACTAATTTCTGGACCAAGAGTGCCAAAATTTGGCATTTTCTTGAGAAAAAATCGCCAAAATTTGGCCCTCTCTAGCCCAAAATGCCAAGATTTGGAGTTTTCTAGACACAAATCATCAAAATTTTTTATATAGGATATATATATCCTCACAAAAACTTACAAAGAAATACAAAGCTACGATACGATACCACAGAAACCATAGAAATATTGTCCTAAGCAGACAAAAATCGATCTACACTGCAGTAGATGAACTGATAGAAAAATTTGACTTTAGTTGATTTTCTTATCAGTTTAACTACTGCAGTGTGGATTCACATTTTCGGCCTAGGCCAAATTTGATTTTCAGACAGTCTGAAATTGCAGCGTGCCCGCAAAGCACCCTGGGTAACAATGTAAACAGCGTGCCCGCAAAGCACCCTGCTCTTTAAGATGCAGTTATCATAATTTTATGGCTATAAAATTGCAATTGGTGATATTTTAAAATATTTTCCTAAGCGCTTCAAAAAAACAGTATCCAGAGAGAATCATCAGTCACTCTAGAGCCAATTTCTAGAAAATATCTTTCCACATTTAAGCTTGCCAAAACTTTTGATGATTTCAAATTTCGATAATTTTAAATTCGATAGCAACTGCAGCTACAAATTTCAGTAGTTTCTCTTTAAAGGTTTACACACCGAGTGTCCCAAAAAAAGTACCCCCGTTTAAAAATCCTCAAAACTTGATTATCAAACCTATCATAAAATGTGCGTTTTGATCTCTTTCGTCAGTCATCCAAATATGTTTAAAGGGGATAAAATGTTTGTTTTTATAACTTACAGGGTATAAAATAGTTGGTTGAAAGACCTTATTCCGAACTATACTCTTTAAAGTGAATGACCTGAGCTATAAGGCGCCGCCAGTCTATAAATAGGACAAAGACAAACCAAAACATGTCATTGTGTTCTTTGGCTTTGCTTTCTTTCCCCATGCCTTGAATGATCAAATACAATAGGCTATTTATAAACCTATGAGATCTCATATTTTAACTCAGGTCATTCACTTTAAGCAACATCGTAAATCTTTCTTAAAGACCCATTGCTAACCATGATCCTTTGTGCGCCGAATGAAAAGCAAGACAAAGAGAACCTAGGCCAAAAACGAGTTTCAGATAATACGAAAGTCGACTTTGGTGCCACGAACGATCATGGTTAGGAATGGGTCTGAGCCATTATTTTGAGATTTTTCATTATCTTCCTCAAGTCTACAAGGATAGTTTGTGTTTCTTTCTGACATTTATGACCAAACTAGAACCTTACTATAAAAAAGAAATTAATCTGGTAATGATCAGTACTTTTTGCAGTATGCTCCAAAACCAGGCAGACCTAAAAAGAGCTAAACTTGCTCATTTTAAAACCAATCCGAAGATCAGCTATACCTGGGAAAATAGTTTGATCTTTGATCTGCTTGCCAAAAAAAGAAATTTAAAGATCGGCTATGGAATCAAATTTCGGTGATTTTTCAAACAGGAGTACTTTTGTTGGGACCCCCGCGGTAGTAACTTGTTTATTGTTGAGTCCTTTTTAAAGCTACACGTATTTTTTTTATAAGAAACCGCTTATAAGAAACTCAACTCTCAGATCGCCAAAAAGTTAAGAAACTCCAGTACTGGAAAAATATAACTTCGGAAACTATTTATCTTAATAAAGGAAATTCTTAGCATATTTTTACTTTATTTTCACTTGTTTCCACTTGTTTCCTGTATCATATTACTCTGAAGGTACTTGAGTAATGTCTAAACATTGGAAAGGCTTGAAAAGCTTTGTTTCGAAATGTCCACGAGGTCACATGAAGATTGCTATGAAACCTTTAAGAAAGTCGTAGGAAACTCTGAGTACTGAAAATCTGATAATTTTAAGAAACTTTCAGTACTGGCTAAAATTCTTAGTTTCTTCTGAAAAAAATTACGTGTATTTTAGAACTTTGTACAGCTAATCATTTATCTAAAGATTTCTATTCCCTTCGTAGACGTTTACAGTAACAACAAAATGTGCTTGTGCAGGGGGTTGCAAATATACCCCTCCAGCTCCAGCACCGAAATCAAATGGCCTTAGCGTTGGTTCAGCGCTATGCATCACGTAAGTTTCCCTCCAATTTAAATGCTTATCAAACTTCTACACTCATTTTTTTATAAGAAACTTGGCCATGGGCTTTGTGGTAGGGTTTCGTATGTTTGGGCCCAATTTTTATTGCAAAAATTTTGTAGAGTTTCTTAACTTTCATAAAATTGAATTTCATATTTTATCATAATTCCGCTCAAAATCTTACGTCTATTCCATGATTATTACAGGGCCGCCGAGAGACGGCCTGGGCCGCTGCTGGGGTCCTGCTGTCAGAAGGGACCTCTGGCGCCGGAAATTTTTTCGGTCCACGCCCTTTTTTCTTGGGCCACGCCCTCCTAAACACATGCTCAAAATGTTACTTTCAGATGGAACTGCCCTCCTATACACGGTTAAAAACATAACTTTTAGGTGGAAACGGCTTCCTGAATCTCAACATTAGCAAACTTCAAACAGAAAGGGTCAAAACGTTGGTCTTCATAGCAAATCAGGGCCATGTTCAACTTCATTAAAATGCAGTACGTGCTTTTTTCGAAGCAAAGTCCTTTATAACACTTTTACTTCGAATTATCTTCCTTTCAAAGATAGAATTTAGAATGTCAGTGGGCCCGCGGGCCTAAAAACGCTCTGCAGAAAAATTGACTACAAAGAACAATTACATACCTTATTGGTCCGTGCCCGTAAAGGCCCCGGCCCATGGGTAACTACCCTGGCTAACCCCTCCCCTGTCGACGGCCCTTGATTGATATATGTACAACGATTTGAAAACAAAGAATTCACACGTGATTGACTGGATATGGTGGCTACACAGAGGTTATATGGGTGTGGGTGATAGGTAAACCATATCCAATGATTCATGCGTTGTTGATTGAACCATTTAACCACGTATGAATTCTTTTTCTTTCAAATCGTTGCAGATATTTTAAGCCCTGGTCAAACTGATCAAGCATTTCACCTAACATTTCAAAAACCAATTGATGAAATGTTGGACCTGTTTGGCCACCTTGTTTGGTCACATAGCATTTGTTTGGCGATGTTGGATGCAGTTTGAAGGATGTCAAAAACAAATTTTGTTTTTTATTGTTTGTTGAAATGTTGGATCTGTTTGACCACCACAACAAACTTTTTGCCGAACATTTGAGCTTGTTTTAATCACCATGCCTTTGTGTATGCTCCGCAGCGTCTCGGTAACTGCACAGACACCTTCTATCACAGGTTTGGAACAAAATGTTTGATGAAATGTTTGGTGGATGTTAGTTCTGTTTGACCACCGACTTACAGCATGGAAAAAATCAAAAAAAGAATTTTGATAAATGTTTGATGAAATGTTTGATCAGTTTGACCAGGGCTTCACACGTAGCTATCGTACAAGGTGTCCCAAAAAATTGTTTGACGTTTGATTAAATATTGAAAAATAATAACAAAATGAACAGGACAGGGTCCTTTGTAACATAACCCTGTCCTTAAGAAATTAGATTTATTTCAGACACCGGGACAATTCATCGATTTACGAGCTTTCGAAGGTCAAGTTTGTGCGACAGATGAAACCAAGGGCGCCTACCTTGTTTGTGTGTGTTTTTAGCCCTTATTCTATTACGTGATAGAGTACGCGGAGCACTGGCTGCCTTGTCGTTCTTCAATTCGGATTGCGTAAGAATGATTTTGCCGTTTCAAATTCAGGTGGAAATGTAGTAGGATATCAACGGTCACAAGAGATTTTTGAATATCACCCACGGATTAACAGTGATTGCAATTGCTCCGTGTACTATGTCACGAAACAGTACTGTGAATAAAACCAATTCATACAAGGTAGGTGCCCTTGCTGAAGCCAGAGACCCCTAAATGAGTTTATATGTAAAAAGCTCTCAAATCGAGGTAAAAAGAGGGTATCGACAATTTTTCCAAATCCCATTTAGTTTGCTCTGAACAAAGTAAGGGTGTGTTTGATTGATGATTCCAAACCTACCAAATTCTGAAAACAGTAGACTTCGCAGAGACGGAAATATATTTCCCAATCAAACACAAAAATCTTTAAAACAGCAGGTTTCAGATTCACCACCAGGGTTTTGCTAATGAAAACGAGAATCTCTCCAAAATCTGCCAAACCTTCTGACTGTTGGAGCAGAGGGTTCAGAAAGCCTTCCAATCCTTCCAAACCTACCGTTTTAAGAATCTCGGAGTCAATCAAACGCGAATTCCGAGTCTACCAAGTCTACCGTTTTCAGAATCGGTACCAATCAAACACACCCTTAGCGGAAGAAGATAGACTCGTGATTATAGGAAATAAACAAATAAGGTTGAATGACAGTCCCAAGTGGGTTCGATTATGCAGCAACCTCTTTAGATACCTAGTAAAACGTCTGAGCGACAAGATAGAAAGATAAAATTTGATTATGATAGCTCTGGAGCTAAATTGCCAACAAATTTGATCAAGGATTTTTGGCCCGTTTTGAAGGATTTTGAGCTGAAGCATTTTAATATGAGAACGATACGACCGATTTCAACAAGCTAAATTTTCTTGTCTAAGTTGATATGTTAACTACAAAGCTATTATCAGTTTATTGGAATCTGATAAATGCTTTTGAGAGCTACAGGCTTTAAAACGTCTGAACATATTTTTGACTCACCCGGTATAAAAACTAGCAAAGCTGGTATCAAATACTGCCTGAAATTTTTGATGTGACAATTTTGTCTGACTCACCCCGGTATTTATCTAAATTGACTATTTTGAATTGCAGACTTACCGTGCTTATAGTCGTGTACGTCATTGGAGGAATCGTTATCAACAAATTTCTACGCCATAAAGAACAGTCAGAAATAGTTCCAAACAAAGCGTTTTGGACAGATTTGCCTTCTTTAGTAAAGGTAAGCGATTACTTTAGTACTCCAAATAACTAGTAGAATAAATAACGTTTTTAGCCGTACAATTGAAAATTCCTCATCTTACCGAGTGAGTCAGAAAAAAAATCCCCGTTTGAAAGGCCACTGCTCCCCAAATATCGAGGCAATTATATTTGTAAATATATTGTTTAATAGTGGACATGTTCAAATAAATTCCAAATTTTACCTGACTGAAATCGGCCTCTCCGTTCTGAAATTATGGGGGATTTTCTCAAGAAAGCCCTTCCAAGAAAACTTCAAAAACGGCGTAAAATCACGACCAACTTTCCGTCATATTTCTACCTTAATAGCAATGACTTGTACATGCTTATGCTTTAGCTCGTTTTATCCCTTTGAGAGGATGAACGTGCCATTCCTAGGAACATAACAATATTATTCTTGGAGATTTTATCCTCCCAAGAGGATAACACATGCTACAGCATGTGCAAGTCATTGCTGTAAGGTAAGGCAGAAATATTTAGAAAATTTGCTCGTGATTTTAGGCCTGTTTTGAAGGTTTCTTGAAGGGGCTTTCTCCAGAAAATCGCTCATAATTTCAGAACGGAGAGGCCGATTTCAGTCAGATGAATTTTAAATTATTTTGAACATGTCAACCATTAAAGAATGCACTTCCCAATATTATTGTTTTGATATCCAGGGAGCAATGACCTTTCAAACGGGTATTGTTTTTTCTGACTCACCCGGCAGTAATATCAAATGGATATCAAAAAGTCATTAATTGAAAGATGTTAACGAATGAAATTCGAATTTTGAAAGAAATTGGAGTTTGAAGAAGCTTAATAAAAATAGTTTCGTATCTTGGGTGTAGCAACTTCAATTTTATTTCATCCGAAAGCCATTTTCACCTGATTTCAACTTAGACTTATTACGTTGAGTCCTAGTAATCGCTACCACCCACCCACCCTACTCGCTCATACTAGTATAATAAGTCTAATTTCAACTCCCAAAGACTGAACTTTATGGCTAAAACGTCATCTTTCCATCTAGTTTTGGAAGAATAAAAATATTCAGAATTTGCAAGAATGGAATTAATGGTGTTATAGATGTACTTGCTTCGCTAATTGAATGCGAAGTAAATCGCAACGCATCCGAAAAGAACGCACCCAAAATAGAAGCATGTTGCTGTGTTGGTCCAAAAGAATGCACCCGAAAATTCGTTTGAAATAGCGAATGTTTGAGATAACAGGCAGTCGAGATAGCAAATGAAAACAGTACTTCTTTTTATCTTCATACAGGATGGCTGTGTTTTCACGTTTCGAAAGGTGAAAGGTGGTAAAGGTGGGTACCAAGAACTCTCGTAGCACAGATACATTTTAGAGTACATTTTAGGCATTGTGATGATATGAGCTATTTTGTGATGATAGAATTTATGATAAACTACTGGCTGTCACAAAATGATATATCGGCGTTTGAAAAATTACCGAAATTCGAAAATTCTATTAATGTTGAATTTTACTTTTTGAGGTGTTGCATGAAAGATCAAATTAAATTTTGGAAAATAAATTATTCTTTCAACGGCTTCCAATCAGTGAAATTCTGATGTTTTTACTAGCTACCTGGCTTTGAAGCATACTATGAAATTGCGCAGAATTTTAAGCAAATCTGTCCTTTTGTCCCTTCGAATTCTTTAACATAGTTGATTGTGCTAGAAATTAATCGTGTGACCATGTACGAATCGAAAGCCAATGTGAAATCGTAGAATTAAGAATCCTGTGCAAGATTTACGATGCCTTCTAAAGCCTATGGCTCAAAATGTGGGTTTACAAGCTATCATTTCGCAGTCAATTTTGCACATTTTTTATCGTTGCTAAAAATGATTTGGCCTTTGATACAACTAAAATAGGAACAGATTCAAAGAGAAGTAGCAAAACCAAATTTTGCGGATTTTTCAAACGCCGATTTGTTTGTCAACTTATTTTACATCGATTATTTACATCTAGCTTACTGTTATATACAATATACAAAGTAAACTAATCCAAATCGATAGATAAATAATACATAAATATTTTTACAGTGTTTTAATAAATTAACTAAATAAAACTAATTTCCGGATACGTAATGACAAGCGTTACATTTACAGTTTGGGCCATCCCACTTTTTTATCATATTTTTAAAACTATACATCAGCTGATACATCATTTCGGGACACCCGCCCGGTGTTTTTTATTTTGAGTTTGTTTCCGGTATTTACCGGAACACCCGGTATTTTGAAGCTCACTACGCAGTATGAATTTCTGAGCACGAACGTTTTTTGGAGCAAATTTTAGAGGAAATTTTAGAACTTATGATACTGTGCAGCTATTTTGTGCAATAATCTTCAGCTATTTTGTGACAATCTCGTCCCCAGTGTGAGTTCGTTGCTCTACCTCTACTCTGGGATACAAGTGGCCGTTCTGCAATCTCATTGGTTATTCGAAAACAATAGCAATATTCTAATTATTAATCAAAACTTACTAATTATTCAAATGATAGCCACATAATTTAGTCACTAGGCAATAATCATTGCAATGAGACTGTTTTGTGTGAAATCGAGGCTGTATAATTAGTTTTACCTGGCCAACCATAAATCCATAATGGCTGCTAATCTGTCCATATTCTGGACAGATTTGCGCAATGTGTACCAGGGTGTTCATTCGGCATCGTGATCAGCGTATGACGTAAGAACACCCTGGGAACGAGGTTGTTTTTGTGATGATGCTCAATATGAATACGGGGTGTCCCAAAAATACAAACAACAAACTGGAGTTAAATCATGCAGAAAAAGTTTTAAATTATACATTTTCGACGAGGATCAGAAGTCAACATAAGTAGCATGACAGTGAAGATTTGACAACCAACTAGCATGGTGGGAATTTGTATCGCTATGTTTTAGAATGGAAACTTCTGGAAGGGGTCTTGGTCAAACCGGAAGAAATACACACAGGGACCCTTGGAAAATGTATAACCCTCCCTCCGCAATGATATAGAGTCCCCAGCCTCCTTTGAAATTGCGAAAGTATGACGTAATGCCACAGCGAGAAATTGAAAGCGAGGCGCGAAAGGAAATTATCACTAAAACAACCATAAAAGGAGCTAAAACAGCACCACGAAAGAGGAATCCGGGGGGGGGGGTAACCTCAATAGAAAGATGACGGGGGTGTGCCATTTTGACATGTGAAATCACACCTTAAAATTTATAAATTTTCCAAAACCATACCCCAAAATTTATACGAAATATAAACTGCATCCCCTAAAATTTAGCTCATTGCTGCGAAGCAGCATAATATTCTTGCCCAATCCTAGCGATTTGGACTCTGTGTGTGTGTTTTCAACAATTTTTGCAGACCTGTTGTGGCTGTCATATGACATCACTGCGGGTGAACACGGAAATTTGCGCATGCACAGTATTGAAAGTATGATATTAACATCTTATTGCTGCATAGCAAATACCGCATTATAGACATGGTCAAGTGACTTAATCAAAGGGCAATATACCAACCAATTTCTATATCTATTTTTGGAGTTTCATGATTTCAGGACTTTAGAGGATTCTTACATGAGGACATTGCCTGCACAAGTTGCTATTGACCACAATCTTAAACATTTTGACGAACATTTTTGTGAGTAAACCCTGTACGCAGCCCGTACGCAGCAATCTCTGACTATTGTTAGAAATTAATACCAAAATTAATCTGCTAAATGAAAATTAAGTACCTTAAAAAATTATTTTTAAAGATGATACCCAAAATTTATGATCTTTCCAAAACTGATACCCCAAAATTTATGGTCATTTATTATCTTATAAATGGAAGTGACCCTCCCCCCCCCTCCCCGGCGAGGAATACAACAGGGAAAGCAATGAACTAAAGCTTTTGAATTTACAGCCGGCAGTTGATTTCGTATGCTATGATAATATGGCGTTTCTTCTCAGAGAAAACTTGCAAAGCATGATGGTTGACATGCATTGTTTCTTCAATGAAATTGATGCAAATTCAAGCAAGCTACAAGCATCATCTCATTCCTCAAACCTGGCTAATGGGCCCTTTCATTTTCGGCAAAGAACGGACAATTTTAATGAGAAAACAACTGAAATATTGCGGGGAACGTCTAAGATGGGTCATCATTTTTCTTGGCATGTGTCATTTCAATGGGTCGTTACTGGAGAGCAGTGTTCCCCCAAAAACGCCCATAATTTCCTCCTCTGCTTGCGGTGTAATAAAAATAATCGGCTATTATCGATCGATGTGGTAGCTCTGTAATATTAGAAAATCGACAAGTTGAAGATTTGTGTCATCTGGAAATGACGAGTGATTTTTAAATCACGCTACTCTGCGTGCAGGTCCACCCACGCAAGGCAAGTTTGATTGAAAGTGTGACAACTTAGATAATGGGTGGCCGATTGGTTAGCACGCTATGTTTTACAAAGATCTGTAACATTTTTAGATGGTTTTTTGGTTTTGGGTTCTGGTTTCCTACTGTCTCTAAAATACTATACTTTTCTGTTCTTCAGGAGTTTCCCAGTGCTTCCTATACTCTGTTTCATATCACTCTACCCTCCGAAAAGTCGGATCTGAGGAAAATTTCAAATCCTGCACTTTTCATGAAATGATCGCCATCATTTTCCAGTCCATATTTTGTACATTTTTAATGGCGTGATATATTTGAATCTGTCTGGGGAAATTTATCGTTTTCAAAAACATTGATATCTGCTCCTTTTCATGATTTGGTGTTCTCAAGCCAATTTGAAACTTAGCTTTGCGTTAAATCTCCCAAAACTTGGACAGGAAAAGGTCGAGACAGTTCAACCGCGACTGATACTACGTTCACACGATGCCGGCACATTTTGAAAACGGTGAAAAATGTGACGGTAGCAAAATTTTAGCTAGCGTTCACACGATACCGGCACAATATGAACACGGTAGGAAATTTGACGGTAACAAACTCGTTGCAATATCCCCAAGAATTTGATGCCAAAGAAATGTGCCTACACCTTAAGAATCGGCCAGCCTCGTTTTGAAAGCGTCAACAAATGTTCCGTGTTCTGTTTTCATCGTTTTCGCGTATTCACAAGATGCCGTTTTCAAAATGTGCCAGTTAGAGTTCCGTTTTCAAAATCTACCGTTTTCAAAATCTGCCGGCAAACAATGTGCCGTTTTCGTGTGAACGCAGTCGGAAGAAGTTTCGTGTGAAGGCCTATCCGTCACATTTTTCACCGTTTTCAAATTGTGCCGGTATCGTGTGAACGCAGTCTGAGAGATGAAAGAATCAACGTATTTTTGAACCTGCATTTCGGAGAGTAGCCATATCTTAAATTAGCCAAGCAATATCTCAAAAGATAGCTTGGCAGCTGGGCCTTCCAACTAAATACTGATCCATGCTTTTTGCTGGTAATATTTGGTTTTAGGAATCAAGACGCGATCTACCGGGTGAGTCAGATAAAACAATCCCCGTTTTAAAGGCCACTGCTCCCTGAATATCGAGGCAATAATATTTGTAAACATATTGTTTAATGGTGGACATGTTCAAATAAATTCTAAATTTACCTGACTGAATTTGGCCACTCTGTTATGAAATTATGAGGGATTTTCTCAAGAAAGCCCCTCCAAGAAACCTTCAAAAACATCATAAAATCACAACCAAATTTCCGTCATATTTCTGCCTTAATAGCAATGACTTGTACATGCTTTAGCACGTTTTATCCCTTTGAGAGGATCAAAGTGCCATCCCTAGGAACATAACAACATTATTCTCGGAGATTTTATCCTCCCGAGAGGATAACACGTGCTAAAGCATGTGCAAGTCATTGCTGTAAGGCAGAAATATTTGGAAAATTTGCTCGTGATTTTAGGCCTGTTTTGAAGGTTTCTTGAAGGGACTTACTCCAAAAAATCGCTCATAATTTCAGAACAGAGTGGCCGTTTTCAGTCAGGTAAATTTTAAATTATATTTGAGCATGTCAACCATTAAAGTTAGTTGACGGAGCTAAGTCGCTCGCGTCGTTCGTGTTGTTCGTGTCGTTCTTGTTGCTGAAAAAATTTCCAGTGACGGGAACAACAGAGCGATCATATGGAAACCATTCGATCGCTACTGTCGTTCGCGTCGTTCGTGTCGCTGAAAAATTTACCAGCGACGGGAACGACAGGAACGATCGCGAAACCAGGCTTAACATTCCGCCTCGCAACCTACCTTAACCGAAAATAGGCGGAATGTTGTTGTTGGCGGTCTGCTGTATACGATTGCCAAAGCTGAGGGCCTAAAGAACTGAAGGAGAAGCACACACCTTTAACAACAAATGGTTTCGATCTTTGATTGACGTCTTCTCTGAGTTAGCCTATCAAATCGGTCGAAAATATAGCGCGTGCGTTATTTTGCACTTAGGGGAAATCAAGCTTTAGGCCCATATTAGACCGGTGAAAACCCCCTTGAACAGAGAAAAACGGTTGCTCCCTTCCTTAGATCGAGTGCTGGTTTACAACGCAGGTAATGTGTACGAAAGTATATTGATTCATTCAAACCAGAAAACCAAGAAAGAGTGAAGGTGTTATCGTGCGTGATTACGTGAGCAATGATACCCCTCAAATATGTCGAGTGTTGAAAGAATTTAGAGGCAGTTTTGTAAACACCGGGATTGGCGTTGTGGCATTGGATTGGCATTGGAATTAGCATTAATATTGCATCTGTGCTGCAATGATAGCGTGAGAAAGACTTCTTCTCAAATATCTCGAGTGTAGAAAGGAGTCAACAGGCCATTTGTAAGCACCGGCACTGGCATTCGAAGTGGCATCAATATTGCATTTGTGTGACCATGCGGACCTGCATTCACAACTGACCGGAGCGGAGGAGCTGATGACAGGTTTGTGCTCTTGTGTACACTGTGCGTCAAATTTCCGTACTTTCAAATTTCATAGACTATGCCCACAGTCTTCTACCCAATCAACAAAGTCGACAAATTCAATTTCTGCGAAGGTGGTTTCCTGCGAAGGAGGAAATCAGCACTTCTATTTGTTCACAGACTTTCCAAGATGACATTAAATTTGTTGTTCAATTTCATATTGTTTTCAAGTGAGATGTGACGTCGGATTTTTAAGTGAGGCAGAAAGCGCCGGCACAATCGATCTGCGCCTTCAACGGAATATCCTTAGGTGCTGGGTAAAATTAAAAACAATGTGAAATTGAATAAATTTTAATGCCATCCTAGCCTGTGCGCAGCGTAGGCAAAACAAAGGAAAATTTTCCTCCTCCGAGGAGTCGAGGCTGATCTAAACATAAGATCCTTTTGGATGATTACAAAGTATGTCCTGACCTATGATCGTGCAATCGGGACTTTAGCGTATGAAGGGTTTCTGATGCCTCAATGCGGGTCGACTTCTAACTTAGAGCCTGTTGTATGAAATGAAACAAACTGTTAACTAAAATTTGCCTAAATCCCGGTCTAAATTTCATTGCATATTAGCTTTTCCTTAAGGTACTGTGTTTCAGCCCCGCCCCGCCCATTTCATCGGACACAGATATGGACGCAGAGGATCGAATCTGAAGCATTGCCCTTGTTTCATATAATTCCAGCATAAAACAATCAAAGCGTTTGCTCCACGCATCGCCAAACAGAATATAATTCCAGCATGAAACAATCAAAGCGTTTGCTCCACGCATTCTATGGCTTATCGCCAAACAGAAAAAGCTTGAAGCACTAATTTGCATATTAACTCAAGTAATGAAGCAATTAGTGATTAATTGGTTTTAAAGATATTTTCGAAGTGCTTTTTGGCACAATTCACGCAAGTTGTTTTCCACATGTCAAGAACATTCGAGAAAACGCCATTTACGATGGCTCAAAGGGTGTGGCATGCTCCTCAGTTATGAGTCGCAAATGTCAAGAACATTCGAGAAAACGCCATTTAGGATGGCTAAAAGAGTGTAGTCTCAGTTATGAGTCGGCAAACACAGGGGTCATCCTATGGACAATTCAGAGCTGCCCAAACACAGGGGTCATCCTAAGGACAATTCAGAGCTGCCCATCTTTGATTGATATGAGCAAGGCGTGTCCTTGAGTCGGCAAAACATACAAATCGAGTGAAGAGTTTCTACGAAACAAACTGTTTGACTAAAATTTTCCTAAATCCTGGTGTACATTTCATTGCATACTAGCTTTTCCTTAAGGTACTATGTTTCAGCCCCACCCGCACCCTGCCCATTTCATCGGACACCGATATGGACGCAGAGGATCGAATCTGAAGCATCCCCCTTGTTTCATATAATTCCAGCATGAAACAATGATCCTGTTTTTCGAACGCTCGCCATAAAGCATGAAAAAGGCCGATGTCAAGTTTTCCTTGGTTTTCTATGCGCAGGGGGGATAATTGCGTGCCAAACGCACTTTTTCTTGTCTTTGTGCTAATTATCTGCGATAACATGCTGATCAATCACACTAATGCGTGACTGACGGACGGACTGACTTCGAAGTCGCTTCTTAGATTACAAAGTACTTTGTAATCAAAAAGGGACTGGATCGAGCATCGAGAATTTATCTGGCTTCAGAAACAGCGCGTGGGAGACAATAAGCTGCTCAATCCAATCTTCTTTGCGTCACAAAAAACCTTGAAAATTGAAAGGTAGGGCGTCATTCTTGAACAGATATTGAAATTCAACAGTATCTAAGAAAATGCATTGTTGCCCTATGTTGTGTGCAAAGCATGGACTGTCCCCGAGAAAGTGGCTCGGTTGCGCAGACTCTAGTTTTCCCTCTTTTCAATTTTCCCGTGAGTGAGAGTCTGCACGCAGGCTATCTTCAACTCCATTCAAGAAGTAGAACGTCAAAAGCAACGCTTATCTGCGTAGTTGTGTCATTATCATGCACTCAAGTCATCTGAAACGAATTGAATGAAAAACAAATTAATCTTCAGACAGGCACCTGAAAAAGCTTTGCTGCAAAATCATGTCTGAGAAGTTCTTCCTTCATTCCTTTTCGAGAGGTGCATGCGCACTCTTTGTTGTGTGGTGGCCGCCATAATATTTCTTATTGTCATCGTTAACTCCGTGAGTTGGCACAAGTACAAGCTCTTTGTTTCTATCTCTTAGCGTACAGTGCAAGACAGCTAAAGGTCTATTGTCAGCCATGATCCTTTGTGCGCCGAATGAAAATCAAGACAAAGAAAACCTTTTCATACCATACGAAAATCGACTTTGGCGCCACAAAGGATCATGGTTAGCAATGGGTCTTTAATGTAAATTTCTGCGGAAATCCCCTAACTGATTAATTGATACCTTCCATTAGTTGTTCCATTAGATTAAAGATCTCTTTCTTTCCGCAGAATGCTTACGTTGCCTTTCTTTCTTGTTCTGAAGAAAGGCAGAAAGAAAGGCAACGTAAGCATTCTGCAAAATATACTGGAGACAAGGATCGATGTCTTCGATCTGCAGGAACTGATCCAGAGACGTAGGAACCGGGGGGGCACTGGGGGCGCGTGCCCCCCAAGATTTTGCAATAAACAAGAAATTGCCCTTTTTGTTTGAGGAAATGCCCCTCTAGCTTAATGAAAAAAGTGCCCTTGACGTGTCGTGCCCCTCCAAGTTTAAGATGCTTCATACGGCCCTGAACTGATCTCAAGGTATTAAAAATTGTCAAGGGTCAAAGGCTTTTTCGTATCGCGGGCTAAACTGTGGAACAGCTTAGAAAGAGAAACTAAACTGGCACCCTCCCTAAACATCTTCAAGCAAAAACTATCGACGGAGGTGTAACTTTGATTTGATTTATTTTTTCTCTCTATTTTCATTTTGGTGTTTGGAAGTTGTATAAATATTGTAAACTAGACGTTGTAATTTCTTATGTTCTTGATTAAATGATTTTATTTGCTTTTTGTTAACAGGTCAGTTTGAAAAACACTTACATGAAACTGTATCAACCTGTATAAATATTTTAAAATGAAATGAAAATGAAATTCTTCATCACAAAAATGCTTGCTGGTATCTTTGAGACTGGCGTCCACAAAAATTGTTGTATAACCGAACGAAACTTGTCATATGAGCTACTGAAAAACAGTCTGGATCGAGTGAAATTTGTCTGAAGTTTTATAGCGAACGAGGATTCTCCTGAAGTATGAAGAGAGGGAGCAGAGGAAACTAGGCGAAGGGGCCTACGTCTTCGCTAGAAACGTTACTACTATGCTGTCGTTACGGTAGACTCAATACATAGTCGTAGTTGCGCTCTTTGACTGAACCAGTACCGCTACAACAATAACTCATTTCCATACGCTTCCAGAAACGGATAGCCTCACTCTGATTCAACATGGCCTAAATCAGCTGTTATTTTTTCCGAAAACCACCGAGCCTAAAACGCCACAAAAGCAGTTTTCTTGAACTGCTGCACCACAAAACCAATTATCAGTACTTAGATGGATGTTTCTTCAAACCATAATTGCAAAAACCTTTTTATCTGCTTTTTCCGACATTCAAAAGATCTCGTAACTGCGCTCGCATTTTTCGACCTTTTGTTCGAATCAGCCGCTTCAGCAGATCAGTCGAGCGCATCTTTGCTTGCTTTTGGCGGGAAGGAAATTGTAAACAAAGACTAGCCAGTCAGAGTACAATTATTCAAATCCTGCTTTCTGATTTGGACCCAGAAAATTATATGCCGATTGAGATTTTTGTCCGACTTTGCAGCTCTTGGGCTTCACTGAAGCGACAAGAAAAACTTCAATTCAATGAAATGGGCAAAAAACGAAGGCCTTGTGGAGTAAGGCTATCATTACAGTTTTGCTGTCGTTCAGATTTAGAGTGATTTCAAAAGGTGACGATTTTCTGTTGCGGTAATTAGAGCACACTATGAGGTCTGCGAGGGAGGGTAACATTATTTCCTATTTCGTTCTGAAACTTTGTCATTATTTCATTTCAAAATTAGGGTTATGAAATATTTCATAAATATCAGCTAATTTAATTTTGCTCAAAAGTGAATTTTTTTTATTTCATATCTGAAAGTTATAATTATTTCATGCTTCAAAATTTGAATACCGGGTTCGCCAAAAAATGACGCGTTTGAGAATTAGTATTACGTTCTGGATGAATTGGAATAAATGAAACTTTGGTTGATAATAGAAGAAAGGCTGAAATATTTCTTGTGAATTTTCCTTTATTTTTCTGAGCATTGTAACTATATCTAAACTTTCATTCCACTTTACCCAGTAGTCTTCAGATTGCGAATTTTCAAACACGTAAACTCTTTTGGCCAATCTGGTCGGTCGTATGATGTCTTCGTAAGTAGAATTCTACAGAGTCAGAAAAGACGCATTCGTGTGAGAAAAACTGCGTGATGCTATCCATCACGATAAGATGTCTTAGTCATAAATAAATTCGCTAAAGCTACAAACAGGGACGTAGCCAGGATTTTAGGGAGGCCGATTAAGAACCTTATCATATCTTCGATCGAATAAGGAAGATTTTGGTACAACATATCAAGTGCACCAAAAATTACCCAATTTTGGCAGGCGACAATAAATCGATCACTGGACCGATTTTGAAGACCAACGATTATATCCAATGATTTTGAATTAAATCATCACTGACGCTGTTTGTTCCAAAAACCGGTACTTTAGTCAAAAGGCTTCATCCGACATTCGAAAGCAGGTTGTAGTTATATCTGTTAAAGCAGAATTGTCCCAACAACTGGTAGTCTTGTTTGCGATACTGGACTTTTTTCCGTAAATTTGCCGGACAAAGGTAGAACCATTGAAGGCTAAACTTTAGAATTTTGGTCAGGTACGACAGCAATAGAGTGCATTTTGGAAGAACATAAGATCAGCTTTGTCAAAATTCACCTTTGTCCCAAAACTGATTGTTTTGGGCAGCAACATCACACTCTGTGATAAAACAAACCGGTCTTTTTCACAACACCTTTGGACAAACATGGGGTCAAAAATTTTACAGTACTTGCCCGCCCCTGCTCAAACTGACTACGTCTTTGCTTTACATACTAATAACAACAAGAACTAATAAAATACAACCTTGCCTTTTAAGTTAATTTCAAGTTGCAAACTAGCAGTTTCATTGCCTTCTTATCAAAGTTGTTTAGCTTCGGAGTACTGCCCACAATTCCAGGATATGCATCTGCAACCGAGAGCTGTCGCCAGTTTTACGGTCTTTTTCATATCGACTCCCTTTTCGAGGCAACTGATCTCTCGCTGAACGAACTCCAGATCTGTTGGTTGGCATGAACTGCAGTTGCGCCCAGTTGTGACACTGTACGAGGTTGTGCACTGGCCCACGCAAGCTTTCACAAGAATTCGAGCGTTGCATTCGATGCCATTTTCATGTTGGTTGTAGTTGTAGAAAACAGGCTTTAATTCGCATTTGGTCTTCTGTTTTTTCACAGGTTGGCTGGAAGAAATGTCCGTCTCCACCAGAACCAAAATTACAACAACAGCAGCTTTTATTGACTTAAAATTCATCTTCTGTTTGTTCTTCTCGAGTCAGCCTGTTTGTGCGTTGCTTGTTCTGTTGTTTATCAGCTATCGTTGACGACTGATTATGGGACTGTTTCGCCTGCCATGGGTCTTATAGGCAGCCCGGTGACTAACGGACCATAACCACTTACAATACGTTGATGGCACTTTTGACATATTGCAGATGACAGGTCATCATTACCGGATGCGGTATAAACCAGACCCTTTCGTGCAACTTTAAATGCCACTGGGAACAAGGATAATGTTGATCCAAAGGGGGCGGGAGGGTGGGTTCTCCCGTCCTTTTATGAAAGGACCCGGGAATGTGCCATCCTCAAGAGTATACTACTTCGGACCTCTAGGCTAGTAAAAGTATACTTTTTTAGTAGTTTTGGTCGGGCAAGGATAAACTAATGGAAATCTTGGTGAAGGGAAGGCAAAATTTTAATAATTATGGTACAGAAAAGGCCAGATTTGGGCAGGCTTCGTCAATGATTTATTCACTATAGCAGTGCCACAGCCCAAACATTTTTGGGTGCAAGGAAATGTACAATTGACCAAATTTGCCTGTAGGTCAATATCATTTTGGAATCCACGTTTTCGACTTAAACACCATTATTGATCACGTGAGTTGTTAAACAATGCGCTGTAATTGGCCAAAGGGTTACCTAAACAGAGCGTAAAAGTTGGGACAAGAATTTGCCTAGGCCGAAAGAAAGAAAAGCAGGAAAGCAAGATGTAATCTTATCTCGAAAAGGTGGATTAAATCTTTTTGTAGTCCTAATGGGAAAAGCCTTGCCACTTTGCTCGATGATATTGCCGTTTCCTACTTGATAAAGCTTGAGATAAACTGCCCAGGGGGGTACTCGTATATATTTAGGATAGGGGTGCTCAGGCTGGGGTACAAACCATCTGTTATGGATCTTCAATAATTTCTGGTCGTAAAACCATCAAATTCAAGGCAGTCACTTCGAGCGATCCGAACAAAAACAAATACAGCAAGCTGATGTAAAGCGTCCTTCCGCAACAAAAGTATTTACAAGTTATATACATAAGTTATCTCTACCATAGTTTCAATACTCCGTCTCTCAATCGTTCTCAATCGTTCTCAACTCAATCGCATCTAACATTCTCAACTTCAACTATCAATCGAAAAATCTACATTTCTCGTCTCACATTACTCGCCACTCTCTAGTCTCAACGATCTCCAACTATCAGTCTCGTGTTCTCATGCTAACTAATTATGCTAATTATGCGCATACAAATAACATCGTCGTCATCAACAACATCAACAACAATTCACAACACACTCCCGGCCCCACAAAGATTGGCAACGCCAATCAATGAGGGTATAAATCGTCAATTAATCAATCAAAAGTCAAAACGATAATATAGTAAAGTTATCACTCACGTGACAGTACTGTTCCCACCTCATGGTCAGCAACAAACTTGATTGTCGGTTCTTCAATTGCATCTTCTTTTTCTTCTACATCTGTCAGCTCAACAGGAAACAGCTTCCTCAGTTGTCTCTTTATAGTAGTACTCTTTCGTCCCTTCTGCGTGACTCTGACGACAGCACTTCGCACCTCACCATCTTTTCCTCGTAGCAATTTTTCGACTCGACCCAATCTCCACCTGTGTCTTGGAATTCTGTTTTCATAAATTGTTACAACATGGCCTTCACCAATAACTGTTCCGCATTTCTGTTTAGATTCTCTATGATGCTCTCTCAGCTCTGTAAGATACTCTCGTTGAAATCGATTTCGAAATTGACCAAGAACATTTCGTAAATGATTTGCGCGTCTCGTCGCAATGTCTCTGTCTAACTCCATGTGCGATTCAAAAGATAAAGGAGTTGGTTTGTCAAGAATTCTCCTTCCGATTATCAAATGTGCTGGAGTTAAAGGCTCGCCCAGTTCCTCGCAACTGTACGTTAAAGGGCGCGAATTAAGAACGCCTTCAATTTCGGTCAAAATTGTCATTAACTCTTCAAAATCTAATTTCGCATTTCTCAAGGTCTTTCGTAAACAACGTTTAGTAGAACGCACCATTCTCTCGAAAAATCCACCGCTTTGTGGCGCTTCAGGAATGTTAAATCTCCAATTTATGCCATTTTTGATCAAATAATTTCGAATTTTCTTATCCTTAAACGTACTGCCGTTGTCACTAATTATCAAACCAGGAACTCCTCTTCTAGCTTGAAAACGAGTCAAGCCTCGTTTAAAAGACTCAGCGCCAAGATCAGGTACAAGCTCAAGATGCACCGCCCTCGTACCGGCACATGTTATCAACAAAATGTAGGATTTATACATGGTTTCTTCTGATCCATAAATATTCTTAACGAATAACGGTCCCGCAAAGTCTACCCCTATTCTCAAAAAGGCGTAGTCATTTTCTAAGCGAAATTTCGGCAACGGAGGCGCTTTTGGTATGGCATATCCTCTACCCTCGACTCTCTTACAAATGCTGCACCTAGCAATGATTTTTCTCACTAATTGTCTTCCTCGAACAACCCAATACTGTGATCTCAATTCGGCCAGTGTGTCCGTGACACCGTTGTGCTTTACTCGCTCATGCGCTTCTAAAACAAGTAACGTAGCTATATCACTGTCCCTGGGGAGGAGCAAAGGAAATCTCGATTCGAAAGTCAAAGGCGCATTTTCCATCCTTCCCTTACAACGTAGTAAACCATTTTCATCTTCGAATAAACGCAAATTATGCTGTAATTCTGCAAAATATTTCGTATCTCGCAAAGAACTTTGCTCTGATTTTATCAAATAATTTCTGGCATTTACGATTTCCTCAGTTTTCAAATCACCAAGAAACAGCTCTTTGTCGGCAATTTTAGCTTTCAAATTATCAACAAATCTTCTGACGTAAGCAACGATTCTCAAAAGCTTGTTAATATCACTGTATTTTGAAACATCAATTAACGCTGGCATAACTTCAATTTCCTTTTCAACAGAAATCTTGGCAGTAAACACGCTATTAGGCACGACAGTTTTGGTCTCAAGATTTTCAGTGTTTAAAATTTCAGCAAAGTTTTCAAAATTTGGATGGTTAGGCCAATTTTCTGAACCGGAACATAAAAAGTCCGGGCCCTTCCACCATTTCTTCGAATTCCCAATAGATGACGCTGTAACTCCCCTCGACGCAAGATCGGCAGGATTTTCCTTCGTGGGGCAATATTTCCATATTTCGGGTGGGGTCAACTTTCTGATCTCATTAACTCGGTTTTGCACAAAAGTTTTCAATGTTTTGTTAGTATTCGCAATCCAAAACAATACAATTTGTGAATCAGACCAGCAAAATGTTTCTGTAATCTCTACAGAGCCTTTCAAAGTTTCACAGACCGTGTTTATAAGTCTGGCTAAAAGCAACGCAGCTAATAGTTCCATTCTCGGTATAGTTTGGCCTTCAAGTGGCGCAACTCGTGTTTTCGCAGCAACTAAAGATGACATAAACCGCCCATCTCTCAATTTATATACAATGTACACACACGCTCCGTAACCGATTGTCGAAGCATCGCAAAAACCATGAAGAGCGATCGACTCAACAGAATCAGAAGGAATTACCTGATCCAAATATGCTCTTTCAAATTCAATGGTTCCCGTTTTTCTCAAATCAGAAATGATTTTCAGAAATGTTTCTTTAATTTCATCATTCATAGGCGTGTCCCAATCAGATTTCACTTTGCAAACATTTTGGAACAAAACCTTCAAAGGCAAAATCACGGGTGCTATGACCCCTAAAGGGTCAAAGAATTTCGCAACAGTACTCAATATAGTTCTCTTAGTCACATTCGCTTCATCAATATTTTCCAAAATTTTCTCAAATTCGAAAATCAGCTTGTCAGATTCTCGATTCCAAGAAATTCCAAGAACTTTGTCAGATTTTTGGACATCAGCCTCGTTTTCATTTTTTGTTGAAATCTCTGTTTTGGTTTCATTTTTCATGGAAATGTTTTCGTTTTCCTTTTCTTCAATTTTGCAGATCAAGCTTTTAGAGTTCGACTTCCATTTTCGCATATTGAACCCTGCATCTTTGAAACAGTGTTTTAGCTTCTCGTACTGCTCAAGAGCCTCGGTTTCACTCTCAAAAGAAGAAACATAATCATCGCAATACAAAGAACTCCGAACATTTTCAACAAAATCAGGATCTGTTTCTTTATACAGTTCCAAATGGTGGCGAATTGTAGCGTTTAATAAATACGGGCTACAGATTACTCCAAAGACAGCTTTAGTGAACCTTAGCACAACAATTTCAGGCTCATCTGACTCGATGTTGTCCACCCACAAAAACCTCAGGTAGTCCCTTTGACTCGGATCAATAGACACATTCAAAAATGCCTTCTCAATGTCCCCTAAAAGCACTACTTTATTCAGACGAAAACGCATCAAGATATCGACTAACATGGGTAAAAGAGCAGGACCTGCATTCAAACACTCATTCAAACTAGGCCCCTCCTTCTTCGCTGATGCATCAAANTACGAGTTCCCTCCAAGGCCATTGAAGAGAAGAGTATGACTTGTTAAAAGACTGACAGATTAAGACAAACATAAATTGTTGCGCTTCTTCTTGTGATAAATGCAATGAACTAATATACTTTTATACTACTAGCATCTACAAGACTATAAAGATAATATCATAGATCAATTTTTATAAGAAAAAAACAGTGCACCATCGGCAGCCATCAGTATGCATCATCATCAGCTAATATTAACGAGGTATTCGGTTATTTTATTCTCTCCGTTCCTTTTATAGGGTATATCAGAAATCAAACTGCCCCAAAACATATATCCAAGATATTTTGAGAAAAATCGTTTGTTTCCTTATCTTCGTACATGTACGGGTAAATTCTTTGAGAGCATCTTCGGCACATATTTTGTATGAGACTCTTTAAATTAATAAAGATTGTTCACAAGAAGAACTAAGGGCAATGTTTCTAATAACAATCGTTCATACGTGACTCCAGTATGTACCACGATTTTTATAGTTGATCTTGAGCGGCTATTAGCAAAATTACGAACATGTATGCACCCCTCCCTCCACAGGGATGCAAAGTGATAAAGCGGGCTCAGGTATGCCTGATTTTCTAGAATATTGCGTTTTATTGTCCACTGCTAGATGATGCACATAACTCTACAAGCTTAGAAAACTGCCTAACAAATTGAACAGAACAAATTAATCTAACATAACAATTTCAACGTATTCTTCAACATAACATTTATTAACACAAACTGATAATGGGCCTTAACGAAGCTAGATCAATGCAGGTAACAATAGCAGCGCTACTTACTAAAAATGGTTTATCAAAAATGCTGCTTAAACTAAACGCCACACAGCGCTCAACTTCAATTAATTTCAATAGGCATATCGTACAAATCAAATGTTTGTTAGTCACTAAATGGAAGATTAAAACTTATGCGACTTAAGAAACATATCAAAGACCCCTTAAATGAATGGCAGCCGTCCTCAAAACCCTGGCTGTCCCTGGTTGTCTCACGTATTGGAAGGGAACTGCATAATCGGAATATTTCTAGATTACAAAGTTAGTTTGGTTTCTTGGGGAACCAACAGTTTAGAATTCATCCTTCAGCCGGCTCGTTATCTTAATCCTGATAGCCTAGATCTTGAAGCAAAATCTCTCCTAAAGTTCATCAGTATGTTCGTGGTTTATCATTTATCGAGGATGTAACAATTTTTGGGGACAAGTTGTAGATAAGCAATTGGGGAGCGTGTTCAAAGACATCAGCTCTCCCCGTTGGGTTCCCATGGTTAGCCGTCAAAAGATGCCAGTTACGTTTTCGTATAGTCTGTGGCGCTTGCCATTTGACAGGGCTACCAATCATGGTTACATCTACGGCCATAACTTACGCATTAGAGGAAAGGGAATTTCTACTACAGTAAAGTCCCGCCTTTAAGAAACCCACTTTTTGACATCAGCCTATTGTTCTCCAGTAATTATTCTATTGTTCTCCTATTGTTTTAGCAAAAATTCAGGGTCTGAGTTTCTTATAAAGTGGTTTCTTAAAGGCGGGACTTTACTGTAGTGCATTAAAACCTTAAGAACGGCTAGAAGGTGGTGTAAACCTAATGTTAATTGTATCGTCTTCGTCTCGCGTAGTAAGTGCAGCTACACAGCCACATTCACCTATCAAATTATACTGAGATTAGTTAACAAAACAAAGGTCCTGCCTTTAAGGTTGTGAACGTTTTCAAGCTTCGATATAAATACAGCTGTGTGTGTTAAAGACTAAACAAATGGTAATGTACCTATGTCATTTTTTTGACTCCTGGTTGATCCAAATTTAATTTCTGATTCCTGGATGTTTCAAATTTAGATATAATAATCGAAATCTTCATATGAAAGGCATCCATCCGAATTCCTCATAAAGTCTTTCAAGATGATCTCTGGAGAGTAGTGGAAGAAACTCGTTGGGCACGCAAAGGCAGCTGCTATTGAAACCTCTGTATCTTGAGAGTAGACAGGCTGCTCGTAGATGAAAATGAATATTTTGCGGATACTCTGTGATCTGCTTTTGTCCTGTGGCTCTGTCTCTATATTCTCTGTAATCTCTGCAGACCAAAACTAGATCGTCTGGGGATGCCACTGGTGGATTCATGATATCTCTTCCACATCCATAACATTTGGAGACAGTTGTCCCGATAACCCATTTCAGCGTAAAAGCTGGACTGGTGTTTGGCTGGGAATATTGCTGGGCTGACAAGAATGGACTGCCGTGGATGAGCTGTCCTTGACGAAGTTGTTGTGGGTTGGCAACATTGACTGGAGAGGTATTTTCTCTCTGATTTATTACAATAGGATCTTGCATTGATACCTGTGGTGTAGCCNGCAACATTGACTGGAGAGGTATTTTCTCTCCGATTTATTACAATAGGATCTTGCATTGATACCTGTGGTGTAGCCACAAAATTTACATTGCTCTGGGAGAAAAATGAAGTTGGGCAAGCACTTGTTGTATTCGATTGCGTAGACTGTATGCCATGAGAGCTTTCTGGAGGAAGATCTTCATTTCCTAGCATATCAATGACGTTTGTCACCTCAGGCTTCTTGGCATTCGTTTTCTTTCTTGCGGATGGCTTCTTGCCAGCATTCTTCGGGCCTCCTTGCAAAGCCATAGTCGTAAATTTTGGACCTGCCTTTGAGCGCTTAAACCACATAAGAAATTCATCTAAGATTCCCATCTTTTCTGCAACGGCAAGTACATGTTCGCATAATTTTGTCGAGCGGTTTACGCAGTTTCGATCACAGCTCAATGCCTTCCCTTTTCCGCGGCTGACTATGTGCAATTTGTTACCAACTCCTGCTACAATATATTGGCCATTTGTGGAGCCCGGTTGTGGCATAACGTATCCAGGCATCGACAGTAAATGATTTGCTTTTTGGAAAAGTGATTCTAGAATAGGAAAGGGGACTGTTGTAATCCCACTGCCTTCAGGAGTGCATGACAGCTTTTTATCGGCGTTCGTTGGGGTAGCATCAAAATCTTCCATTTGAAGGTCGCCAGTACCAAACTCCTTCTTCGCATCCATTCCAGCATCTAGAAACTTCTCTACTGCCCGCTTTCTTTGGTTAAAATTCATCTTTCCCCATTTAACTTCTGGTGGTACCAAGTGAATGAATTCAGAGCGAATTTTGTAGGGACCTTTTCCAAATACTGCTCTTTCTTCATTTCGAAATTGCAATTCGATAATCTTCTTCACTTCTTCGATAAATTCATGTGGCTTCTTTGCCTCAAAATTTAGGCTGTTCTTTATCATGAAATTCCCCGCTTCCGCTGCATTATTGGTGTATTCACTCGGGGGATCTCCAAGTCCTGCTTCTCTTCGCACTGACTGCAGCATCGAGTCCTTCATGTCGTGAGCCTGCAAAGCGAAGAAGATAAAGTAAGTTCTGCTTATCTTTAGCGGATAGATAGGCGGACATCGAAAAGGAAGGTTAACTTCAAACAAGTGACGAGCAACTTACAACTGATGGTGTTTCTGGCACTGTTTACAAAAAGATCGTTGCAAAGGCAAGTTTCTTACAGGTCTGACTGACAATTACTGCCTATCCTTTTCCTACTCACCATCGAGAGGGACAATATACGAGCAATTTCATGCAACTTTGTGCACATTTCCTGTAGAAACGTGTAGATATTTTCTGAAGAATTACCTCAAAACAAGATGGCGTCATGGTTTTAACGCTGTTGTGACGTCATGCCGTCTGTATGAATTGCTTCTAGCAACTTCTAGTAACACATGACCTTCCCAATTCCAACTTCGATTGAGATATGTTTGGCAGTGGTGATGATAAATGCGAACTTTGTGATTAAAATTCAATTTGTCCCTTTACGTTTTGGGAGTGTTCTACTTATATTCCTGCAGCACAATGAGTGGCATCCCGAATCAACATGTAAAATCAATAGACGCTTGCGCGAAAGTTGGCGGATAGGAATTTTTTACTGTGATGCTTTGCTTTGCATTGAATTTGGATTGATTTGATTGGTTGATTTCTTCAATACCGCAAAGGATCTTGGAAAAGAAGTTGCTCGACGCCATCTATAGCGCAATCGTCTATTGTCTATGCCTTTCCGCACATAACCAACAGTGAAATTTTCAAATAAATTACCAAAGAAACGTACCTTCACATCTTTGAACCATTGGTAAAAAGAAGCCGAAGATGCATTGCCTTCTCTTTCTTCCCACACTTGCTTGAGTGCGTCTAGTTTACTATCAAATTCGTCATCGCTGTTGCAGTCGACGAGTCCGAGAAACTTCGTACCTTGTTCCTGTTTCCCAAATATTTCATTCATGAACGCTTTTTTGGCATAACTTAAGACACCCCTCTTTGTTAATTCTCTTTGAATGTTATCTTTAACGTGCAGAAAGCATCTGAGGAAAGTCGCAAATTTGAAATTTTTCTTTAAACCTTCGATCAATGCTTTTTCTCCGTCTGTACCACATGCTAAGATTCCTTCAAGCTCTTCCTGTTCAGTCAACAGTGTGTGTGCAAATTGCGAGTATGTTTTCCAATCTTTCTTTTGATGGATCAAGAGTGGTCCAATGAAAACTGGAGGTTTGTCTGTTGCCTTTTGATGCAGTCGTAGATTTTGGAATGTTGTAACTGTGAGGCTGATGTTTTCCTCAAAGATATTAAATGTTGGATCTATTGAGAGCACACTGAATTCTACGGTCCCTGTGCAAAACTGAACAATCTCTTTCAGTTGCTTATTCGTCGCCAAAACAATAACGAGGCTTGGGTGTATTCTACACTCACGTATGAAGGTATCTGCACGTGAGATTTCTTCTTCACGTTTGGCACGCTCCATGAGCATCCAAATAGCGTCAGCAGAGGAGTGTCCAGCATGCTGTGCTTTTTCAGATCTAGTTCCTTTTAAGATGGACGATGCCTTTTTCATTTGATGTCTTGCATTGTACAGATCTTGGGGGCCCCTGGGTAGACTGTCTAGGTTGCTTGCACCACTGACGTCGCCAAGTGAGCTATAAAGCTGATCCAGGATTTCCTGTGGACGCTTGTCTTTGGCACTCACCGATAATTTCATTCTGTTGCGTGTACTCGATAACATTCTTTTGTACATGGCCTTCCCTTTTGAGTTTCCATGTGGACGCGTTACCAACAATTCATGTTCTTCATTTTCAAATACATAGTGCACAAGCATTTTTTGCATTTCATTTCCCATTTCGTCTAGAAATTAAAAAGCCTAGATTTACTAACTTTTTCAACATTAAATTGACAATACTTCTACTGAATGCTGTATATCATTTCGACTGCCAGTTTTATTGAAATCGTTAATTAATTGTGTGCTTGTTCAGGCTTCTTTAGCAACGGGATGTCGCATTTAAGAAAACATGATGATACCGAGTGAGTCCGAAAAAATGATTACACCTTCGCAAGCCTGTGTGGCTCAAACTAGCACTGATCCTGATTCTGATTATGTTTTGACACTGATGGTGATTTGGTTGGCGCTTTAGTACCATTATTATTATCACTATCATTATTATTATTATAATTATTATTATTATTACTATTATTATTACTATTATTATTACTATTATTATTATTATTATTATTATTATTACTATTATTACTATTATTACTATTATTACTATTATTATTATTATTGTTATTATTATTATTATTATTAGTAATAAAATCTAGAAATAAAATCGTTGTATTTCAGTTTTTAGAAGAAGCAATATGGTTAATCCAGTATCGTTTTGCTTCCTGTGAAGATCTGCGCGTACACGTCACATAGATACACCCAAACTAAAAATAACCTTCATGTCTGGTATGCAGGGACTATCCTATAAGGAGCTCACCAAAAGTAAGCTGGCACTATGTATTAGCTTAAATCTATGAGTCTAAATCGAGAAAAACCCCCCAACCAACATGGGCATGTAAAGCGTCAACCCAACTTCAAAAAGCACTCACCTTCTAATGTAACAATAGTTTTGTGCACATCTCCATCGCTGGCATTGATTAAGTACGACCGTTTCAGGGTGTAGAGTTCTCCGTTGCTGTTTGTTTTGAGCTCTTTCGTAGGTTTGATCTCTTCCACTATATTTTCTGCGTTCCTTCTCACAACAAAATGCCTTTTTGGCGAACCAGTACATGTCCATGCACCCATGGAATCACATTTAGCATCATCTCTGCAAACCAGTTTAGGCAAATCGATCAGAAATGACACATTATGGGCAACATCTGTTGGGGGAGCTATACATAGCAGTTCTGGAGAGTAATCATTCAAAAGAATAGCCACGAGACTTTTGGCATCAAACGCTTTCTTCATCGAACAAAAGACAGGGGTTAGTGGGTTGTCTTTGTATGGCTTTCCATCTGGGTTGGGGCAATCATATTCAACATCAGGGCTAAGGTAAGAAATTAACACTGAATTAAATAGTGAATAAGATGGGGTGCAAACATCTACAAAACGTAGAATAAACACTGTTTGAATAGGTAGCAAACTACAGGCTTTGAAACGTTGACTCACCCGTTATTCTGGATAAAAATCGCAACTATGTTGCATGAAACAAGGCGTCCAACAAACCTTTAACCAAAGAATTAACTTGAATGGCATACCCAAAATAGCCAATTAATAACAAAGAGGAGTGCACATCCATCATCTATGATACATATGAGTATGAAATTTCGTTTTGAAAATCACAAATAGTTACCGAGAAAACGCAGTTCTATGGAGGGGTTTCTGATGTTTCATTATGAGGATAAGAACTCAGGTCATCCATCTGAACATTAAACACAACGGAAGATAATAATAACTCTCAAGATATATGCTTATTCCTCCAATCTAAAAAGAAAAAACTGGCAACATAGATGGGCCCTGGATGTAGGAAGTTCTTTCCTGTTCTTTCTTGCTACATATGAAATTGTGCTGAAACTGATAAGGAAAAGTTCTGTCATTCTTTGGTTGAATATTAGGTCCTTAAATTTCTACTTACGTTAGAATTTCATCATTGCCAGTGTCGCACTCGTCTTCGCTTGATGCACTTCCATCCTCAAACAAATCCTTTACGCTATATCTGTCTTCCGCGATGTGGTCTAACTTTCTCCTTTTTTCCTGCAAAAGAGAAGAATCATAAATTTTATTAACAATCCAAAAGTTTCGTACGGTTAAAGTTTTGGACAAAATTTTGTCCTATGTCCGAAACATTTTGTCCCAGTTGCCTGTCCGATAATTATTTTGGTTATATTTTGGCTCCTGATAATTCGATTTGAAGCATTCAGTGCCGATCTTTGGTTAAAGTTAGGCTAATTTTGTGCAAATATAACTCTTTTTTAGCTAAAGATTTGATCCATGAGCTGCAAACGAGGAAATTCCACATTTTCCCCATTTTCCAAAACGTGTCGGAAACCTTTTTTTCCGAATTAATTATCATGGAATATTAAAGTACTTACATTAACTTTGTCATTATCACTGTCAACTGTTGTGAGATCTACCACATCGTCAAGCTCTGCATACGACTCCAGCGGCACATTGACAGACTTGCCGTCACTCTTGCATCCTTTGAATCTAACCAGTGACAATGACTGTCCCGTGTTACGTATCTTTGCAACTTTTAAACGATTCCACAACCACCTACACATGGCTTTGGCTGCCTCACTTCCAGGGCCGTATATTCTGATCTGGGCGTTCCCGTTTCCTCCACAACTAACTGGGATGGAGTGGGTGTCGATAAGAATTAGCCTGTGACCAACATAGGCAATTACCATCGAATAGGGCTCACACGTATAGACAGTGCAAAAGCTTTCGTTTTCAATCATCAATGATACAATCTTTCCCTCGAAATTTTCTCTGGCCTGACGTGAAAACACCGCATAGTCAAATGGTAACTCCTCAAAGAGTTCCATGTTCGTGTCGGTGAGTTGATGTTCTCGTAATATTGAGAGGGCATTGACTGGCTGGTAAATCTTGTCGCTTTCCCTGAAAGGATTTATCAGTTCTGGGAAGGTTTGGACAATATCTGTAGTTAACTGCATCAAATTTTTGCTGAAGGCAACATCGTTTTCAAATTCCACATCTGTAGCTACATTCTGTGCTAAGGACTCGCATATCTTTAAGCATAAAAACGCACATGCGTTTGTACCGTCGTTGGTTAGTGTCACGGGGACTTGCTCTTTTACTGTTCCATCAATAAATCTCTCAGCAGCTGCTTTGCAAGCTGCTTCGAGGGCGGTGCCTTGGTAAATCTCGAGATTTAGTACATTGCATTGGATGGCGGCTGTTGAGGATGCTATTATTTCTTCAATTTGCTGAACTGTTGTCACTCGCCTGTTGCAGTCGAAATCGTTGCATCGTCTATGCAGTTCGAAAATATCATACCAGTCGCTTGCGTGCAACTGCTCATATTTTACTGCAACCCGCGGAGGAGAACCAGCTCGCAACAAATCTTGCAGGATTTCCTTTGCTTCCTTACCCGGACACCTGGATTTTTCGGTTGATATTTCTTGGCAGTATGGATGCGCTGAAGATGGATTTGTAATCATGAAACAAGTCATTCCAAATGCCCAAATGTCAAAAGTTTTGAGCTTATCAATTGCAGCATCTGATGTTCTTTTCTCAGGGATCAAGATCTCAGGAGACATATAGGCAGGAGTACCTCTGTTTAAATCATTTACGCGAGAAGCGACGATAGTTTGAGTCTGGATCAATCGTGAACGACTTTCCCCAAAATCTGTGAGTTTGCAAATTATTGGGGGCTCACCTGATTGCCAAAACCTCTCGAATTCTTCTCCTACAAAGTGACCGTAGTGAACATTGCTAACAAGAATGTTTGCCGGCTTCAGATCTCTATGGACTACGTCTGACGCATGGAGGAAATTTAATCCAGCAATAACATCTTTAACAATGAAGGACGGAAAATGTTCAAAGCTTTCAAAATCGTAAACCTGGTCAATGTGACTGAGAAACTGAGACAAAGAGTTCACTAATTTCTCCTCGCCAAAACATCGAAAAGAAAATGAAACAAACTCTTGCATCAAAGAAAACGATTGACCCTGATGAGCGTGAGTGTTTATAGCAATGAACTCCACGATGTTACGCTGTCCCAACATTCCATAGAGCAATCTCGCTTCCTTCAAAAACTCCTTTTCGTTGCCTGCTACATCGTAAGGCTGTTTTATGACAACCTGCCGTTTGCAATGATTCTTTGCGTAAATTGCGCTAACAACAGTGCCATAACTTCCTTGTCCGATCTTCGCCTCGATCTCAACATTTTTCCAATCAAATTTTGGTAGGTCACTTGAATTATCATCTATTTTACGTTTAGGCCTCGGCACTGAGAAGCCAGAAGCCATGGCGACCTCCAAAGACGACGCACATGCATGTTATGAATCAAAAAAATAGTCGCCCATTTATACGGAGGATAAATTTACGACGGAGGAGCCTTACTACGTTACCTCAGGAAGCAACAAAAAGCTCATTCATTTTAGCTATTGCAATGATTTCTCAATCACTAATTAGCACAGGAGACCAAATCTAAAAGGCATTCAACTAACGAACAACTGCAGTGCATGCCTTTTGTGCGATAAGAATTTAGGCTATCTTCTCATTTATCTAAAGACGTCCCTCTCCAGTGTAACCAAAGGTAGTTAGCTTAATCCCCTCTAACTGTATTATGCTTGGGGCACCAAATTTTTCAAAGAGCAAGAATTTCATTGCCAATTTCAAAAGCAACTTCAATGTATGGATGGTTGAAAAAAAGAGTTCTCAGTAAAAATCCCATATGCTAGCCAATCAAAGTGACTAAATCAAATATTGAGAAGTTACCATATACCTTATAAAACCAGATCGAGACCTTTTCGCTTCACCTTTTTGCTCTAAGAACAGGTAACTGAGGAGGAGTCTTATCGCACGTGTGCATTTCCATAATACCTCCATTACGAGTATTGCAGTAAATTTCTTTGAAGCATAAACAATTTCGCGCTTTTCAATAATAGCTACCATTCTGTTACAGTATCTTGAAGGAGAAGACATGTATACCCTATTTTCAATACCTGCTCAAACCACCCTGAAACAAATAATTTCCCTTAGAAAGCCAACTTAACAGAATGAACTTTGAACACTCTATTTCTCTCATGAGCAAAAGAATTTATGAATACAGGGAATTTCATAAATAGTTTCTGACCAAAGATAGATGCGGATTTATTTAATAAAGATAAAGATCTGAGCAACTGTCAGCCCACCCATAGCCATAACATTCTTTACAAATGAAATCGATACCGAATTCAAATGAACCCATGCATTTGAATGGAATAATGCACAAGCTCAAAAATCCATCCATTTCAAACCAATGATTACGAAATACTTAAAGGTCCATTAGAATTAAAAGAATTCCAAAAGAATTAAATATGAAAATATAAAATAAAAAATACATGAATTAGAATTATCTAGACACAGCATCAGGCTCATTGGGAAAGAATTTGACAGACACAAATCATGGATATGATTTACATGCATCTTTTTATAAGAAACTGTAATCTTTACATATAAGAAATTGTAAGCTCAATTGTTTAAAATTAAGAAACAGGGCTACCTGGATCTATACAGCTAACAAACTTTTGTAATTTGCAACTTCCATTTTCCAAGTGCTTTGAGTGTGATTTGTGTAAAACTTGTTTTGAGATATAAATATGTAGTTTTGAAGCTGTTTAAATAAACTGAATTAATTTTACCTTTAGAGCATTACTAATTTAAAGAGAATCAACGGATATAAAAGCCCCGCGCGGGAGGGGTCTGGGTATTCTATTATTAACCTATTGTAATTGATGATTTCGACACGTAGGTGGATATTGTTTAGCCAGAGGAATAATAACGTGCGTAGGAGTTTTGTTTGTCCTATTTATAGATGACCTGCACTTAGCTCCGTTGATTCACTTTAAGAAACTCATCAGAAGCTTTTGGGAGCAAACCCGCCTAAAATGTAAGAAACTGGCTACCAACCCCAGACCTGGGTTTCTCATAAAAATGCGTGTCTGCATTAAGTCAAATCTTATAAAATCTACAAGTGGCTTTGCTATGCCACACTTTCCCATAATCTATAAGCGATTCATTGCCACACTTTAGCACAAAACATTAATGATTAGTCTTCGATTTTGCCCTATAACCTACAATCAACCTAATTCTACCTATTCTGTCCGTTACTTTGGTTTTCACGTTCTATTCCAGCGTTCCATTCCAGCGTTCCATTCCGGCGTTCCATTCCAGTAGGCGTTCCATTCCAGCGTTCCATTCCAGTAGGCGTTCCATTCCAGCGTTCCATTCCNTAATATCACTGTATTTTGAAACATCAATTAACGCTGGCATAACTTC
>REGM01000499.1:1064-49859 GCA_004194415.1 Aurelia aurita
TCAAAGGAGCCCAGGGGGGGGGGGGGTACTCATATATATTTAGGATAGGGGTGCTCAGGCTAGGGTACAAACCACCAACTCAAAAAAATAATTTCTAGCCTAAAAATTGACCCAAAAAAATAATTTAGCTTACCCTACACACCCAAAAAAGTAACAAAAATATTTGCAAATCATGCTTTTCTACATTTTATAAACTATTCTCATATTTGAGACCCAAAAAATAATCCAGAATTTCATGAACCCAAAAAAAAAACTGTACAATTGACTGACCCAAAAAAATAACTTTTGCCCAAATTTTAGACCCAAAAAAGTAACCTGAGCATCCTTATCCTAAATATATATGAGTACCCCCCCCCCTGGGGATATGAGAGTTGATTTGAGTTACTTTTAATTAACTAGTTTCTTATAAAAAGCAGGCATGACTTTTAAGGAGTTTTCATCATTGCACAAAACAGCGTACATCGTACTTTTTCGGGTCATAAGGGTGTGGCAATCTATTCAGAAATCATTGATTCAGTGGCGTGGCCAGGGGAGGGTATGAGGGGGTCAATGCCCCCTTCCCACTTCCAATAATTTGGCAAAAATTGTAATGGAAAAAAATGCAATAAACACCTAAGCGGTAGTAACATAGTTGCTTAAATAAGTTTCCCAGTAGTGGACATGATCATATGATACACGTATTTTGTTATGAGAAACTCAACTGTCAGGTCGCTAAAAAGTTAAGAATCTCCAGTACTGGGAAACAATTCGCTAAGTAAATATTTATTTTAGTCAAGGAACTCCTTAGCATAATGTAACTTTGTTATCACTTGTTTCGTGCATCATATTACTCGGAAGGTAGCTGAAGTATGTCTAAACATTGAAAAGGTTAGAAAACATCCCCATCGTTTTGAAATGTTCACCAAGGAACAGGAAGTAAACCTTAAGACGTAAGAAACTCGTTAGAAACTCTGAGTAATCAAAATATGATAATTTTAAGAAACTGTCAGTACTGGCGCTAATTGTTAGTTTCTTACAACAAAATACGTGTAAACTCGTTCTTATAGTGTCGTCCCACATGAGTCGTTGAACTGCGACCTGAACGAAACATGGAAAGAAGATATTTCTAGTAGAGATGTCAAATGCTACTGCAAAGGAGCGCTACAGCAAGTGTATGGGAACACTATAAGAGAGAGTGTATTATGTCCAACAGAAAATTAGGGCGCCTGTAATGTGGTGTAGATATGCCTATTTTGTGTGAGATTTCCGAGAGGATTTTTGACGATTTTAAAGCAGTGGTTGTTCGAAATTAGCATCCCAAGGGCAACGTTTGAGGACACGTTTTCTACTCTGGGTTAGAACACCTCTCCCGATCCCATATTTGCCAGTGGTAAAGTAGAATTGGGGACGATTTTGAACACGTCTCCGGATCCGATGATTGCCAGAGCTAAAATAGTAGAGGGTGGTAAAGGGTATGTCGTGAAACGTGATCGGCTATATTTTTTCTCTTGAAACGTGAAAGGCCAGTATTTATTTCCGTGAAACGTGAAAAGCAAAAACTTTTCCCCGTGATTCGTGATCCTGACCCCCCTTTACCACCCTCATAGTATGTTGACCATTGTGCGAGAGTCATAACAGGAAAAATAGCGCCCAGAATTGCTCAATTGAATATTATCTTTTTCATTCATTTTGGCTCCAAATTTACGATTTTTTATTTCAATCTGAAAATTATCATTATTTCGCATGTCAAATACCCCTTGTTGGGCCTCATAAAAGGGGTGCTTGATCATGGCTTGATTAGCATTCGCCATGCAAAAATGGAACTTATTTCTTGAGCATAAGCTCTTCTTGATCCCGGGGGGCCACTCCTATACTTTTCTATAGTATCATGCTCGTACAAAGGTACAACATATGCACCCTAAACGCTGACTAGCTAAATACATACCCTAATCGCGGAAAATTTTCTTGAGAACATACCCTTTCCCGTGTCACATTTAATTTGTCAAGTTTAGGTACCCTAATCGCGGACAAGTAACTTATCAAAATTGTTGATATGGCCAGTGTGATTCTGTGTGATGAATCAGGGACGAAGAGTTAAACCTACAGTGGTTGAATTTTCCTAACACATTTTCCCAAATCAAATTCTATTTTAAAATGCTTGATTAAAAATATCATCACAGAAGCGTTTCGATTTATCAAATGCAAAAAAGTACATCCTTTTTTGAAATTATGGTCGAATTGGCACCCCTAAACGAGGGCCCGCGCGGGCCCGTGCCTACGTTGGAAAAAGGTACCCTTTCCCGCGTTTTTTTGTACTAGCATGATAACACATCAGGTACCAAGTGGCCCCCCCGGGTTCTTGATACATTTCAGTATCTGGTCTTGTGGATGTAACGTGTTTGTTTGGTCCCGAAAACAAGCAGAACACAACAGAAATTACGAAGAAATAATGAAATGATACCATTGAAAAACAGCCAAGCCTTTAACAACTTAGATGGAAAAAACTGGTATAATTCCTAACACAAAACCGTAAATAAAATTCCTACTGCTAATTTTCAACAAAATATTTGTAGGTATAGAGCAACGCAGCTCATAAATGTCATTAAACTTGGCAGGTTGCCTGTTAGTGGAATGTTAAAAGTTGAAAATTTTTGTCAGATCAGCAAAGAATGCGAGAAGCAAGTCCTCGTCCTTGTGCTTGTAACGCCAAATAAATTCTGCAATGTACGAGTCATAGTGTTCTTTTTTTCTTCCATATCTGGGTAGGCTGGCTTTCATGTGTCGCCAGTGCCCCTCGATTTTGTTGGTGTGGACGCCACTCTCAGTGACGAATTCGTGTTCATGGCATACAGTGTCGTGAAGATATCCATAATCTCTGACGTTTATGTAGCCTTTCCAGCAGTCAGAATATACCGTAGTGCCGGGTTTTATCCACTTCTGGATAAGTGGTATGAGGACTTCCTGCGACCTTGCTTCGACGCACACGATGAATGACTTGCGCCAGTCTTCTTCAATGCCTCCAAACACTCATTGCCCTTCAACGTAATGTCCCTTGTTGTATTTTCTCTTGCCTATCTTGCTTTCGTCGATTTGGACGACTTTACCGGGGCCACCAAGTACTTCACTCTCCTGGTGCAGTACCTGCCCGCACAATTCTCTGCAGAACATGTCCCAATCTACCAGAGTTTTGGAGCTCATTGCCATTTGTGCCTTGATCTGCACTTGGTTAAGTCCAATGCACCACCAATAGGTAAATTTGATGACTTCAGGAATCGTGAGGTTAGCCATCTCAAACCAACTTCCTTCTCGAATGCTTTTTTCTGTGCGATGTCTCTTACCCAATATGCTGCGTCTACATTCCCAACGGAGACCGTCTTTCCTGTCTTGGCAAGGGGTCAAACACATGTCGTTGTTGCAGATATGGCATGATCTAGCAGAAGCAATGAGACCAATATCCATTAACCACGACAACATTATATCATTGTTGCGAAGGTGCTTCAGCAATAAGTTGTCGTAAGTGAGAAACGACGTTCTTGTTTCCCGGCTGTAACTGCACTCTTCATTGCTTTCAACTCCAACGAGTTTGTCTACTCTCGAATAGAAAGAGGGTCCAACTTGAACAGCAATGCTCTTCTTACGAACAACGCGATACATTACGTACTGTTAAAGAAGCTTGCCAACAAATTGTTTTTTATCTTTTTAACTGTGAAACTTCTTGTCTTCCTGTCTGCTTTCGTCTGAGCACTTTGATGGCCCTTTGATGGATCTAACTATTTCCACAAGAATAGAGAACCTCATTTGTCAATTATTTGTTGATTGGAACAATACAGCAGTGTTATGACAAATGCGGTTCGCTGACTAAAGCCCAGCGGGGAAACTCAGCACATGCACATATAGGGAGGTACGAGGGGGCGAATCACTCCCAAAAAAGTGTACGAGATTATTAACCACAAGAGATTATTTCATGATTTCAGGATATTTGATGTTTGCTTACAGGTATCTAACTATAAAATGAGCTGATATTTGTGGGTTGCTATGAAGCTGAGCTGATATTTTTTGGGTTGCCTGAACATTTCTCGGATTGACCTCCCTGTATGTGTATTTGCTGAGTGTCCCCCCTGGGGACAAAAGGCTGTTTTTAAAGCAAAAATACGAGGATCTAAATAATATGTTGCTCAATTTAACTAATGCCGCGTAATTTAGTCAATATGGGTCCATTAATCTGAGTCCTCAGGAAGAAATTCCCCCCTCAGCTTCTTTGGCAAATACACGTATTTTTGTTTGTAAGAAACTAAGAATTTCAGCCAGTACTGAAAGTTTTTTAAAATTATCAGATTTTCAGTACTCGGGAATTTCTTACGAGTTTCTTACGACTTCCATAACAATCTTCATGTTTACTTCCTGTGTCCTCGTGAACATTTCAAAACGAAGTTTTTGAAACCTTTCCAATGTTTAGACATTACTCAAGTTCCTTGCAAGTAATATGATATTGCAAAGAAGTGAAAATAAAGTAAAAAGATGCTAAGAATTTCTTCGACTAAAATAAATAGTTTCTTAACTCATTTTTCCCAGTACTCGAGTTTCTTAACTTTTTGGCGATCTGAGAGTTGAGTTTCTTATAAGCAGTGTCTTATAAAAAAATACGTATATCGTGTAAGGATGTAAAGATGACAATTGGTTCGTTGCGGGTATGTTTCTCTGGATTTGGTCTCTAGTTAATCATATTTACTATCATTGCGTATATCAGGTATGTGTTGTGGGAAAAATCCATCTGGTAACGCTATTTGGCTATATCGTTTCGTGATTTCGTGGTTCACAAACAGCCCTGACAAAACCTTGGAAGAATCGACACTGTAGTCTGCGTCTAATTACGAACATTCCTATCTAATAGGAATGAAAGGGGTAAAGAATTGGTATGTCTCTGAATTACGCTCAGAGCCAGAGATTTGAGTAGGTTTGGAGACAGAGCTACATTGGAAACTTTGAACGTTGGATAATTGACGAATATGGACGACGAAGTTATGGAGACAGCTTTATTAAAGATCGATCTCAATGACTATCTTACAAGGCTGAACACGATGTCAAGAGAGGAAATTGTAGATGAGAGAAAGGAACTGTATCGTGCTATTGATGGAGATCTCTTCTATTCTCTAAACATTTGGCCAATATGGATGAAACTTTTGTTTTGGAGGAAGCCGTTGGGGGATAGCAGGACTTTTAAACTTTTGTGCAACATGTTGGGGAATGGTTGCTCTCCTTTAATCATCTGTAAATGGATTCCAACATCGCTTTA
Source organism: Aurelia aurita (assembly GCA_004194415.1). Classification (NCBI taxonomy): domain Eukaryota; kingdom Metazoa; phylum Cnidaria; class Scyphozoa; order Semaeostomeae; family Ulmaridae; genus Aurelia; species Aurelia aurita. The sequence continues at coordinate 6,337 of REGM01000499.1, forward strand.
TGGAAAAGAACCCATCAAGCGTCAGAAGAAACGATTAACTCAAATGCTCTGGATAATGAAAAGTATCCCAAGGCATCTTCATCACTGGTACTACTATGACTTGTTCCATCAGCGATTTGTTTATTTCGATGGGGACTTCAGAATATTTACAAATTATTAGCCTCAGCACTGGGAGTACTTTTGTTAGAAATACGTGGAATCAGGGCGGCTTTTAAGTATTATGGGTGGGTGCTTACAATCAAAGTGAGTATTAAAGGGGGTATGGGGGCTTGCCCCCAGGGAGAATTTGTTGAGATCATATCCTTTAGATCGTTGGAAGCGCCCCTCTTGTTGAAAAATGCCAACTGATAAAGTGAAATATTACGATTGAGAACAGGCGTCCCTGAGAGATTTTGAAAATAGAACATCAAGTGGAATTGTGTCAAGTAGTCTATTAAACTTGCATGATTACCTCTCTTTCTCTCCTTTACACTCATTGTTTGACAGTGTTAAGCACCAACAATTTCTTTAAAAAATTAAGATACAAGTATAACAATGATAAGAAAATACATATAAAAATAGATACGAAAGTTGATTAAAGAAAGTTGAAACATGTGAAGTTGTTGTTGGTATGCGTTATAAACTCATTTTGTTTTGAAAGAAACTTGGCCAAAATAGTTTCTTGCAGAGTCAGAGACGTAGGAACCGGGGGGCACTGGGGGCACGTGCCCCCCCCAAGATTTTGCAATAAACAAAAAAGTGCCCTTTTTCTTTCAGGAAATGCTCTTTTAGCTTAATGAAAAAAGTGCCCTTGAAGTGCCGTGCCCCTCCAAGTTTAAGATGCTTCCTACGGTCAAAAGCAGAGTTTCGTAATTTGTGAGAAAATAAAGATCACGTTGCATCGAAATTTATTGAGGACCGCTTTTTGAAGCAAGGTTTACAAGAAATAATAAAATCGTTTGGGTTGGTAATACAGTCTCTGTTTGAAAGCACTTTGCAACTCACAACCAAGTATTGGGAAGTTTCTTAACTTCCAATCGACCTTTCATCGTTTCTAGTAGAGTTTCTTAATTTCCTGAAAGTGGCGACTGCAGGTATTTTTTTTATTAGAAACTGGTTTATAAAAAAACTAGTACTAGGAATAGGATGGCCAACAATTTAAGAAACTCTAGTACTAAGTTCGGAAAGAACTAAGGAACTTTCAAAGCCTAAATTCAAAGATATTGTGGTAAAGATTTCGTTGAAGCCTTATCCTTGAGAAATATTAACTAATTGTTTTACGTTTTGAGCGTAATAGAACACTTTTCTTCCCACCGATGTTTAGTATGTCAAGAAACATATCTGCAGCAGTATTAGGAAATTCGTGACAATTCATGGATTTAAAAGATAAGAACACATTAAGAAGCTACCGTATTAGTACTAAAATGCGGACATTTTCATGTTAAATGAAGAAACTTTTAGTACTATGGGCTGATCCAAGTTTCTTATAAAAGAAAAACGGTGTAGTGTTTATTAAATAATAAGAATTTCATCCAGTGGTAACAGAACAGTGTTATAAACACTCACAAAGAACAGGTAACCCACTACCCAAATAGTTCATAGATCATTGAATACGAATGTTGCTGCGTCATAATTGGTGAAAAGCGGTTATTGAACTAGTTAATTGTTTGCTGGATTGCGTGCTGCTCATTAGCGATTGCAAAGAAGTTGCATCACAAAAGGAGGTAAAGTTTCAAGAATGCTGTTATTGATGCGATAATAACAAGAGATCTCTTAAGTATGTCATGAGAAAATAATGCTATAAGCCGACGATTATCTCTTAATATCCACTTTAAATTAAGTATCAAAAAAGAAACACGAACTGTCTTTGAAGGCGGACAGGTTTGGAGGGGTTCAGGCCTCATTTCCCGCAAGTCCAAGTTAGGGAGTTTGTGTAAATTAAGTGGCACCTATAGAAAAAATCCCCAAAAAAGAGTTCAGCGTTTTGGGTATAAAGGAAACTTGAAGCGATTGCAATACCGTCAGTATTCTTCACATAAAGGAAGTTGAAACATGCGTAGTTCTTTTTGGTACATGCGCTATACACTCATTTTGTTTTGCAAGAAACTTGGCCCAAAAAAGTTTCTTGCAGAGTTTCGTAATTTTTGGGAAAATAAATATCACGTTGCATCGAAATTTATTGAGGACCGCTTTTTGAAGCAAGGTTTACAAGAAATAATAAAATCGTTTGGGTTGGTAATACAGTTTCTGTTTGAAAGCACTTTGCAACTCACAACCAAGTATTGGGAAGTTTCTTAACTTCCAATCGACCTTTCATCGTTTCTAGTAGAGTTTCTTAATTTCCTGAAAGTGGCTACTGCAGGTATTTCTTTTATTAGAAACTGGTTTATAAAAAAACTAGTGGAAATGAAGACGTTAACTTATTTATACTAGAGGAAGTTATCAGAGTTATCGAGCTATCGCGTTTCTATAAAAAAAGGTCTGTTTTAGTGATACGTAGCTGCAAGTAAAAGTGCTAGAAATTCACTTTCAGGACAATGTATCACAGAACATTAGAAGACATTCCGTTGTTTTGCAGCATAGGCGTCCAATCTTTTCAACACTTTAAGATTAAACGTGTATAACTTTGATTTCACGGTCAAAGCCCTTATGAATTCAAATTATTTATATCGCCATAATTTCGAAAGAAAGACAGATATGAATGGCAAAATTTATTTCTACGCTAAACTTTGTACACAGAATAAGATTCTATTCTCGAAAGTGCAAAACCTCAAACTCATANTCTCTGCAGAACATGTCCCAATCTACCAGAGTTTTGGAGCTCATTGCCATTTGTGCCTTGATCTGCACTTGGTTAAGTCCAATGCACCACCAATACGTAAATTTGATGACTTCAGGAATCGTGAGGTTAGCCATCTCAAACCAACTTCCTTCTCGAATGCCTTTTTCTGTGCGATGTCTCTTACCCAATATGCTGCGTCTACACTCCCAACGGAGACTGTCTTTCCTGTCTTGGCAAGGGGTCAAACACATGTCGTTGTTGCAGATATGGCATGATCTAGCAGAAGCAATGAGACCAATATCCATTAACTGTATTTTCGGAGAGGCGTAGTGCATGTCCAAACCATCTGATTCTCTGTTTTTGCATGATTTTAGACCATATTTCTTGTTTTGTAGTTTTCATTAGATTTTCATTTGATATTTTTGTTGGCCATTTTATGTTAAGTGCTTTTCTTAGTAGTTTTCTTTGGGTTTTTGCATCAATTTTGTTTTTAGTTTTACTGGTAACTGTCCATAGGCATGTGTTGTACATATATACACTTCTAATGAATGCATTGGAAATTTCCATCTTTTTCTCTATGTTTATATTACTTGTCCATATTTCTGTCAGGTTGTTCATGGCATTTGCGGCTAGCATGGTACGGTGTTTCCTATCTTCTTCAGTATCTAGCTTTGACCCTAAATATTTACACTTAGACCATGTGCCATCTTAAAAACAATAGGTTATTTATAAACCCACAAGATCTCATCTTTTAACTCAGGTTATTCCCATTAATTACGTCATGAGAAAATACTGCTACAGGCAAGCGATTATCTCCTGTTAAGTACTTATCATTAGCAATTCTGTGATGAAGGAAATACGGTAAAATTTGGAACCGCGGACATCAAGATATAAAGAAAATAGGAAATATGTAGGAGAGCTTAGACCCGGCAGACGCTAATCTGCCCATCGACTCTGATCTAAAGAGGAAGATTAGAGTCGATGGGCAGATTAGCGTCTGCCGGGTCAACCGCAAGTGGCTACAAAATAACAGGAAGCTGCTCCAAAACATTGCGGCTATTTTAATCTTAATAACCCCAACCTATCACCACAATATTTTTCAAAAAGCAATCCACGCGTCTCCTACCACTCATGGTTTATGCAAAAGAAAACATGGGACAATAAATTATTCACTAGTTTCTTTCATTATTCAATATCATTACAATATCATTCAGTAGCTTTTCTCTCTCTTCAGTTGTGCGAAATACGAAAATTTATTCCCGCGGAATTTCCCAATTTGGCCGATTGGCGAAAGTTAATTTCAGAAATTTCGTGCTTTTTTCTGTTTTTGCAACTCGCGAAAGTTTCTTCCCACGAAAGATTCTTCCCTTAGTAATTAGCTAGGGGCATATCATAGAAAACTCCCCAAAGAATCCTGAAAAATAATTTAAGTCTCGTAACCTCTTTCGATACAGTGATACACTCTTCGACTTCTGATTAGCAGCCAAAGAAAAGTTTCCAAGGAAATCCTGTGTGAAGTGTATTGAGTACTTCTAATCAGCTTAATAACCAAGAAGTAAAATTCATCAGTAACATTTATCAAGGACCTCAAGTAAATGGCACACCCCACCTCGATGTCAAATTTTACTTCTATCTGTGACAAGTTTCCGGTTTATGTTTACCAGACAGGCCCGTCGGAAGCGGGGTGGCTGGGGGGGCTTCAGCCCCTCCAATAATTTGCTGAAGTTTGTTCTTTTTTAGTGAAAAAGGCTGTTAAAAAGTCAAGCTTATGGAAATGAAGACTTTAACTTATTTATACTAGAGGAAGTTATCAGAGTTATCGAGCTATCGCGTTTCTATAAAAAAACGGTCTATTTCTAAGTGATTTTGATGTCCTATTTTCAAAATTTCCCGGGAAAGCCTTCCGTTAGTTGGATCCTTTGCTCCTTTAGACTCCTTTAGATNCCATTCTATGTATTTGAGAGCTTCTTGAAACTTGTCTAGAGGTACCTCGTCTGATGGCAGGGTTGGCATCTGCCCAGCAAGGAGCTGGCCGCACATGTGATCAAAAATGTGTGCAGCTACTGCAACCCGCTGGACAATGTCCACCTTCTTGCATTTGGGTAGGGAATGCCCTTCCTGAATGGCCTCATTTATTTCCGCAATGAATTGCGAATTCAAGGCTTCACATGCTTCCTCCGAGAACTTGTAAATGCGGTTATTGTTGTGCAGCCTTGATATTTCCAGGAACACATCGGCTATGTGCTGTAATGGGCCCCCGGAAATAGCAAGGCCTGCTTCGTGTGATGCTTGGGGTGTTGGACGGAGGCAGCATGGGGCTACCATTAGAAACCTATCTATGAGGCCATGTCCTTGGTCCATTTGGCACAGTAGCCGTGCACCAAATGGAAGCTGTGTTGACCCAAGAATACAAAATGGTGTATTCTCCCCAATTTCTCTGGCACTTTCAGAGGCGTACCTAAAAGAGAGGTCAGCTGTTAGATAATCTGTATATATATACAGTGGTGTAAGACAAGAGATTTGAATGACTTCAGATGTCTCCCACATTTCATTGCGGAAGTTATGGAATGAAGATCGCGGCTTTGATGCCATGCGAGGGTACATTATAATCTTGCAATTGTGGTACCCTTTCCTCGCTGATAATGAATATTATGTCACCGTGTTGGGATAAACCAAGTGATTAAATATAATGACATGACTGCAGGTTAGCTTTAAACGGTTACAAAAGAACGGTCAAGCCTTGGCGGAATTTTCCAAACTTGGGGGGCATCTTACTATATACCTATAGCAAAGATGATAGCCAATATTCTGTCAATTTGATCTGAATATTCTGGGCTGTTACACCTGTGATTATGAAAACAAAGGCGAGAAAAATTCCCAAGGCATATCTAATCTAGCCTGCGATCTACAAAAGGCAATCTCAATTAGTTATCTGTCTGTGAGATGAATGAGTTATCATGATGCTAATTGGCTATTATCCCTGTCTTGAAACTGGAAGAAACTGTTATCTGGGTTTTGCCTTACGTTTATGGAGTAACAGTTCAATGTATCGATGTGCACATGGTAAATTTGGATAGCTGAGAAGAAGGGGCTTCGAATCATACCATGCAATTCAATTTCTACCCCGTAGTTTCGCTATTCCCCGAAAAGCCATTCCTGCATTGCATTCCCCTTTGTTTGAAGATGAACATTTTATTTGTTAATTTGTAACAAAAGTATAACAGTTATTGACTAGCTAATATATCCCATTTGAAGCGAAAGATTTGATCAACAAGTTTTAAAAAGGGAAATTGTTTGAAAAACACCTCTCCCGATTCCATGTTTGCCTATGTGGTAAAATAGAATTTTTGACCATTTTGTAACAGTTTTTATGGAGGTAGTGCATTTGAATTTAGAGAAATAAGTTCACAGTCATTCAAATTTTCAGGACACAGGGATACAAGGAAAACTGGGCACTGGCATAGGGGCACAGGGAGGAAAAAACTGTTGTAGGAACAACTACCGCGTTTCTTAACGTCCATGACTACCATAAAACCAGTCACAATATAAGTTTTAAGGCCAAAATAGATGTTTTAAAGTTTTATATTTTGAAAAATAGATTGCCTTTGAAACAATACACTTTATTTGAAAGGGGCTTCCATGAAAAGCAGATGCTACAGCCTTGGTTATCCTTTTTGGCAGCAATTTCACCCTGTCTAATATCTTACCTCATGACATAGGCCGTGAGTTTCATTCATATAAAGTTATTTGCTGAACGGGTATGCAGAGCAGATGAAAAGGCATTATGCGATTAATTGGCAGACAACCAACGTTATTGAATGATCCTGGGAATGTGTAAGGAATTTCCATATTTTGCATTCAAGTGAGTTGCAAGTGTTGTCATGACTATGGTGCAGTCAAAGCTTTATTGGTTCATATTGTTGACATACAAAAACTATCTAATCATCGATAATTATTTCATCGTATGAAGTTTTAATCCTTTTCCCTGTGGTATTTCTCTTAACAATAGCAATAGCCGCCACACAATAGCAATAGCCGACAAAGAAAACAATAGCCGCCACTCCGATAAACATCATTGAGATGAATGGGTTGATAACGCAATAAAATAGATAGCACTTAAAGACAAATGACGGAGATATAAGGCGACTTAAATCAGGGGCCTGGGCAATCCAAATATAACCTATTGTATTCCATTGTATTTGATGATCTCGAGAGATTATCAAATGTACTGGACAATGAAGGCACTCAGACATCTTTTGTTCTATTTTTAAACTAGGCGCTATATATCCGTCATTTGTCTTTAAGTACTGGGATGACATTTAATTGTGGAATACTGGAATGACATGGAATACTGGAAAATTGGACGGAATTCTGCAATAATATTCCAGTATTCCATATTCCATGTCTTCAAGATAGCCGTTAATTTTAAGAAGTTGAATCACATCCTAATTGCGAAACAGATCGTTTCCATATCAAATTTTCCTGATGTGTGCAGAAAATATACAAAAACTTCACTGAATTTGTCGTGATAATGTTAGAATAATGACAAGTTTATCAAGTTGCCAAAATTCCTAAACGTTGCAAAAAAACCGAACAGTTGTAAAAGTTGTGGAGCAACTTGTGGACAGGGCCCCTAGCCACCCCACTGGAAAGAGACAATATATTTTGTTACCTGAATGATGTCTTTTCTCCAGAAAACATTTGGCACAAAAACTGCACTTCGCCACTGGCATCATCCTCTGTTTTGAGAAGTTTGCTCAGAATGTCGTATATTTCTCCGGATATTAAGAAACATTTCCCTTCTTTGGCCACTGTCTTTATCATACCTATTATGTATAAATGCAAAAATTTATGTAAAAAGGAATCTCAAGAGAAGGAGGAAAGTTAGAAAATCTCTAATTTTCAGAACGGTATTATTGGTTATTAAGAAATGTTGGGGAGAAAAGCTTGTTTTTGTCGCTTAGGAAAAACGGTTTTTGATGAGCGACCGCCAAGAGGGCTTAAAATGTAGGAGTTGAAATGTTATCTTTATTGTCTGTCTGTGTGGTACTAGTAATAAAAGACTTTTTCTTCCCACCCGATGTGTTATATATCAAGAAACATATCTGTAGCAGTGCTAGAAACTGAATCATTATTCATGGACTTAAAAATAACAATGAAACATGAATACGAGCCAAAAGCAACTGGGCATTACAAAGCCTTTCATAAGAATAGCTGTGCAAAGACAATAGACCTTGACTCGTGCCGAACCATATTTGGGTAACTAATCTTTGTCAACAGGAAATACTGATATCTGATTGGCTAGAATTTAACCGCAAGTGGCTTGAGCCACTTTTATATGCTTAGATTGCCTTTAAGAAACAATTTATTTTAATAAAGAAAATCCTTAGAATATTTTTGCTTTATTGTCTTTTGTTTCCTGTATCATATTACTTGGAAGGTACTTGAGTAATGTGTAAACATTTGAAAGGCTTTAAAAACTATTGTAAACCACCCCGACGCCAAAATTGTCAGTGAAAAATAGTGCATTGAGCCTAGGTGTCTAGCACATAGAATATTGTAGTTTTAGACAAGCAAATGAAGATCCCAGGGGGGGTACTCATATATATTTAGGATATGGGTGCTCAGGCTAGGGTACGAACCACCAACTCAAAAAAATAATTTCTAGCCTAAAAATTGACCCAAAAAAATAATTTTCCTTACCCTACACACCCAAAAAAGTAACAAAAACATTTGCAAATCTTGCTTTTCTACATTTTATAAACTATTCTCATATTTGAGACCCAAAAAAATAATTGAGAATTTCATGAACCCAAAAAAATAACTGTACAATTGACTGACCCAAAAAAATAACTTTTGCCCAAATTTTAGACCCAAAAAAGTAACCTGAGCATCCCTATCCTAAATATATATGAGTACTCCCCCTGGGATGAAGATAAGAGTTTAAGGTAGGAACCCTACAACTTTTTCAAAATCTACTACAAGGCCTCTAGTGCATTGGTTTCAGACCAAGTTGATGCTACTTGGAATCTTGATTTGTAAAATGTTAAAAAAATTTCAATTATGTAAATGATTTGTTGCCATGGCAACAATTTGATTCGGAAAACCTGTATAGTGTTTGGCAGTGATTTCTTGCAGACTATTTGCCAAGTAGTGAAATAAAGACCATCATTCAAGTTCATAGGGTTACTTGTAATGCATGTACCTTGGAAATATTTTTAAAAATTTTTTAACTCAATTATTTATGACTTTTTACAAAAAGGCGCAATTTTCGGAACTTTCAACAAATTTCAGATTACTATTTTCCTTATAAAAACAGCACAGGCATACTTCAGTTTGGTACATGCAAAAGATTATGCTGTACTTTATTACCTTCAAAAACAATTTTCTCAATAACTATAACAGTTTTGTAGCAATCCTTGCCCAAAAATCCGCTACCGCTGAAGAAACTGAAATTTGAGTGATTGTTTTTTAGCTATTTTTTACTATATTAAGCAAAGAATACTGTTATTGTCCTTCTTAAAACACCTTAAAACTTTCCAGCTCCATATGTTTCACCTTCCTTCTCCAAAATAGCATCATTCCAACCCTTTTTGATACTTCTAAGTTCTTTTCTTCTTATTTTAACCTTTTCTGAATTCCGTTCAAAGCTTTTTCATTTCCTTTTCCGTGCACTTGTGTCAAATCCCTTTGTTGCTTGCGTCCCTGTTTGAAGTGCCATTCTCTCCAGGACATTAGCAATGGATCTAATACCATCATTCATATGGCATACAGCACTAGCAACCCCTATTTCAACTATTTTCTTTCCACAAAAGTTGGTTTTTGGGCATCTTTGCCAAATAATGCCATGAAGTGCCTCATTCGAGTTTTGTGTTTTCCCATGAAAACACTTTCCTAACAAACTTTCATTAGTCAGGTCCTTATATATTGGCAGGAGTACATCAAAAATTGCTTCAGGTATGTTTAATTTTGGCTTGAAGTCTGTTACTCCTTTTTCTGCTTTCTCCTTCTGCCAGATACACCAGCTTTCTTTTGTTCGTGGACAAAACTGGTGCCGTTTCTCATCTTCAAGCATCGAATTATTAAATATTGATGCGCATATGCATTTTTTCATAGCATAAACTGACTCAAGATTTGTCCTTAGTGCAATTCCAAAATAGTTCTGCAATTTGTTCACAGCTGAATCTGTTAGCCTTCCTCTTCCAGATATGCCCTTTCCATCAGCTGGCTTCTTTCCTTTCAACTTTAATTTCAGCTCCCTGTCCACCTACTCTTTTCTGGATGTGACCTATGCACTCTAGTTTTTGTATCTTTAAAATAGCTTGCAAAATTGGGAAATACATGATAATATTAAAATCAGTTTCCATCGAGTCAACAACTACTGGCCTCTTTTGGTTATTCAAATCTGGCCTAGCTAGGCCTAATCTAATCTGTGGCCTTGGCCCATTTTGATTACTGGCTTTATGAACTGGTTACCTTTAAACACAGCTTTTCTCAAGTTCTTCGAGCGAGAACGTTTGTTTCCCATCCTTTTTAAACTCAGAGCAGCTCCAAACTCACAGACTTTAGCTCTTGAAGAAATGTTTTGCTTTGACCAAAAATGAGCAAATATATGAAAGGCAGGCTTCAGGCTTGCGATGTATCGGGAACGAAATGTCATGTTGTTTGGCCTCGTTCTGATTTAGAAGGCTCCTTCCTAGCCTTCCTAGCATCCTCCGTTCCTGTGAACAAGCCTTGGGTGGGGGTTTAGTGCCGATACAGCCCCCAAAACTAAGTACAATGGTTGCTATGGTCGTTGCTAGGGAAACTTGAGAAATACTCCTTCCAGATAAACACTGTTTTTGACAATAATATTCAAAATATCCACAAAAGAAGTACAGAATATGAAAGTAGCAAGGTTGCTCTTGCAAATATCTTTGACCAGAATTTTTTTGACAACTTCGATTTTTTTACAAAAGTTGTAGGGTTCCTACCTTAATGACATTAACATACCAGAAGGCGTACACCTGTGGAAGCCAAGATTGTCTACTCCCTTTTCTTCACAGATCGCATCAATGGGCGATTGTGTGCATTCTTGTAAGACCTGGGATTTACCCGTTCCAGGTGGTCCAAGGAATATTGAATAAATGTTCAACGGCATTTCTTTCCCATAGCATAAGATCTTCGAATTTAGCCCTGCTATGTACGCACAGGTTGTTATAATGCTCGCAATAACGAAGCCAACGTTACTGCTTAAAGCTAACGCTTTGTTGTTCAAGAAATTCCACACAACAGGTGAAAAAAGGCTTTGTGATGGCTCCGGCAAATCGATGAGTCGCTTGTGAAGAAGACTCCACGTCTTTTCGGGCTGCTTTCGCAGTTTTGTTAGTTGTGCAGCAGCCATGATTTATGAATGATTGTCAACGTGAATCTGGTATTGGTCGTGTTGCTTTAAGAATGTTTGGGAAATTGTGGAAGTTCCCTCTTTTATAAGATTATTTGCGAGAGCCAGCTCATTACGTTTATTTATTGTTTGGGAATATATAATGAAGCAATTCTTTGCAACAAATTAGCTAATTTTAGGGGAACAATGAAGTTAATGTCCCATNTTCCACACAACAGGTGAAAAAAGGCTTTGTGATGGCTCCGGCAAATCGATGAGTCGCTTGTGAAGAAGACTCCACGTCTTTTCGGGCTGCTTTCGCAGTTTTGTTAGTTGTGCAGCAGCCATGATTTATGAATGATTGTCAACGTGAATCTGGTATTGGTCGTGTTGCTTTAAGAATGTTTGGGAAATTGTGGAAGTTCCCTCTTTTATAAGATTATTTGCGAGAGCCAGCTCATTACGTTTATTTATTGTTTGGGAATATATAATGAAGCAATTCTTTGCAACAAATTAGCTAATTTTAGGGGAACAATGAAGTTAATGTCCCATTTTACACTACACGGCTACTACTACAATATACAATATGGCACACAGTACAAACCAGACCCTGGGGTCCTAGGACCCTTAACGTGGAAGGGTCGAAGGGTCATCACCCGCGATAGAATGCTTATTTGTGTCATCTTTATTTTTTAGAGTACATGTACATTATTATGGAATTTTTTCTGTGAAAAAGTGGTATTTCAACTTCAATGACCTCACAGAAAGTCTGATTTGGTTGTCTATGGTTTTTCTAGTTATCAATGGCTACTGAATACAAACAAATAAATCAGTTGTTCAGTATTCTGGCAAGAAATAGTCTCAGTCATTAAGAGTTGATACGTTGAGGCAATTGGATAATATAACCCCGTTGTTTCATGAATTCAATGTTGGAGAACGGAGGGGTTTCCAGTAATGCAATCTTTTCGCTGTTTCGTTGGTGACTGGAGCATGTCAAAATTATCTGTTAAATACAGTAAATCCCTGCGTATAAGAACCTACAAAAATAAGAACCTGCAGGCTGTTTTCCTTAATTAAGCACCTTGTAATTAAGAACCTGTTTCAGTTTGATAACAAAATATGTTCTTATTACAAGGGTAATAAAATTGACCTTTTTAGTAATCAGAGTTTATTACGAGTTTCTTAAAGGTTTGATAGGAATCTTCAACATTTCAAAACAAGTTTTTGAAGCCTTTCCAATGTTTAAACAATACTCAAGTACTCAAGCACCTTTCCAGTAATATGATACAAGAAACAAGTGAACAAAAAGTCAAAATATCCTTAGAATTTCTGCTATTACAATAAATAGTTCCTTAAGATATATTTCCCCAGTACTGGAGTTTCTTAACTTTTTGGCGATCTGAGTCTCTTATAAGCACTTTCTTATAAAAAAATACCTGTTTACCCTTTTCAACCAAGAGAATTATGTCAGTACTCAGAGTTTATTACGAGTTTCTTAAAGGTTTGATAGGAATCTTCAACATTTCAAAACAAGTTTTTGAAGCATTTCCAATGTTTAAACAATACTCAAGCACCTTTCCAGTAATATGATACAAGAAACAAGTGAATAAAAAGTCAAAATATCCTTAGAATTTCTGCTATTACAATAAATAGTTCCTTAAGATATATTTCCCCAGTACTGGAGTTTCTTAACTTTTTGGCGATCTGAGTCTCTTATAAGCACTTTCTTATAAAAAAATACCTGTTTACCCTTTTCAACCAAGAGAATTACAAAAAAAATGAAATTATAAATGAAACTTATACTTTATAAATGTGTATTTTTTAACACCTATGTAGAAGCACCTTGCATCATCTTGAGGGGAACTAACAAAATACATTATATTCTTGTAGAAATATGGACCAGAAATTGCAAAATGCTTTACAGACGTTGAGAGAGAAGTTTGCTGAAAGCAAACATGCGTTGGAGTGCTGCAAGAAAGATTTGCAGTTGGCGGAAGCACGGGTAGAAACATGTGAGAGGATCACAAGGAATATAATCAGGTATATGCAGCAAGACATAGACATTCTAAGGAACTTAAATGACTCAGAGGACGACGCGTTTTTTGCCTCAATTGTGGCTGAGGAGGTACCAGGAACCACAACAGCAAATGGTGGAAATAATGACTCTGGTTTTATTGAGTAGCTCCATTAATTGTAACTAAATGAGATTACAACATTGTTACCATTGTCCTTATGAACACAGTTGTGTGAAGTCTTATTTGTGTGCAATCATCTGTTAGGCCTGCAAGAACTTCAGGTTCAGCAGCATTTAAGAATTCTTGACAACTGTTAAGAAGTCTTGAGAAGTCTTAAGAATTCTTGACAATTCTTAAGAATTCTTAACAGTTGTAAAGAATTCTTGAAAATTGTAAAGAAGTCTTCAACATTCCAAAGAGTTTTTACAGTATGTTTTGCCCTTGTTTGCAGCAACTTTAGCAGAAAAATGGTATGCCAACGCAAAAGGCGTTGTGGGAACCTAGAATCATTGACAAAATATATTGAGACCAGCTTGTAAAATCTTGAAATTTTATTACTCCGTTTTCTCTACTGCAGAAATAAAGCTTCTTTCTTGCCCCTGTAATATGCCCTCCCCCCTCAGTCAATGTTGTGATTCTAAGCAATGTTTCCAATGCGCATTTACGTCTAGTCACACTACTGTATGTTGACACAAATCAACATTGACTGAGGGGGGAGGGGATGCAGTCTCACAATTTATGTGAATAATTGTAGTTCCCAGGTGCCAATACTTGTTGATATTGCAGCGCCAACTGGAAGTTACTAGACCGTAGCAAGATCTTTCCATCCGCCCTTCAGACAGCAGTATATCAAGTAGCTCTGAGTTTTATGCTACAGGAAGAAAGCGAGAATGAAAACATCAGGCAAGCGTGTGAGCCATTGTTCTGCTTTTGATATAGTTACATAGGACAGGCTTTGATTTTGAGATGTTGTTTGAGCCAGTCCCTTATGAACACAAGAATAGTTGTGTGATTTCTTATTTGTGTGCAATCATCTGTTAGGCCTGCAAGAACTTGACGTTCAGCAGCATTTAAGAGTTCTTGACAACTGTTAAGAATTTTTGACCACTGTTAAGAATTCTTGAGAAGTGTTAAGAATTCTTGACAATTCTTAAGAATTCTTGACAATTGTTAAGAATTGTTGAAAATTGTAAAGAAGTCTTGAACATTCTAAAGAGTTCTTACAGTATGTTGCTTGTGCAAGTTCTGATGGTCTAGGCCATCTAGGCAGCACTTTTGCAGATAATGCGTAGTTTCCACAGCTGAGAACAGTACCTTGAAACAATCCATTTTGTTTTCATTTGTTATTGCGCAGGTGAGATAGAACACAACTAAAGTTCATATGTTGTCTGTTCACGAGGGCACAGTCAGGAAACATGAAGGTCGTTATGGAATTCGTAAGAAACCCTGAGTGCTTAAAATCTGATAATGTTCAAAAACTCTCAGTACTGGGTCAAATTCTTAGTTTCTTATAGAAAAAATACATTTACATAAAAAGAAAACTTAAAGATCAGTTATATAGTAAAAAACTGGTGATTTTCAAAAGTTTCACATTTTATTGGGTCATCTGATAGCTAATAAAAGATGCCATTCAAACAGGAAGTATGACGAAAATATAGTTGAGTCTTACACAGGTTAATTGGTCAGTAAAACTTTGAGTAGAACAAACATGTGTTGTTTTAAAATAATGGAGATAAACCATACTTTTCAACTGAAACAATTAGCTAACAAATTGTACTTAGGCAGTTTCATACCTATATTTAAGTTTCAAAAACCATAATTTTAAACACACTTACACTATAATAATTTTGTTCTCAGAATTGTCGCTGCCCTCCGGCAGCCTCCTAGTGAGACTTAAGTTTGAGCGTTTCGTTCTTCTAATGTTCGTTAGGTCAATGTTCGACAAATGAAACAGGGTAACAATTAGCTAACAGGGGTGCCATTTAGCTGTTTTGACGGCCAAATTTTTCGATTCTGGTCATTTTTGAAAACCCTTAGCTGCCAAAAAATGTCTCGCTTCTGGTCCTTTTTCAAAACCCCTGGCCGCCAAAAAATGTTCTGGCCGAAAAAGCAAAAGTTGGCCGAATTTTGGCCAAAAGTAGAAAACCACGTAAAAACAAAATAAGCAACTAATTTTCCACAAATAATACTCAACATTATATTCAAATGTCGAAATTGATCAATTTATCAAGTGAAATACTGTATACAAACAATCCTTCATCAAGACCAGTTACAGTACAGCAGTTCGTGGCCACTCTTGTGCGGCACGCGGAAATTTGCTATTAAAATTGTCGTCCCTAATAGCACGAAATATGACGGCTATCGAAAAGAGGCACTGGGGCCTTCTGCAGATGAAGGCAGATTAACTTGAAGCCGTTCTCAATTAGACCGCATCCTATGCCCACGAAACATTAGCCATCACTGTGGGATGTTGACTATTGGTCGAATAACCTACAACTTCGTACAAAATAGCAATCTTTTATTGTTGGAGAACTTTGAACCCTTTAAGGGTGCCGAATTAAACGCCCTCTACTAGAGTGGAAAACCTTTATTCTGAAAATATGCTAAATGACCTTCGTAAATATTTTCCCACGAATAGTATAAAAGAAGTATTAATGAGTGTTCCTAATTTTAGACCGAAAATGAAAGACTGTTCTTTTGAAATTCTGAGGAACTCTAAAAATATTATCGAAAATACGTCAGTGTTTCTAGGAGGGTTTTACCTCATTATCTGAGGCTTGGCGCCCTATACAAATCTATTTTTGCTGTTAATTCGCTGTTTATTTCGCATCTAAAATCTTGGACATGTTAAAGGTAAAGGATGCATATAGATATATATCCTTAGATAGGCCTGTTATGCTGATTCCGAATATGTATGGTAGTAATATATTTTACACAATGATGAGGAAGTTATAGCATCAAATAGAAAATGCACTAACAGGATGGTGTACCTACATACATCGTATATAGGCGTATATAGGCATTTCAACTTACAGTTTGGCATATCGTGGAAAGAAATTAGTTATCAGAAAATGGAGTTATGAGCCATAACATCTCATGTTCACGTTGAAGGCCAAACCAGAGGGTCTTGTACGCCTTCCTGCATCATCGCTGTGAAAGGGGACTCCCCTTATGAGCAACACTAAATTTGGGGCTGGCAATTGTTTACCTTGATAGCGAGCAAGAGTTCTGCTCATTGAGCATATTCAAAGCAAGGTCTAAAGAATCAAATCAACGAGGTCTCGGGAAAGCGATTTGCTGCTGTTATTTGTTGTATTATGCCAACTGGGAATTTCATTTGCAGAAAAAAGTTATCTCTACTGTTTCACGGAGTGGAAAATCTGTCTTTTCTGAAAGCAAAACATAGTTTTCAATTCTTTGTTAAACCTGTGATATCACGCAATAATGCACTTTCCTGTGTTTCTCCCTTGGAAACCCATTAGCCTGGTTTCTATGTGGTCAAGCATATTGTATTCTCTTGCCGTATGAAAGATGACAAATAGAAATAGACCTTTAAAATGCACTTTGTATAGTAAAACTGCGACATTATTTTCCCCCTTTTGTTTGAGTCGCATAAGTTTTGAGACTGTTTCTAACGATATGAAAACCCGACTCGAGTTGAGTCCACATTTGCAGTATTTTATTTCCACTGTCTTAGTACCCGGGGAGGGGGCACTTCAATAATGATTTCCTTGAAAGAATGCGGCCTGGCGACCAGTTGATGGCAGATAGAGGATTCAAGATCAGTGACATATTAACATTTCGCCAGTGTTTGCTTGCAATACCTCCCCCTAAAAAATCAAACAGTCAAATGACAGGGGACAATGTATGGAGAACATCGAGAGTTGCAAATGCAAGAATTTATGTCGAAAATGCAATAGGCAGAGTGCAATATTTTAGAATCTTAAGAATGGAACTTTCCGTTTTGCTCTTGCCAGTGGTAGATGATATCATACGGTGTTGCTGTATCTTTACAAACTTTTCCGAACCTCTTTGTANAGTTGATGGCAGATAGAGGATTCAAGATCAGTGACATATTAACATTTCGCCAGTGTTTGCTTGCAATACCTCCCCCTAAAAAATCAAACAGTCAAATGACAGGGGACAATGTATGGAGAACATCGAGAGTTGCAAATGCAAGAATTTATGTCGAAAATGCAATAGGCAGAGTGCAATATTTTAGAATCTTAAGAATGGAACTTTCCGTTTTGCTCTTGCCAGTGGTAGATGATATCATACGGTGTTGCTGTATCTTTACAAACTTTTCCGAACCTCTTTGTATTTAAAGTGTCTCAAAATTAATTACAGCGATGTGAGATTTGTGACAAAGAAAACTGCTCATGTCAAACTTTCATATAACTTTCACAGAATTTCACAACTGAAATCTATTTTGAGATGTACTTTAAATATACTTTTAACTCCTTTAGAGTTGTCAGTTATAACCAATATTTTACTGGTTTTATTGCAGAGACGCAAAAATAAAAGACAATATAAAGAGACAAGATGCCCAATGAAGGTAAACAGCGAATACAACTAGATTTATAAATGTAACTCACTCAAAACAATCAATAACTGTACCAGGACAATTTATATTAAACAAAAACAAAGATCTAATTAGGGAGTAAACTAAAAACAAAGATGTAATCAGGGAGTACGGAAAACTGGAGCATGCAGATCATGAGCCCATACCTTTTCCAAAGGTGTAATATCATCTTTGTGTGAAAAACTGTCTGCGGCACTGTCTACTTTTCAAGAGTTAATCATCAATAATTGTGCTTGCCCAGACTGAGCAAAGTCTCTTAGAAATGATTCAGTTAATTCATAGGAAACTTTTTCGTGCTTTTTAAACTGTTCTTCGTTATTTTCATTTAGTTTTTACAGATTTTGATGTGCAACGATGTTTTCGTTTACTATCACAAAATAATTGACCTTTCGTGTTCTTCTACAGAATTAGATGCTCACCTTCTTCATACGGCAAATGAGAAAAGTGCAGAGTTTGAAGCAAACACCAAACTGTCTGTAAATATGTTTAAACAATATTATTGAGCTTGAAATACTACAATAGCAGAACTTCAGGCACACGCAAGGAATGGGAATGTAAAAGAAACACGCCAACGCCTGAATCCATGCCATCGCCCTCGAGAGCCACAGATTGAAAAAGAAACACATTATATGTGCTTGCAAGGACAAGATACAGGAAAAGATAAAGTTCATCAATCTTGCGTCAGCACTTTTGCCAATACAAAAACATTGCGCAATTCCTCAAAATTTTTACGAAACCTCAGAAAAGACAGCAGAAGAACATAAATTATCAAGGTATGTTATTTCATAACGCCTTATTTATCAGCTAATCATTGTATATTTTACATTGCTAATATATTGTTATTACATTGCCATAGAATATGAGGATGCATTGCAGCCCAAAAATTGGGTACTTCCTGCCAAATTTAAAAAGAATGTTGCATGTGAGGCATAAGATCTTGTCACCAACACAACAACTTAAATCAGCATGACAGCACACAATCTTGGCTGTTACACCAGGAACTAACTGTTTCTCTGCAGTTTCAAAATCAATGGAAAGACAACTGATGACCTATTTAGCAAGCAGCCCCAGCACATGTGGGGGGGTTACAATGAATTGAACTAATTTATGAATTTTATTTATGAATTGTTTATTTTTTTCTTAGGTATTTGTGCTTTGTATGCAGAATTGGGGTTTGGAACGCCCCTATTGGCTGCACCACCCGCGAATGAATGTAAGTGAGTTTATGAATTTAATTGGGTTTAATTTAGGGAACTTAGTTTGGTGTAGTAGATGTGGTGAAATCTGTTGAACCATTGTTTAATGCGATGATTCAATTGACTTCATTACATGTATTACTATGATATTGGTAATTGTTGTGGGAGGATGATTATTATGATGGATGTGAGGGTTATTAATGAGCTTGGAGCTGTATTTTTCTTTTTTTCTCTTTCTTCTTTTTCATAGGTGAATCGTTGCGATTGTTGGGGGGAGAAGTATATGGAGATGGGGAAGGCAACTTCGCCCCATTCGCCATCTACAGAAATCGCATATAGGTATAGGCGTGAACAAAAAGTCATGAAATACATGAAAATGTAAAGAATTATCACATATCACAAAACTCAGGGAAGTCAACACTGTATTCTCGACGAGATCTGCAGAAGTTACTAAGATTATACAGTGCTACTGACCTTTATAAGAGTGCAGATAAAAAATTGATGAAGGGAATGGTTTAAAAAGCAAAAATTGCTCAAGGCAATAGTCTCTGGTACTTGAAAAAATAAGAAGTCTTGGGCCAGGCAGAAAACACGGACATCTCGGACATGTTGGACAAAATTGCGGACTTCTCGGACAAAATCTCGGACATGTTGGACAAAATCTTGGACTTCTTGGACAAAATCTCGGACTTCTCGGAGACATTGGAGAAAATCTCAAAGGCCCTGGCGACGAGGCTGGTATGCCTTTCCAATTTTTCACGGGCCTTGCAAGAAGAATCAAGATCAGAAAGCGGATATTCAGAGTCAAACATAACATGCAAGTCAAACATAACATTCCAACACGTCATGTCTTTCATTATGTCTCACTGTAGACACAGCAGTTATTCTCCAAAAAGTTGACTACATAACCCGCACCCATGACGGCTTGTTAAAGAGATCATATTCATTGAAACTATTTGTGACTTAATGACCTTAGATACGTGAAAGACACAAATATGCATTTAAGGGAACTTTGCTTTTAAATAGAAGGATCTTTAAGTCACATTCTCTTTAAGTCATACAAATTACTGAAAGTGATTATGAAAAACTGCTAGGTGTGACTTTTGATAAGAAGTTAAGTTTCAAAAAACCTGTTGAAGATTTGTATAAAAAGGCCAACCAAAAGCTTCACGCGCTTGCTCGCTTGTCTAATTACATTTATCCTATCAAATCAGAAATTTTAATGAATTCTTTCATCGGGTCGCAATTTAATTATTGTCCACTTGTATGGATGTTTCATGATAAAGCAACTAATTTAAAGTTAAATCGCATTCACGAACAGTGGCGTGGCCAGGGGAGGGTATGAGGAGGCAAATGCCCCCCCCCCCCCTTCCAACAATTTGGCAGAGATTGTAATTGAAAAATGCAATAAAAATGTCTGGGTATACCTGTTTACCCTCCCACTCTGAAAATTTTAGACTTTTGCCCCCTCACTATTTTTTGTCTGGCCCGGCCACTGTTCACGAAAGAGCACTGCCATTGGTATGCAAAGCTAGTGAATCAGAGCTAGAGAAGTTGAAGAAAAAATTTGTAACCATTCATCAGCACAATCTGCAATTGCTAATGATTGAAATATTTAAAACGAAAAACAATCTAAATCCAACATTCGTGAAAAACATTTTTACTGAGAGAAATATTTACTACAGTTTGAGATGTGAAAATCATTTGTAATTGCCAAAAGTAAAGACAACAACATACGGAATAGAGAATATAGAGTTCAGAGGTCACCATTTGTGGTCCTCATTACCGAAGGAAATTAAAGATTCCAACACACTAGCTGAATTAAAACGAAAAATAAAATTATGGAATGGAAATACTTGCATCTGCAGATTGTGCAAAGTTTTCATTAAAGATTTAGGTTTTTTGTAGATTTTAAAGTAGAAAATTGTAAATTAAGTTTTTAGTTTATTTTGTTGGCGTTAATTAGCTTATTAGCTATATATGTTTTTTTTGTGTTGCCAACGTAAAAGAAATTGTTAATAATAATAATAATACAATGTTTCCAAACAAGACGTCTCCCTTGCAACAGAAGCTCGATAGGACACTCCTCTTTTGGAACAGATCTTGCAGGGTCTTTTGAAATTTCTGCCAACCATTCTCCGTTCAGACTCGTCTGTGACTAGTTTTGCAGAGGTCAGTTTAGTTGTATTTGGTTGCATAGAATTGAGGATTTCCTTGTGCTACCTGATATAAGTTTGAATAGTTTGAATAAGTTTGAAGGCACCCGTCCATTTCGCTAATTTTGAGGCAATTCCCTTTGTAAAATCTAGAAATGGTGTCTGCGACGATTATTATGACCTTCAATTTATTATGATTTTCAATGACGGGCAACGAGGATAGACTGCCTTCAATTAATGGCAATCTGCTTGGAATATTTTGTTTGGTTCCTCTTTTCCAGGCAAAAACTTTTGAGAAATATCCTTTCCAATCCATTTAGAATCCATGATGCCCTTGCCACCCAGACGTTTTCCATGCCATGTACTACCTTTTCTCGTATATTGTTTTCTTACGATGTCAAACTATTTCTGATCTAAGAAACAGATAAGTCCGAGAAGTCCGTGTTTTCGCGTCTCCGAGAAGTCTGAGATTTTATCCGAGAAGTCCGAGATTTTGTCCAACATGTCCGAGATTTTGTCCAACATGTCCGAGATTTTGTCCAACATGTCCGAGATTTTGTTCAACATGTCCGAGAAGTCCGTGTTTTCGGCCTGGCCGAAGTCTTGCAACAATCTGAAATTCTAACTCTTCTTTTAACAGGAATTGTCTTCAGACAGCATCAGCAGCCCTCCTGGGCAGCAGAAGAGTCATGATATCAACCTTGGACCAAACCCCAGGAAACGAAAACATGACCCCAAAAGAAGCATGGCAATACCTGTGACAACCACCCTTCCTCCTGAAACAACACTTGAGATTGATGAAATGCTCAATTTATATAGCAGTCCTTTTAATCCAATGCGATCCTCCTGTGCATTATCCAGTGAGTCTATCACAAAACTGAAGCAACAAATCCTTATATTTTTTCAATACCTTGTCACTGAGAAGAGTCTGCCATCGCCAAAACTTTGCCAATGTTACAAGATCAAGCTTGTCAAAGACTTTGTTGATTTTCTGCTAACAAACAAAGAGATGGGCCATTCATGTATCAAGAACTATCTTGCTGCATTGAAGAATGCAGTCATTTACTTAGCTGCAACAAATAAAAGATATGGAAAAAAGGTTAAAGATTCTGCAATCTTGCGCAGGATTTCAAACTTGTCAAATCAGCTTCAGGTAGGTTAAATGAAGCATTTTATTTTCTTTAACTTTGCATGTGCGATATGGCAAATTTCAAACTATTAATTGCAAATATGATTTAAAGCAACATTAAAAAGCAAGCATGCATTTTTATCAATGAGGAAAGCATCCCAAATAGAATATTGCTCATATGTATAAGAAATGGCACCAATGCAGTCACCACACTGGTTTACCTAGTAAAGACTTACATAGGAAATATGTCAAAATAAAGCTAAAGGATGCATATAGATATATATCATTAGATAGGCCTGTTTATGCTGATTCCGAATATGTATGGTAGTAATATATTTTACACAATGATGAGGAAGTTATAGCATCAAATATAAAATGCACTAACAGGATGGTGTACCTACAGAAATCGTATATAGGCGTAGGCGTGAACAAAAAGTAATGGAAATACATGCAAATGTAAAGAATGATCACATATCACAAAATGCAGGGAAGTCACCAATGTATTCTCGAGGAGATCTGCAGAAGTTACAAAGATTATACAGTGCTACTGACCTTTATAAGAGTGCAGATAAAAAATTGGTGAAGGGAATGGTTAAAAAAAGCAAAAGTTGCTCAAGGCAACTTGCGACTGAATCGCAAAATGACTCCGACCGCTGATTGGCTAAGTGAACAATAAGTACTATCTCTCCAGAACGAGATTTCCAGAAACAATGAGATGGAGTAAAGACAAAAAATAAGCATACTGATTGTGGCCACTGGATACAAAGCAATACGTTTTTGCTAGATTCAAATCTTACAATCAACGTCGTTTTGAAAGATCTTCTAGAAAGTGAACTTTATCCATTTCTCCACCCCTGTTACACAGTTAGCTGTGTTATGATTAATGTTATTTGATGTCACTGACACAGACTTGAGGCTACCTACAAAAAACCAGCAAATGGCCAACAACGTTTTTCTTATAGAAGAGTAAAATTGTGGCATAGTCTTTCAGCTGAGTCAAAGCAAGCATTCTCCCTACATAGTTTCAATGCAACTATTTAGGGATGAATTTCTTTTCTTAGACTGTAAATGTTGTACATATCGTTAATGGGTTTTATATTGCAACAAGAGATATGCCTATCTTAAGATTTGCGCCATAGTGAAAATTATTGACTAGTGTGATGAACTATCCCCCCCCCCCTACTACCGCCATCAAACAGCTGCACTTGCTTCTACTGCAAAAAGTTATGCCACTTTACTTTGTAGCTTTGGAGGGGAGGGCAGCTAATTCTCTTACCCCTTCTCTAGCCTGCGTGCAGACTATACTTTTCTTCGCGGTGGAAAAGTATAGTCTACACGCAGGCTACCCCCTTCTCCTGTTTTCATGAAAATCGTTATTTAATGACATGAGATTTTTTGCTAGGAGACACCCCTCATATAATAGGCTTTGAGTTCAGTAAATAATTGATATGACGTTTCCATTAAAAGGTTGTTTGTTCATCAAGAGGTAATTGTCTCGCTCATTGTTAATTTTCTAAGCAATGTAAGGCATCTT
Source organism: Aurelia aurita (assembly GCA_004194415.1). Classification (NCBI taxonomy): domain Eukaryota; kingdom Metazoa; phylum Cnidaria; class Scyphozoa; order Semaeostomeae; family Ulmaridae; genus Aurelia; species Aurelia aurita. The sequence goes on from REGM01000499.1 coordinate 30,072, forward strand.
ATCAATCAAGTAGAAAAACAATAAGGTTAAGATTTTTGGTAGGCCTAACTGTCTGACTGCATGCTGACTGTGAGGAATAATTCCGTATCGCAACAGTAATCACACAAGGCTTCTTGTCTCCTAGATAGCGTAGGACTTGACAGCAAATTGCACCTTATATAAACCCATATTTCCAGATTTTAGAGTACTTGATATCCACTGTGACTGCAGGATTCCAAATGGTAAGAAAACTTCCTCACAGCTCCACAGCTTTGAAGACCCAAAACAAAAGCGGCCATTCAAGGATGAGAGCGACAGCATTATGTTCGCCGTGGACGTGGACAATCAACAATGATCAATGCACCCAAACATTTCAATGTTCAACAACAACAACTATCATGCCTGCGCACATATTTCCTCGCCTTTTTCGTACCAAGATGTTCGGGCAAACACCGTTTTAAAATATCGAACTTCCAATTTGAGAACCAACCTGACTCTATTGTTGTCACTGAAACAAACCAATCATATTGGCCAAACGCTGTGACGTTGAAACTGCTCTGAAACGTGGACATCGGCTGAGCGAATGCATTTTAATATTTGCATGGCGCAAATCAATTAGTATAGGTTTTAATTAGTTTCACTTTATTTAGGTTTTTCGTATATTGTAATTTAGTTTATAAGCAGTGGCGGCTGGTGGTGTTATTTATGTTAATAAGCTGGTAACCATTTTTTCAAGGAAAGAGCACCTTCCCCCAAAAAACAAGACAGTAAAGGCCTACCTCCGAAAAATTATGCACAATTTTGAGAGGGATGAGCAAAGAAAGGTGTGGCCTCTCTTACAGCCAGGCATCGCAAAGAAGATTAATAAATCTTATCATTCCACAATAGATGATCCCTGTTCCCGCTCACTCAAAGCAACAAAGAAAACAAAGAAAACAAAGAGCTCCATATCTACTCAGTTAGCAAATTTAAGGCATAATTTACCCGGTGTCTAAACAAATACCCGCTTTTGACTGGAAAAAGGGTAGTCAATTTGAAATTTGAAATCCCAGACAGGGTAGTCAATTTGAAAAAGATTGCTACACAGGGCGAAAATTTCAATATCTCACAGGCACACCACCCCCCCTCCCCCCCCGGGCCTCACGTCGGCCCAGATAATGCTTATGCATCATTAAAGTTGACCAGCACCAAGAAATACACTTCAAGTTTGATTTCTGCTTTAACCCTATCAAGCCTAGGGTATTTAATGCTCTAGGAAGACTAGGGGGGGCTGATTCAGCCCCCCCTGTTTCATTTCTGTTCTGTATAAGCTAGAGCCTGGAAACTTGGCATGTGTATAGTACATCATGAGATGAACCCAAACATGAAATCTATTTTTAGTTATGTCGCGTGACCTGCTCATGACGTCACAATGTTGCATTTTCAAAATCAATAGGGTTCAGTACTAAAAATCTTCAATCGTTGATTGTGAGAAAACAGAAAGCATTAAGGACATCAGTCCAATTTTGTCGTATTCTGTGGATAAATAACAATTGCTTTGTAAAGAAAAATTAGCGAAAAGTGATGACATCATCACACAGGAATTCAAAGAATTTGCGCATGTGTAGTGCCGAAATACGCACAATTACACGTTTAAATTACAAAAAAACTAGTTGGTTGGATAGAGGATCAAAAGTAGTATATGTTCGGAGTTCTCCAAATAAACCCCATCTAGCCTTGAGGTTCAAGCAGCTTTATGGAGTGAGTACAAGCATCACTGCACTGTGAAAGTTCTGCACTGTGAAAGTACTGCACTGCAAAGTACTGCACTGTGCCATAACCCCCAATGGTGCCATCTCTTATTTGTCTGATAGTTATGGTGGAAGGGCATTAGACAAATTTATGGTTGGAGATTCTGATTTCCTTGAAAGAATGCGGCCTGGCGACCAGTTGATGGCAGATAGAGGATTCAAGATCAGTGACATATTAACATTTCGCCAGTGTTTGCTTGCAATACCTCCCCCTAAAAAATCAAACAGTCAAATGACAGGGGACAATGTATGGAGAACATCGAGAGTTGAAAATGCAAGAATTTATGTCGAAAATGCAATAGGCACTTCCCGTTTTGCTCTTGCCAGTGGTAGATGATATCATACGGTGTTGCTGTATCTTTACAAACTTTTCCGAACCTCTTTGTATTTAAAGTGTCTCAAAATTAATTACAGCGATGTGAGATTTGTGACAAAGAAAACTGCTCATGTCAAACTCTCATATAACTTTCACAGAATTTCACAACTGAAATCTATTTTGAGATGTACTTTAAATATACTTTTAACTCCTTTAGAGTTGTCAGTTATAACCAATATTTTACTGGTTTTATTGCAGAGACGTACAAATAAAAGACAAAATAAAGAGACAAGATGCCCAATGAAGGTAAACAGCGAATACACATAGATTTATAAATGTAACTCACTCAAAACAATCACTAACACCAAAGACACCCAGCAAGAGGCTGAGTATACTACAATAGCAGAACTTCAGGCACACGCAAGGAATGGGAATGTAAAAGAAACACGCCAACGCCTGAATCCATGCCATCGCCCTCAAGAGCCACAGATTGAAAAAGAAACACATTATATGTGCTTGCAAGGACAAGATACAGGAAAAGATAAAGTTCATCAATCTTGCGTCAGCACTTTTGCTAATACAAAAACATTGCGCAATTCCTCAAAATTTTTACGAAACCTCAGAAAAGACAGCAGAAGAACATAAATTATCAAGGTATGTTATTTCATAACGCCTTATTTATCAGCTAATCATTGTATATTTTACATTGCTAAGATCTTGTTATTACATTGCCATAGAATATGAGGATGCATTGCAGCCCAAAAATTGGGTACTTCCTGCCAAATTTAAAAAGTATGTTGCATGTGAGGCATAAGATCTTGTCACCAACACAAAAACTTAAATCAGCATGACAGCACACAATCTTGGCTGTTACACCAGGAACTAACTGTTTCTCTGCAGTTTCAAAATCAATGGACAGACAACTGATCACCTATTTAGCAAGCAGCCCCAGCACATGTGGGGGGTTACAATAAATTGAACTAATTTATGAATTTTATTTATGAATTGTTGATTTTTTTCTACGAAACAAAAAACTATGGATTTTCTAAGCTTTTTTCCCCACACTCCAAATATGGTGTTACTGTGGTCACATGATCAAAGTTAGGACAATGACATGTAAAAATTTGAATTGCCTAATCAATTTTACTAAAAGTCACCAAGGCTGGTTGTCCATATCATTTTAGCGAAGTGTAGCAAAGTTTGGTAGGGAAGGCGAAAAAGGCCCCCCCCCCCGTCAAAAAGGGTTACCAATCTAAGAAACACAAAAGAAACTTTTGGTAGCAAAATGGCTCCAACATTTAAGAAACTGCCTACCAACAACGCTAGACTCATTAGTGATAACTAGAAGTCTATATTCCATACTTGTGATGTCATAATTGACAATTTTATAAATTTTCATTGATTTTAGTGTGATACTACACTTAGGATCCTACGAAATAATCACTGTATCTAGCTATTTAGATTTGAATAGGATGAGAATGATAGATTATTAGTTTACGGGTCCTTCTACGAAAAGAAACATCAACTTTACATCTTTGCATGGTCAAATTGTGGGTGAATGTATCATGCATGGAAACGAGGCTGTCGCTCAATACAAATACACTCCAGGGGAAATGGGAGATTAGCTTTAAAACTTCACTGTGACCTTGTTTCAATAATGGTTTCTCAAGAGGTGTTACCATTGTTTTCAAGAAAGAAGCAAACCAAGAACAACAACAGAACAAGAACAGATGTTGTGTCAAAACTTGGAAAAGTGAATTCTTAAGAATGATTAACACTGTTTGCAGCTTTTGTTTTATGTTTTCAATGAGATATATTGAGGCTGTCTTCTTGACTTCAGACATTTTTAAAGAATGTGTCTTTGAAGTTTGGAAAGAATGCCTGAGAATGCAAAGGGATTTTATATCAGCTGTTAATCAACAATAGATTAAATCGTTATGAAGAAGGTTCCTTTATTTTTGACTCCTGTTATTACAGGTAGGAGCCTCGATGTGACGTCATAGCAAAATGATGCAAAATTTCAAAAAACAATACTAAAATTTGGAATCTACATGGAAAGTTGACCTGAAACAACTCAACGACAACTCAAACGTCAGAACAGTGGCATTGCAGCTCCTTGCATCAACAAATGTTATAGATTAAAATGTGGTCTTAAACTGTACTGTACATAATTCAGAAAAGTCCCATGTTTATCTTATTCATATCTTGTAGTTTATTGTTTCATATATTTATTTTAACAATCTTACCACATAACTTTCTGGTATTTTGTATGAAGTTTTAGTTATTATTGAATTAACTGTATGTAAAGAATCAAGGAATATTCAAATTTTTCCTTAGGTCCAAGTCAGTGGCATTTCAGAAAGCATCAGCAGTCTTACAGACGTTTCATTGGTGAGATAACCATAGCCGAACCGAAGCTAACAGGAATAAAAAAGATTGGCCATGACTTAGACAATGCAATCGTGAATGGGTTAAGCGACATATTACAACATGCAAATCATTTATGGTGCACCCAACATTTGCAAAATGCTGACGCAACAAAACTGGCCAAAATGGGTGCCAACAAGAAGACTGTCGAGCACATCATGGCAGATATTTATGGTAGTCAGGTGAATACCTTGGAATGTAAAGGCCTTGCAGATGCTGTCGACCTGGAAGATTTCCAAACCAAATTGAAAAGCCTACAACATATTACTGACAATTAAAGTCAAATTAAGTTTATGATACACAAACGTAGTTTCATCTTTGTTTTCTAGCACAAGACCTGCTTAATAGGTAAAAAAGCTAGGATTAGCATTTAACGCGCACATAAAAACTTTGTGTGAGAAGTTATAGTTTCCTTCCTTTAATCAAGATTTCTGCTTTTTCAACATTTCTGCTCAAAGATGGTATATTTCTGTTTCTTAAAAGTTGGGCTTCTGAGATTTGAAGAAATCCGAACATATGTTTTTTGGCCTACAAACGTTTACCGAGAGCGCCAGAAAACATTTCATCCGAAATGGCTTGTCTAGAACATTCCAGTCCCCAATGTATTGGTATTCGTATCCATCGGTCTGTCATTCCATTAACTGCTATTTTGTTATTTGTGGTTTTTGATGAAGGACAGAAACTTTCTTGGACTTAAATTTACCCAAATGTATCAAGGTCGTCTTTTCAAAATGATATCAAAATTAATAATGCCGTTTGATAAAGATGTATTTAGTATTGAGTGCAACATTTTTATGGGAGCTTTAAATTCTGTAATTGGATTTTAGTATTTGTTGACTTTGAGTCTAAGTATTTATATTCTAAATTCGTGTTCAAAATCCATACCAACAGGCTCCTGAAAAAGAAGGTCAATGAAGTATCATCCAGCAAAGATATCAAAGCTGTGAGCGAAACCCTAACCAAATGGGTCACAGAAAACTTCATGGAAGAAGCACAGAAAGCTCTCTATGGACAGGGAAAGTATCGCTTGGAAATTGGGTATAATCGCTTCTATGTCGAATCTACTGTTTGGCTTTGATGGGGTCTCCAAAGAAGACTTCAACATTTTTAAGGCTTTTCTTGACTATGCTCCACCAAGCTACGAGAAGTATCAGAAGCCTTCAAATGCAGGGTTAAAGAAGAAGCCTCGCCAGAAGAAGAGGGCTGATCTTCCTGAGCTTGACATGTTCGAGAACCTGATGGTGGATGAACCAGTCCAAAGTGTTGTGACACCAGTAAAGCTAAGGAGGATGGATTCCCAATCTTCGCAATGGAAAGTTACAGCAAAAGCTCAACAGTCAACAATAGATGTGTTCGATCCACTCCGAGTGAACATCAACATGTATACTTTGGTGCACAGAAATGATAAAGCCATGTTTCCTCTTAGCGTGAAACGCTGCGAGGAATGCAAAATTGCTTTTACAACAGTAGATGTAATAGCAGTGAAGACTACTGCAGTTCGTGAATTCACAAACAACCATACTGGGAAGAAGCAAAAACAAACAGGAAACGTCTACCTACATTACTTGAAGAATTGTTTGAATGGGCACAATNAGGACTATCCTCAACAACATCTACGCTGTCGACACCAGACATTTGAGTGAATAAAATTGAGTCGTAATATAAGTCATAAGTTGTAAATATAAGTTGTAAATAAGTTAAGTCATAAATCGCAATATCTTCGCAATTAATTACGTTTCCAATCATAATTCTATGACTATGACTATGCTCCACCAAGCTACGAGAAGTATCAGAAGCCTTCAAATGCAGGGTTAAAGAAGAAGCCTCGCCAGAAGAGGAGGGCTGATCTTCCTGAGCTTGACATGTTCGAGAACCTGATGGTGGATGAACCAGTCCAAAGCGTTGTGACACCAGTAAAGCTAAGGAGGATGGATTCCCAATCTTCGCAATGGAAAGTTACAGCAAAAGCTCAACAGTCAACAATAGATGTGTTCGATCCACTCCGAGTGAACATCAACATGTATACTTTGGTGCACAGAAATGATAAAGCCATGTTTCCTCTTAGCGTGAAACGCTGCGAGGAATGCAAAATTGCTTTTACAACAGTAGATGTAATAGCAGTGAAGACTACTGCAGTTTGTGAATTCACAAACAAGCATACTGGGAAGAAGCAAAAACAAACAGGAAACGTCTACCTACATTACTTGAAGAATTGTTTGAATGGGCACAATCAGAAATTCGAATTCAATGCAATAATGGTGCTAGGCCAGACAAAGAAATATCTGTCAGATGCTCAAGTAGCCAAACTGCTTAGTGCTGGCTGTATTTTCGAAGACATGTAAACATTTGAAGACAGTTTCCGTTATTTGTGGTGTTTTAAATTGTGCATTTGGTTAACATTTGCGTTAAACAGCCCAGGGGTGTCACCATCTGATATAGGTAAGGGACAGGTCCTAAAGTTTTTCGATACATATTTGTCTTCATCAAAAATATTTGATTTTGACCTTATCAAAATAAGCAATTGTATACTATGTTATTACAATATGAAATATACAAATAAGAAAATTACTCGTAATTTTAGAATTATTTCAGTTGCAAGCGAAACAAGAGGTTTCAGCTACTAGCACAGGCAGTAGGCTTAGGAAACATGTATATTGCTCGTTGGAAAATGTTGTTGTTGTGACTTAACGGTTGGCCCAGCGACCCAACAGATGCTAATCTGGTTTTTCCAAAGAGCAATACAAACTTTCCTACTGCCCATGCTTGTGCGTGACCCAGAAAGAGTCAACTGAGCAAATGTGGTACACTAAATTAAATAATCGACCGAAATCAGTGATTCAAATGTTGTTTAATAGCTAAATGGCTAGTCTAAGTTGCTACAATTTTTGCTATTTTTATCGATCTCGTAAGCAACCCTGCAGTTTTTGATGCGTGCCCTACTAAGGCAGCATATATTATTGGCCAGTGAAGAAAAGGGCTCAAAACTTAAGTATGCTAATGATTTGGTCCAAAGTGTGTTTTTGAATATGGTTGGGGCACACCCCCATTGTAAATTAGTTACTTTTAGAAAGATCTAATTATAGTTCCTATTATGTTCGTTCTGTTTTGTTATTATTCTTAAATTTTGTTGGTAGGCTTTCACCTTTGAATATATAAAAGTTTTTTAATGACGAGGATTTGCATTTATACAGTAGAGGGAAAAAATGGGTGTCTGTCTTGTTTGTTGCTGTGTTATAGGGATCACGAAAGAGAGGACCATATGACCCCTAACATTCTTACTGGGTACAACAAGGGCATTTGCAGTTTCAAAATTTTTAGTCATAAAAGTAGACAAACGGAAGTTACAATTTTTTGTTGGTTCAAAGTTTAACGCTTTATCGAAAAGTGTATTCTTTCAGCAAGGATATAAACACTGGAGAGTTGGCTGGTGAATACCCCCACTGGGGTAAGTTAAAGCTGTACTCCAGCTAGGCCCAGAAATGCCTCATAATATAAAATTTTCAACTTTCTTGAACTCTGTAAAAATGCATTCTTTTCACAAGTATGAACAACACAACTGAGTAAGTTCACACACCTNGAAGATCGATGCCATGAATTCGAAGGCAGAGCCTGCGCTGGTATTGCTCATTATCATCGTTTTCTTTTTCCAAGTGCATGATATGATGCTCAAGTACAGCGACCTTGTCCTCCAGCTGGCTAATTCTGGTATTTTGATCGAGAATTGTTTTCATCAGGTTGTTAATGCAATCTTTTGTGGCCATTTTTGTTTCCAATTCTTTGAATCTAGCTTAAAGTGAATGTTAGGCATCGGGCAAAGAGGATTTTTTTACTAAAATCACCAGTGTAATTATGGAACAGAAAAACTGATATTACCCAAATAAACAACCCACCATCCTACAAGGATTTAGTTGTAACCACTAAAATGTACATGGCATTATTTTAGGGCAGACCACTATTTTTGTGTTATTTTTCTGTCTCAATTCTTTCCTGCCTCGCTTTCAATCGCCTTCAATTGTTTTGCATTTTTGCTTTGCTTCTGCGGTGCTGCAGCAGCTTCAGTGGTGAAAGAAACAGAACAGGAACAGGGTAGAACTCGTCTGGATACGAACGCCATAAACAATGTCAAATTTAGCAGGTATGATTGATTAGGAGCTTTTCAAAAGTTGGAAGAGTCATGGATATCTGTTTTTCTGACAAGAATTAGCTTGATTGACATTTTCTCAGGCAAAAAGCCGCCAGTTCTAATTCCAAAATATTTAGGCCTTTGAATGATTGATTGGTATACCACTGGTATACCCTACTGTATATAGCGGGTTGAAACTGGGGTTTACAGTTAGATTAGACTTCTCAAGATACAAATGACAAGATACAAAAGTAACGAAACAACTAACTTAGTGAAATACATAGTACATAGAATAACAGTTATATGCAATGGGAGGACAAACGACAACAATATAGACATGTGCATATTGCATGATGGAAATTTCTTACAGGAGGAACTCTCGGTAATTTGGGTGTTTTAAATTGGGTGTCGAAATTCAGGTTTTTTATACTAATAGAAACATTCCTAGAAGAATTTCTTGCATTTATCAATCTATTTCATTTATCAATCTGAATGAAGGTGTTGTGGCGCAGTGGTGTAATCCCAGGGGGGGGGTACTTGACTTTAATTAGTACGGGGGTGTACACTCCAAGAAATAATTTTATGACCCGGCTTTAGAATTTTCCCCTCCAAATGATACCCGGCTTTAGAAAAAATCGGCCAGAAGTATACTCCATAACGTAAAAAATACACAAAATACGCCTTTTGACAACCGGCTTTAGAAAAATTGCCTTCTTTCGATAACCGGCTTTAGAAAAAAGAGGCGAAAACGATACCTGGAAAGGAGTGCACATCCCATCAGCAAAATATACTAAGTACCCCCCCCCCCCAGGGGTGTACTCCTCTGACTTTGCAGCCAGATATCAGTCAGGCGGACAGGGTTCGATCCCAGGTAGAGCCCCACTACTTGAGCGTCATGACAAGGGGTCGCGAACTCGATTAGGTCTTCTCTACTTCTGCGATCCCAGCACTTGGCGCTAAAAAGCGCAAATTCTTCACCTTTACCTTCATTTCTAATTTGACAGAAAATACCTCCCACTTGGGGCATTGTCGGATCCAGTGTTTGCATTTGGACATTCAGTATCAGTCCTCAAATATTTTGAAAACAAACACAAACTTATGTGAATCTTCCATTACCATGGTTCTTTCGTTCAGCACCATCATCATTGCAATCAATTTTTCTTCTTTAGAGGCCCTTTACATGAGAAATTATTTGCGGTTTACATGGATATATGCTCTCTCTCAACCCTTGCTGAAATGTCAGCACGGGTTGAGTAGGCGAGTTGAATTCTGCCCGTGTTGAGTTTCAACTCGCCCTCCTTCATGTAAACGCGGTGAAGGCTTACACCGTCAACCAAGTTGAAACTCAGCACATACTCAACTCAGCACGGGTTGAAATTTCTCATGTAAAGGGCCTCTTAGAGTATGGAACTTTAACATGATCATACTTTGACTTTTGATTCTTTAAACATGATAATGGTGCCAAATGGAAGAGCAGATCAGATCTCTCTTTGCAGATATGTGCTAGGTTCCTAATCAAGAGACCACTGTGTTAAAAGCTTTCTTATAAATTTTTCTGAACCCTTGAGCTATAGGTTAGACAATTGCCGAAAGTTTTATGAGTCTCAAACCATCCTACAAAAATGCACAGTAAGTTAACCAAAACATCTTCAGCACTTGAGAGAAAATGGCATTTTTCTTTTGTTTCTTTTTGTGATTTTTGGTGTGCTATAAAACATTTAGATACTTCCATAAAATCTTTGGTTTACAGAAAATGAACTTTCCATTACCCCCAAAGTACCCACAGTTTACCCCAGGCATAAACAAGGCAAGCATTATTTGTGAACAAGATCAAAGCAGAGAATTCCTGTTCCCATTTTGTAACTTCCCCTGGTGTCCCTGGATACCATACGGTACAGTACCGGCATTGCCCACATTAGAGAAGAATTCTTGAGATTCTTAAGAAATCTTGAAATTCTTCCAAATAGAATTCTTGAGTCACATGAAAAACTGTAATTTTTTTGAATCAAGAATTCTTAGTACTGTAGAATGTAGTTAAACTGTGGTTAACTATAGTGGTTAACTTGAATGTCACAATACCACTGTTTTAAAATAATCTGAGATATTTCTATAAGCTAACAATTGAAAATTTGTAACCAATTTGAAATTCACATGCATAGAAATTTAAAGTGTATTTTCTCTTTGTAAATATTTTATTTTAATGTATATATATAAATTGTTAATCATTTATAAGTTGTAAAATTGGTTGTTATAAGTTGTAAGTTGTAAGTTACAAGTTGTAAAGTTGTTATAAGTAATAAAGTAAAGTAGTTATAAAGTAGGTATGAAGTAGTTGTAAAGTAGTTATAAGTTGTAAAATTATGGTTTTATTGTAATTAGTCTTAGATTAATTTCATTTTGTAGCTTGCAATTAATGTTTTTAATAGAGGGCCCCTTGAAAACAGCTTTTGCTGAAGGGCAACCCTCCTTAAATGAATGAAATATGAAAATATAAAATATAAAATAAGACTACGTCCACACGATGCCGGCACATTTTGAAAACGGTGAAAATGTGACGGTAGTAAAATTTTAGCTAGCGTTCACACGATGCCGGCACATTTTTAAAACGGTAGGAAATTTGATGGTAACAAGCTTGTTGCAATCTCCCAAAGAATTTGATGCCAAAGAAATGTACGTAAGAGTCGATCAGTCTCGTTTTGAAAGCGTTAAAAAATGTTCCTTTTTCGTCATTTTCGAGTGTTCACACGATACCGTTTTCGAAATGTGCCGGTTAGAGTTCTGTTTTCAAAATCTACCGTTTTCAAAATCTGCCGGCAAAAAATCTGCGGTTTTCGTGTGAACGGGAGGCCTATCCGTAACATTATACACCGTTTTCAAATTGTGACGGTATCGTTTGAACGCAGTCTAAGAAACCTATTGATCACTATTCCACATGCTGTCACTGTTTTAGGAGACAGTGTGTGATCTCTGGCATTTTTCAGGTAGTTCAAGTTTTAGAGGAATCTTAGAGAAATTTCAGAGAAAGTATTAATAGTATACTGTATAGTAGACTCACTTGATTGGCTTGTTGTCTTCCTGTTGCCTGTGCTTCAGTAGTTCCTTAAGTGGGGACTTTATTGTACAGTGCAGACAGTATATACATCAAATAGTTTTGAAAGAAATTCTTAAGAATTCTCCAAATGCACTTAGTTCTACTGTATAATTCTTTGTATAGGCTTGAAAGACTGAAATAATTTTTTGAGCAAGAATTAAAAGAACTTTCAAAGAATTCTTAGGTGAGAAAGCAATCCATTTATAGATTGTGATTTGTGTTGGCATTGTTTATAAATACAAGGGTAGAAACTGATCATTACAGGCTAAACTGTTTGCTATCTCTGTTTAGGGTTATAATTGAACAGTAAACATAGGCTTAAACATAGATGACCTTTAAGAATTCCTTTAAGAAATTCCCTATGGTATTACACTTGTGCAAATTTGATTTTATTACTAATATTCATTGTTTTATGATTAAGGAAGGGGAAGACGACCATCAAGACAGCCAAAGGCACTTAAGGTACTTGAGAATCTCACCTTCATCAGAACTGTATAATTGTATGATTTATTTCATCAGGATCTCATCAGAATCTTATTGATTCTCTTCTTCTCTGCAATATTGCAGTAATTTATTACTTATTACTGATTTGGGTAAATATTGCCATAAGCTGTTTCCGCTATATTTATCAGTAAGGTATCGGGTTTCCCAAAAAAAGTTTCCCGATTTGAGCTGTTATTGGAGTAAGAGTGTGTCTTAGTTAATAAAAGTTCAAGCAGGAATCTATTGCGCAATGCCCCACTTAGATCTGAGTAGTTCATTTCTTTTTTTTCTGCATTTATTTTCTTCCAATATTTTCCTGAAAAACAGAATACCTGAAATGTTCATGAAAGAGCTAAAAAATGTTTATTGATAAGATCGTTAAAAGTATCTCAAAATCCACAGAAATCAAGTTTTCTTAATAAATTCCAAGAGCACGGAGCTTGAACTCCAATAAAATGACCCCAGAAAGATTATATTTGTCTGTTGTGCCTGTAAAAACATGATTTGCTTGATTTTTGAAGAAAAACATGCTTCCTAAATCAAGGTCCAGTAGTCCGCACTTTGGAAATCACTGAGTTTGAATAACAATTGATGAAATTAACAAGCATTTGTATGCTCTTCACACTTATGATGTAAAACATGGAACCAATGTAACATACCTTTATCACTAGATTTTTCCCTTTTATATGTTTTTTCGAGCTGAAGGTTTTCGGAAAATCCATATTTTGGAGGCCTTTTACTTGACAAAAAAATCAAAGAAAATTTTGTATATCCAAGTCAGCCTGTAAGCAAAAGACTGCTGTTTAAATCTCTGAAATCAAGACAAAGCTTGTTTTTCTGTAGCTGTTCAGACAGGGAAACATTTTTGGAACACCCTGTACTATAGAGGTTTCTGCAACTTGATAACCATCATCTCTAAATTCCAAATTTCCAGATGCTTTTACCTGTTTGTAGAGGGAATTTCCAAATCCCAGTTATTGTTCCATTTGATGGAAGGAACGTCATTTGTTAGATTCTGTTGCAAGCAAATACAAAGTTTTCTTTCTTCCCTTGCAGATATGCTCTGGTTGCTTTGAAGAGCAGCCAGTGCGCAGAAAAGTATGTAGTAAATGCCAATTGGCTTTTGAAAAATCAAAAAGATTGAAAATGCCAGAAGGAAAGACAAATCCGTCAGAGCAAAGAAACTACATGAATATGAGGGTAAGTTAGACGACCGTAGCATCATTTTTTTTTAATCGTGTAAGATTGGCAATTGTTTGTTCAGATATAATAAATTATAATAAATCTACGGTATTATTTTAACAATATATATATTGCCTAAAATTGTAGTTGTAAATTGTAAACATATGTAGATTTAAATCATTTAAATGTGGGCAGTGAAACCCATAATTGTATGAACCAGGGGGCTGGGGGACTGGTAACGGTGCAAAAATGGATCATATTCAGGCAAAAGTTCCACTGAATTATTTTGTGTCTTTAAATATCAAAGGGAATTACACACATGCCAAAAACTTTGCTCACCACTGTACAATATCAGTTACTGCTATTCATGTTTTGGTTGTAAAATGAAATTGACATTTGCCATGTTGTTTCTTTATGTGCTGATTTGTTTTGTATTCAAGGCCGATGTTTTGAAGAAGAATCACCAGACAGATGTTATCATTTTATCTGTCAATGAAACTCAAGGTGGTAGATTGGCATTTCAAATGCATGCAACTGATGGGATAGCAAAGGACTTTGTTGGCACTACTCAGCTTCCAACCCAAATTGGTGAAACTATGGTGCTTTCATTTTTGAAACAGGTATCAGGTAAGAAGTAACTGTTTACAGTTTTATCATTACCAAATCATGATAGATTTTAAGCAATGCACCAAAGTTTCATCATTGCCAAGCAACTAAAATATCTCCATCAAAATACTTAATTGTTTCTTACCCTTTTTTCCTTACAAATTGAAATTTTATGTGCCCTTTCATTTTGAGGAATTACAAGATAAATCTAGACCCAAAATATAGTTACTCTAAGGGGTCATAATACAATAGCAGTCATTTTAAAATCATATGAAATTACTAATATGTAATACATATTGAAAACAGGCTTACATATTATATATATACATACTATACAAATTTTTAAGAATATAGAATGCTTCCTTTTGCTGATGAAATGAAACAAGGGCGTCCCCAGGGGGTGGACTGGGGTGATGTTCTCCCCAGTTTTTCTGAGGGTGCTATTTGTTCATATGCAAAAACGATGTAAAAAAGGCTAGGTATACTTTTCAGGACCTAATTCCTTAACTGAGTCAACCCCACTTTTTTAAGGCTGGCGACGCCCCTGAAATGAAAGCAAAACGTAAAAGCAAGCATTTTACCGGGTGTCCCAAAAAAGTATAAGCGTTTGAACAGTTCCTGGGGAGGAGCCTTTGTTTCGAAAATTTTTATTCAACCTTAATGATATAGATGAGATCTCAACTTGCAATTTGCGACCTCGCATGACCAAATCGGATTTGTATTTGTAGAGTAATTCACCTAAACAGGCAAAATGTTTGAGGCAGCCTAAGACATATGGTTATTGAATTATGCTACTACTATCAATGCGTAATCTGAAAGAGTTTTTGGGGCAGCTCAATAATATGTTATTTTTTGGAAGTTTGTTGCGCTATTAAAATGAAATATATTTTCACTAATTCAAAAGCCTGAATATTTCGTTTTTATGACTGAACAATCATAAAAGAAACGAAATTTGGTGAGAAGTTCCGTTCGTGGTAGAACACACTACTTGAGAAAGTTCCTTCAGTCCAACAAAGTTACTCAGTGAACTGTTAAAGTGTAACTGCACCTTTTCTTGTCATTGTTTTCTAATTGATATAATCTTTCAATTGATCAACAAACTTTTAAGAATAGAAAGTTTAATGGTTGATCTGCCTCAAAAACACTTTCAAATTACGTATAGATTGTAGTAGCAATATTCAATAGTCATCTGTCTTAGGCTGTCTCAGAAATTTTGCGTGTTTAAGTGAATTACTCCGCTGATACTCAACCAATTTGAACATGCGAGGTCGCAAATTCCTAGGTAGGATCTCATCTGTGTCATCACGTTAAACTAAAAAAAATCGGAAATGAGGCTCCTCCGCAGGAACTGTTCAAACGCTTATACTTTTTTTTGGGACACCCGGTGTATTTTTTTTAAAACCTTTGTTTCTCTTTTTTATCTAAATTATGGGAAAAGCAAAAACCAACCGCGAAAATGATAAAAACTAGTCTTCTTTGAGATGCTTACACGTACAGTATATTTTCTGCTGTTGAGGAAGTTTTCTAATGCCTAGCAATTACATTTTTTGCTTAAATGCAAGGAAAGACCAAGCAATTTCTTGCTGTTACCATATTACAGCAGTACGTATTTGTTGATTTCTGTATTTCTAACTGGGCAATTTTTTGTATGCAAGTACAAAATACAAGGTAAACCTCGATGGAAAGTATACTGATCAGGTAATAAGTCTAGGTGGCATATGCAAAATAGACAATGAATAGCCAATCCGGAATTGAAATTATATCACATCTAAAAATCTGGAGATTTTCAGCTTTTTCCATCTCTCACAGCTCAAAGAAATATTCCAGTTGATATTCCTAGATGGAGGCGAAGAATGCGAAAGAAAAGAGGTGTGTCATTGTTTAACTCTTGCCTTACAACCTTAGTTGTTCTGTATATTAAATTCCGGTAGTTATATCTGAAAAATGATACATATTATCGTTTTTATTTGCTGATCATACTTCGCCGTATACTACATCGTTTATTGAACCTTCTGTTGTCTATTACTGAAATTGCTTCAGGCCAAGCTTGTAGGTAATAATTCTCATTTGCTTTCCCTTTTGAGCGTAAAACTTATGTACCCAGATTACAGTTAAATTCTCAATAATAAGTCCAGCCGCAGTCATCTGAAGAGCTTGCATTTTAAGTAGGTTGACATGTTTTTCACTGTGATTGTATGAGAGCAGTAACTTCAGAGCATTTCCTATACGCCACAGTTTAAGGTCCCATTGTCCTAAATTACAAAGAATGATGTTTCTACCTTTCCCGTGGTATGCACGAGTTTTAGGGTCTGTATAGCAGGTGAAAAATTGACCACAGCGAAACGTCCCAATCGCTTAATTAGTTTCAGCTCAAATTTTATTTAAACAATATTCTAGTTTTCTAATATTCTATGTATTTAATGTTTTTTCGTATCCATGACAAATAGCTGATGATCGTGAACAAGGAACTGTGGATCAAGGAGAAATTGAAGACATCCAAACATCAAACCATGCTGATAGTAACAGTATGTTGATCTTTACAGCTAAATTTCCACTTAACTGCAGAATTGATGAGGCTACCAGAGTCAAATGAATAATCAAGTATGGAAAAAGTTCTTGCTCCTATGGCTGATTTGTGGTACAGAATAACCTATATTTTTTGTTAGGAAATATGCTACCTTTACGATTTCTTATAAAAAGCCTATTGGATGAAATATGCTGTACGTTTTTTTAACTATCTCAAGTGCATTCCTAACTTCACAGTAATTGTTGCTTAATTGAGCTTTTTGTGTAAGACTTGAGTTACGAGGGCCATCTCTTACATTCCTCACAAGTTTGAACTTTTCAGGCCTATATACATTGTTGTAAATGTTTCCAGATTGATTTTCAACACTTTGGGTGAATGCCTGTGTTTGTAGATACCATATATTTCTCTGAGAATTCATTTCTACTATTTCTTTATGTTTAATACTTTTTGTCAACTTTGGTAGAACTTACCAATTTGGTATGTTTAAGGTTACTGCCCACCCTCACGGCAGTAATTTCAGTTTTTTCCTCTGAGGGACCGTACAGTGCGTGGATGATAGTGAACCCATACATCATTCGATGCGTAATTTAATTAGGAATACCCCCATGTAGAAATCCAGTTGAAAAAAGCGTCAGTAAATCATTTATCAAAGTTATCATGATTTTAAAATACCCTTCCTTCAAAGGCTATTTAGAACCCCCAGCAAGAACGTAGAATCATGAAAATAACTTAAGCCGATAGATCGTTTCGTTCTTTACCAAAGAGTGTCTGAGAATTTTGATATAATATCCAATTCATAAGCTATAGCTTCCGCAATAATTGGATTAAGTTTCTTAGCCCTCCCGGCAGCTTTTTTCGGTCTAAAATCCAGACCAGTTGATCGTCAAAAAAACGCAGACACTCTTTTGTAGCTACATGCATTATCTCCCACTGTGCCAAATTTCTCATCATTTGATTGGTCCTGCGGGTTCTAAATAGAAACTTAGTACCTACTACTAGAGGACTTTTCAGTTCCGAGAAAGCTGGCTTTTAGTGAAGGTTCTTTAAAACGTGACTTCAATGTTGATCAGACCACAAAATAAACCGGGTCAAGGCCATTAGCAACATGAAGCGTGTGACTAAGTACTAATGTCAATAAATCGAAACAACGCGGCAAAGTTGCGAAAGTTGACATCCCACAGGTGGATTAACACACAATCATTTCATCTTGAAGGTCAAGTGATTATCGTTAATCCCTTCCTATTTAGGAATAAATCTCTACTGTAACTTTTAGTTTCTTATCTTTAACTAAGAATTATCATTACTTCCAGTGCTTAGATATTGACTGGGAGGGTTTCAAATTGTAGCTTCGACCCTGCATTATTGATAAAAGGAAAAAACTGAAAATGATACTTTTGGTCATATTAACCAGGGCAGTAACCTTAANTTAACACTTGATCATTTCATCTTGAAGGTCAAGTGATTATCATTAATCCCTTCCTATTTAGGAATAAATCTCTACTGTAACTTTTAGTTTCTTATCTTTAACTAAGAATTATCATTACTTCCAGTGCTTAGATATTGACTGGGAGGGTTTCAAATTGTAGCTTCGACCCTGCATTATTGATGAAAGGAAAAAACTGAAAATGATACTTTTGGTCATATTAACCAGGGCAGCAACCTTAAAGCAGTAGCAAACTGCGAAATTCTTAAGATAAAATGGTCGATCATTTTGATATTTATTTCTAATATTTGGAAGAGAACTTCTTCCTTCCACATGTTTCCTACGCCACTAACTACGATATTTCTTATCTTACCAGCTGAAGATTCAGAATCTCAGCCGCCTACAAACGAGATAGATGATGCTATGGAAGACCGTGATGTTGAAGATCACATCGGTAAATATCTTATTATCAAACTATCGATCTTAAAATCCGAAAATAATAGCATTGGAAAATTGTTTCCACTTGTTTCCATTGTTTTAAAGCTAAATATTGGATAGAACATGACTGTCTGTTTTAGTCCTTATGAAGTTTCTGCAGATCCAGGTTGCAAGCAAAATAATCAATGTCTTTAGAACTGCGTGACCGATGTCTGTTATTTTTATCTAAGTTATCCTTTTCAGTATCAATTTCTGTTTGCATTTGATCCTAGATCCTGATGACGAGCTCCAGAACATATTTGATCAGTTGAATTAATAGGAGGATTGGATGAGATATTCGTGACAAATCAAGATAGGACTCTGACATGATACTCAAGTCCTAATGTTTTTACAGCTAGAATTAATGTATCTAAACTAAGTACTACGGAAAAAACGAAATCGAATGTTGAAACACCAATTTTAAAAAGGAAGCAGGCCCTTAGAAGAGGACATAAGGTTTGTTTAAAAATTATGTATTGCATATCCAAGTATTATGAAATAAGTTTTTCTTGAAGTCTTTCCTGGCTTGTCAAACGTGACTTGTTTGTCTGAAATTTCCTTCGGATTTTGGCCCACATTGGAGCACTCAAGAGCTTCCCTGAGTTGCCATTCTTTTTGTTTTGCGGGATTTATAAAAGGAATAAGCGTGTGGCCTCGTCAATCTTCACGTAAACAATTTCGATAACAGACGGAAAATGAAGACAATTTTAATTTAATTGGCAAAGTTTCCTATTTCAAAATAGACATGTTCCACCTTCCACCTATTGCTTCCTAAATGTGAATTACTGTAATCTTTTGAGGTGTATTTTTTCTGTGCATTTGTTACGTTATGTACCGGGTGTCCCAAAAAAAAGTATACAGATTTGGTCAACCCTAATGATCAGAATTTAGCATGAATCAATCCGAAATCATTTTTAAAACATTACTCGATAGTTAACTTGAACATAGCATAGATACCTTGTTTGTTGACATTGGTGCTTTGAGAGTAGATATATTAATCTTCAAAGGACAAATTTGCCTCCACCTCCAAACCAGAGCTTTGGCGTTTTGGCCTAAGCAATATCCATAATTTGTTTCACTTAAAACGAATAAAGTTTACTTCGGAGCTCCCTTGATGATAAGCTTCACGTAAATTATATTTTGTGAAACGCATTTGTTGTGCAGTTTTTAATTTTCTCCACCTGGTTCAAATTTGTCCAAGTCAATTGTTGACTTATTCACTGTTCTTTAAGAATTTGCTTAGGCCAAAACGCCAAAGCTCTGGTTTGCAGGTGGAGGCAAATATGACCTTTGAAGATTAATATATCTACTCTCAAAGCACCAATGTCGACAAACAAGGTATCTATGTTCAAGTTAACTATCGA